>CM017559.1:64524505-65124505 GCA_007844125.1 Sinonovacula constricta | reverse complement strand
GGTAGATACAGCTGTAATCGGTGAAGGTAGAATGTATATTACTGCTGCTAAATGGGGAGATTCAACCAGTAGATACAGCTGTATTCGGTGAGGGTAGAATGTGTATTACTGCTGCTAAATGGGGAGATTAACCCGGTAGATACAGCTGTATTCGGTGATGGTAGAATGTGTATTACTGCTGCTAAATGGAGAGATTAAACCGGTAGGTACAGCTGCATTCGGTGAGGGTAGAATGTATATTACTGCTGCTAAATGGGGAGATTAACCCGGTAGATACAGCTGCATTCGGTGCGGGTAAAATGTATATTTCTGCTGCTAAATGGGGAGATTAAACCGGTAGATACAGCTGCATTCGGTGAGGGTAGAATGTATATTACTGCTGTTAAATGGGGAGATTCAACCGGTTGATACAGCTGTATTCGGTGAAGGTAGAATGTATATTACTGCTGCTAAATGGAGAAATTCAACCGGTTGATACGGATATATTCGGTGAGGGTAGAATGTGTTTTACTGCTGCTACATGGGGATATTAAACCGGTTGATACAGCTGTATTCGGTGAAGGTAGAATGTGTATTACTGCTGCTAAATGGGGGGATTAAACTGATAGATACAGCTGTATTCGATGAGGGTAGAATGTGTATTACTGCTGCTAAATGGGGAGATTAAACTGATAGATACAGCTGTATTCGGTGAGGGTAGAATGTGTATTACTGCTGCTAAATGGAGAGATTCACCCGGTTGATACGGATATATTCGGTGAGGGTAGAATGTATATTACTGCTGCTAAATGGGGAGATTAACCCGGTAGATACAGCTGCATTCGGTGCGGGTAAAATGTCTATTTCTGCTGCTAAATGGGGAGATTAAACCGGTAGATACAGCTGCATTCGGTGAGGGTAGAATGTATATTACTGCTGTTAAATGGGGAGATTCAACCGGTTGATACAGCTGTATTCGGTGAAGGTAGAATGAATATTACTGCTGCTAAATGGAGAGATTCAACCGGTTGATACGGATATATTCGGTGAGGGTAGAATGTGTTTTACTGCTGCTACATGGGGATATTAAACCGGTTGATACAGCTGTATTCGGTGAAGGTAGAATGTGTATTACTGCTGCTAAATGGGGAGATTAAACTGATAGATACAGCTGTATTCGGTGAGGGTAGAATGTGTTTTATTGCTGCTAAATAGGGAGATTCAACCGGTAGATACAGCTGTATTCGGTGAGGGTAGAATGTGTATTACTGCTGCTAAATGAGGAGATTAAACCGGTTGATACAGCTGTATTCGGTGAGGGTAGAATGTGTATTACTGCTGCTAAATGGAGAGATTCAACCGGTTGATACGGATATTTTCGGTGAGGGTAGAATGTGTATTACTGCTGCTAAATGGGGAGATTAACCCGGTAGATACAGCTGCATTCGGTGCGGGTAAAATGTATATTTCTGCTGCTAAATGGAGAGATTAAACCGGTAGATACAGCTGTATTCAGTGAGGGTAGAATGTGTATTACTGCTGCTAAATGAGGAGATTAATCCGGTAGATACAGCTGCATTCGATGAGGTTCGAATGTATATTACTGCTGCCAAATGGGGAGATTAAACCGGTTGATACAGCTGTATTCGGTGAGGGTAGAATGTGTATTACTGCTGCTAAATGGGGAGATTAAACTGATAGATACAGCTGTATTCGGTGAGGGTAGAATGTGTATTACTGCTGCTAAATGGGGAGATTAAACTGATAGATACAGCTGTATTCGGTGAGGGTAGAATGTTTATTACTGCTGCTAAATGGAGAGATTCACCCGGTTGATACGGATATATTCGGTGAGGGTAGAATGTGTATTACTGCTGCTAAATGAGGAGATTAAACTGATAGACACAGCTGTATTCGGTGAGGTCACGGTGAGGTAAAAAATGTCATATTTTCATAATCACTTCAAGCATTGAGTAAGGCAGGACAATATATAACAATCAAGTATTGTTAATTAATAGTATGATCATCTTGAGAAAAGTGACTTTAAAATACACTTGCATAAACCACCAAGTATTAAACAGGAAAATACGGTATAAATGTTGAGGTATGTAATAACTTTGAACAATGCTCCTAAGAAAAAGCAAGTGCTATAGAAAATATAGGCAGAATTTGAAAATTAACACAAATTATTTGTTGTATATATTACTGTAGACCTGTATATTAAATTTTAAGAAAAGTCTCCATCCAGTTTTAAATTTATTGATAATTTTCTTTTTACATTTGTATTTACGGTCTCTTTTTAGAAATAAGAAAACGTAAATTATTGTATCTCTTTACGAGAAGTGTTTTGCTGTTGAATATCGTTTGGAAACAAATTATAGCATTAGACAAGCCAATCAAACCTGTTATTTGTTAGGTTTACCACAAACTGTCCCAAATATGTAATCCATTGTTTACAAGACTGATTTTCCCAGTTTTTCTGCTTTATTCAAACTCCCCGAAATCAAACGATTTAAAATTAAAATTAACATATATAGACATTTCCTTCCTAATCTGGTAGAGTGCTGCAGAAATAATTGTCAAACTGAAAAGTAGGAAGAAAAAAGGTTGATCATGCGTGTCCATACACGGATTTAAACACCTAACCCCCACTTTTGAGGCACTTTAACACACATTTTACCGCTTAACTTCCTTCCTACTGAAGAGCTCCTATGCGCAATCTGAATGCGCCACGTTAACTATCTCGATCTTCTTTTATTAGGATTGGTTTTAGAAGCCTGTTCATGTTTAGACGGAATTGTTTTTCCAAGTCGGGTGTACGTAAAAGGAAATACACGTAACGATATTATGGCTTAATTAAATGACATCATTTATTACATG
This sequence comes from Sinonovacula constricta, assembly GCA_007844125.1. Taxonomy (NCBI): domain Eukaryota; kingdom Metazoa; phylum Mollusca; class Bivalvia; order Cardiida; family Solecurtidae; genus Sinonovacula; species Sinonovacula constricta. The sequence goes on along the minus strand of CM017559.1, from coordinate 65,121,646 downwards.
CATGGGGACTTTCTGATCTGTATGTTTATCATCGCTACCTACGTCGGACCTTTTACAATGGTGTTGGTATATAGACGAGAAAGCATGCCTTGATAAAATCGTAATTTTTGCATGAAGTGCAACTTTCTGTTTAGTTTGTTGCCTTATTAGCAACAAAAATGATATATTAAAAATTATAGAGACATATGCAATTATAAGTTGTGTTATTAATTAAGATCTATAAATCCTCACTTTTTTCTTTCTTACCTTTTCCGCATTTTTGTGATATTGTACATTCATTAATTTAAGTATATTTTGTTTCTATATTTTTCTTATTCATTGGATAGATCTAAATAATTAAAGTGTCTTAAGTCTCTATTGTTGTTTCGATGTAAACTTTATACTTGCACCTACTTTGTAATTAAAATTACATATTATGCATTGAATATATCTGTACCTACATGCGCAAATTTTCATTTGCAAATTGTAAACTGTTGCCACATGGGCCTGATGGCCTTCTGGATTTGAAATAAACTATCTATCTATGAAGAGTCACGAGTACAAGCGACTTGTTTGTATGGAGAATTGTTTATACAATTTCACTAGATAAAGTATAAAATGGACCGGATCTGTGGAATGATAAGAATTCCTTATGCTCTTTTAACCTTTTTCATATAGGCAAGATGTGTGGGCATGTCACAGATCGTGGCGTGGTAATAAAACCGAGATTATATATAAAGTATGTCGAGATACAAAATAAAACGAGATAAGTATGAAAACGTACTCTGTCAATATGACAAGATTTTGTTCCCAATTAATCTTAATTATCTTCGGAACCTCTACAGTCTCCTGACGCATTGTCATTTTTGCCGGACCATGGTCATTAAGAAACAACAGTATAAGACCTTACGGTATCCCCTTCCTCTATTATGAACCAGGGACTGTAAAATTTATGTGACGAACACTGGTGAGTGTTCTGTTTATTGCAGCTGACTACTTTTATATTCAATATAAAGCACAGTGTTGAAATTTAAATATTATAGAACATCTTTTTTGTCTCACAAATCCATAAAAGCGTGCAATGCAAAATTATATCTAGTGCAAAGTATCGACCACGTATGGCTGCCAGTGGAGAAAACCAGATTTTGTAATTTTATCAACATGGAATGAGCTACAAATTCTTAACATGGAATATTTCGGATATAGTTAAAATTTAATAAGTTCATTTTAAAGGATTGTCAGAAATGGTAAATGGAAAGACAAGGAATCTCATTAGTAAAGGCTCTGTCATGACGTCGATGTTTATTTGACAAACAAAAGGCTATTGATGTTAACCAAAATACCAAACTGGTACCAGTCTCAATAAAAGGAACAACCTTTCTGTGAGAACGCGGTCAAAGGATTATAGGTATAAAGTACTTTTAAACATTTCTGTCAGTAACATTTTAAAGCCCGGTCACATTAAAGGCGCACGATTTTTTGGTCGTGCGATTTCTGAAATTTCTGGGAGGTAGGGGTCGCAGGCCCAAGATCTTGCGCCTCAAACCATAAGTTTCATCTTGTGCAGCTGGCGTGGGCTTGTTGAGCGTGTAGTACGCATAGGGTGCAGGCCAGGCACGCATATGGCTGCGATTGTCTGCGTCTGTGACAATTTTTGAGGCGTGCGCCTGGCGTGGGCAGCTTGCCCTCAGCGCACACATATTATACCACAATCTTGCGCCTCGTGCGCTTCATGCACGATTTTTTAAACATCGCACGCTTGAGGTACATGCAGTGTGCCTTGCAGGAGCAACAGGCGCACATGCAGGGTACCTCCACTGTGCGATTTACGTTGCGATTTCGCTAGAAATTTTTGGTATATATATATATATATATAGGGGCACACATATATCCTTACACCCTGTCCTTGTAATACTGTGGTAATACTGGGGACCCCCTTCTGAATATGTGTAAAGAAAATTTGACAGAATTTAGAAAATATATGTCTCTCCTCAACAGTGCCAAAATGATAAATGAGAGTGCGCTCGTCCCACGAGGCGAAACCGAAACCAAGAAACCATGTAAACATGCGTGCGCATAAGGCACGCTTAAGGTGCGCTTAAGGCGCATGTACTGAGCCACACAGGCGCCCTACCTGACCAGGGGGCGTGCGAGCAGCGAGCGCGGGAAACCCTTCCCACCATCATGTTTTGGCGTCTACAAGGCGTGGGACTGAAGCGATGAGCGATCAACAAAGGTTCAGGCAGCGTGCAGGTAGTGCGCAACAACCTGCGAGGGCTAAAAATCGTGACAGTCGTGGAAAAAAGTTTTACATAGAAAACTTTGGCGTGCGCCTGTGGAGAGGGGGCTACGCCGTCAAAAAATCGTACCACAGGCTCCAAAATTTTCTGATTTTCCAGGCGTAGACCCGGCGCAACAGCAGGTACGCCTTAATGTGACCGGGGTTTTACACGAACACGGTGATGGTTATGTGTGCATTAGTGTACTTTACGTTCATTTTGTAAACGTTTAATGATAAAATAAAAATGTACATGAGTGAATATATCTTTTTATTTATGCACAGAATAATTTACAACGTAGAATCACAGTTTCCACAAATCTATAAAATGTATATATAATATTAATGCAATTGGGTGACGTCACCATCTATATATAGAATGACGTCGGTCTGCTACCCAAGCAGTCGGAACGCCTCGTATTATACACGAATCATCTCTCATATGTAAAGAGGAAGCTGCGCTCGTTTCCTCTTTTGTTTTCTATTGAAACGTCTTAATAGACTCTGCATAGGGTCCCAAACGGCGACGCAAAAACATGAAAATGCCACTCAGCTGAATACCCTCATGTAGGCTTAAAGTTGAGTGGACTTACAAATGAAACAACAAATCTCTGCATTCCTTTTTGCTATGCTTTATTACTCTTAGTAGTAACGAATAGCAGTGCAGTGATTTAATAAGATAACATAATGACACTACACATACAGCACATATGAAAACATTAATATTTGAAATGTCGAGTTAAAAGAAAAAAACACAGAAGCATGATTGGAACATATTCGTTCTCACTTCATGAGCTGTATTATCCTCATGCAATGGAGAAAACACTTTATTAGTCTCAAAATACTATTCCATAAGTAAAATACAAAAATGAGATAACGTCATACAAAGACCTACTTGCAGAAACCTTCTGCATTTCAGACTGTACTAAGTTTACATGTTACTTTTTCATAGTTCCTACGTTTATTTTTGTTTATGTAATAGTTAACAACAAAAAAAACAAAAACAGAACACTTTAGTATAAATGTAACAATGTGTTCTTTAACAGCTAAAAAAGAATAATAATTTACGTAAAATAATAATTTCCGTACAATAAAAAACGATCGCTTCTCAAAAGCTGTGACGTCATCCCATAGGCATACACGGCGACCCAATATGTCGATTATCTCGGATATAATATAATGTTCAATATGTATATTTAATAGGTGTGTTAATGTATAATATGTATCAGATCTTTACATTCAGAGGATTCTTTGCATTACCTGAACCTCTTAGTAGTAGGTTTTATCTGTCAAAACAGAATGCCTCTATGTGGACCGAAAAGCTCTTTCACAAGATTTGGCAAAAAGTTTGCACAGAAAGTAGAGGAGTGAGACAGGAGACTGTGAAGGCTTCAACTATAATAGTAAAATAGAACAGATATGCATTCATACCATTATTTTATTCAAGTTCTCTTCTTATAGTTTTTTTACATGCCTATATCGAAAAATAATGCTTATATTTAATGTCAGATATTAGTTAGACAAAAACGGATAAAGACACAGCACATGACATCAAAATACATGTACACTGTAGTGTTTTAAGTAAAGCATTCTACCTTCGATAGCACTTCAATGCATTAGTTTCTTGTCCTGATCAAAGTTTAAAGCTTGATCCTAGGATGTGACCTTAAACAGTGGTACATACATTTGGTAGTTCAATTTCTTGACAACCCTCAAACTGACGGTTATACAATTCTGGTCTCAGAATAAAACTATTGGGTTTAAGTGATATGTCAGATGTTCATGGCTTGAAATCACAGAAAATGCAGCACTATATTTGTTTATCAAATTATTCATTGATAACATGAGTAACGGAAGTTGTCGGTTTGATTCTATAAATGGTTCTATTCATAAATGATAAAAATTAATAGATTAGACCCCATGCCCTTCTGCCCACTACAGGCTGCAAAGTAAGGGAAAAAATAAAGCAAAATAAAAAAGATCCATGGAAAATAAAGCATTTACAAAGAGATATACTTCTATAAGTTTCAGACATGAGTTTATACCGAACAGTTACTATTTATCACAATGGAAACCGAAAGTAGAACAAGGTTTTCTGACAGCTGATACTGACGTGCTGGTTTTCGATTTAGCCATCTATTCAGCAGGAAAATAAACGTAAAATGACTGATTATATATAAAGAAAAAACATAATATTCAGATTAAAAACAAAAAACAACGAGTAAAGAAATAATAACATACATACATACATGACAGAAGACTCGAAGTGGGCGTAGCAGATGTGCGTCGTGTCTGGGTTGACACTAAAATCTGAACGATTATAAACAAGAAATAGTGTCCCCGCCACTCTTTTTGGTAAAACCCTTTGGAAGTTATAATTTCACGTCCTAGTTCCCCCGTCAACACGAGATTTAAGCGTGTGTTTTTTTTCTTCATTATTGTTAACACAGCTTCCATCATTTTATCTATTGTTTTAGTTTACACCAGAAGTTTTTTATGACACCAGGTGATGGCGCTGCGACGGATTCAACCAATTTATATAGAGTTAATAGCGTGACGTCAGGAGTCAGCGGTCCCTTTACTATACGTCTATGGATATATCTTTGGGAACTCGTTCTTTTGGTTTCTTTAGAGCTTTACCATCGAATAATTTGTTTGAGCCGCTAAGAAAAGAAATTATAATGGTGTAAATAGTGTGACATGTATATTGTATTTATTTGTTTGAGTTGCAGAGGAAGATGTACTTTGTGGTAATTGTGGTAAGTTTTGTTTGGACATAATTTTGTGAAGAAAGAATTGACATGATAAAATCCACTCCAGACAAACTGGAAATTCCTTATGAAAACACATATTGCAGTATGTCGGGCTTATTTGCAGCAAACATGATTGTGCTTACTAAAAACGGTGCATGTGTTTTTTGCGTATTGTGGACCTAATTACTAATAGTAAATATTTTTTATCAAATACTCACTTTTCAAGTTTGACTAAACATTCGGATAAACATGCGAATGGGTTACTTCACCGTTAAATTAAACGGTAATGTGGATAAATGAGGGAAGTCGAGCTTAAATTGTGATGGTAGCTTTTAACTAGCAGTTTAAAGTCGAAACTGATACCCTCTGAAATTCAAAGTCACGCCGTGATAATGATGCCCTTAGAGAAAGCTATTTTAGGGATCAAGATAATGAGAAGAATAATTTGATAATCTGGCTCTGGAGAACGGTCCCTCTTATGGAATGCATTTTATGGGGACGATAGTGTGGCTGGCCAAAACAACAACAACAAAAAACAAACAAACAAAAAAAACAGGAAATCGCAGCTGTTCTGTGTGACCTTTTTTTCAAAGAAAAGAACCGTTTTTTAACATTGTAGCTTGCAACAATAATAAGTAGCTTGCAATTATACAAAAGTAACTGGCATTTATATGAATTCGCAAATGTGTTATCGACAGTGTAAGAGAATACCAGGATTGTCATCTTTTTGTTTAAAGCGCATGCTCTCTACAGCGCCTTTGATGTCACATCCTAGCCTTTTCTTGTAAATAATTTATTATGCCAATAATCTCGATTGGTAATATGTAACGCATTTTAGACGCGTTCAGCCGCCGTAATACAAGGGAGATAATTTCTCAAGATATGTAGTATAGAGATAACATGGGTTATTTCCTGTACAGTTTAATCGCATATGATTAAAGATGTGAACATTTGTTATTGGCGTAGATATCTTACTTCACTCTGACCTCCTAGAGATGCCTATATTAAGAAAACCCGGTTGAATAAAAAGGTGAACAACTCATACGAACATTTTCTTTAATACTTGTTTTAAGCTAATAACGGAAGAAATGCTAATTAGTTAATTAGCTACAAATTGGACAAGAAGGTGTGACTGATGCAACACAAGCAGGCATGATTTGTTGAGCCTGTAGTGCGCATAAAATTACCAGACGGGTATGCCTAGTTTCCAAAGAGAGGCATACAGAGTAGCCTTCAGAATCGTTTTCCTGGCAGTATACCAGAAATATCGCGTCGGCTCAGTGACTTTAGCACTATATCTGCTTTGGTCCAGTTATTGAACTATTTTGACATATTATATTTAAACAAACCACTGTCTGAAGAACCAGACACATGTTCATTTTGATTTTGTCCAAAGCCTTGACTTTCATTTGTTTTTAAGGCCGGAAGTAAACACTCAAAGTTAATAATTAAACTAATGTATTAGCATTGCTATGTTAATATGTGCAGTCACTTTTAAAATAATAACTTTACAAATCTACAAATGTGGACGAAATTAATCAAATCGTGAGGTGGTTTATTAAAATTCACTGTCATGCCTTAGTTAATAAAGTAATATAATAACAGCCTGTTTATATTACTGCCAAATGCAATAACTTCAATACACAGAGAGAGAGAGAGAGAGAGAGAGAGAGAGAGAGAGAGAGAGAGAGAGAGAGAGAGAGAGAGAGAGAGAGAGAGACATACATATGGATCTGTCCATTGTCTCTTCCTTAGCCGGCAAGAAAAGTAAACTTATTTAACACACACACACACACACACACACACACAAACAACACATGACAAATCAATCTAAAATATATACATATATTACCAATTCGTGGTAGTAAAGTGTTCTATTTAACGAAAATAGTTTAAAGGGAGCTACCTCTCGTTGGCTTCGCAAATTATTATTTAAAGGTTATTGTTCTTTGAAATCAACACTCGCATGTACATACAACACTTTTTTATAATCTATAAAAATGTTTTGTATGTTAGCGAAATTTAAACATTACTGTAAGCGTAAATTCCTTAAGGAACATGATGTCAGCCTTTGGTGGTCTTGATCATCAGCAAAATAGGATTATTTTGGCAGGTGAATGGAAATATCTTTTTATTTACATAATAAAGTATTTAACAATAATTTTAACAATTTATTTCATAAACTATACTCAATTGAAATTAAAGTTATTAATTGGATAAACTAAACTAAAAGGGAATTTTGCGTCGCAAAAGTAAAAACAACAACAACAAACTTTTATGCGTAGGATTTTTTTAATCTAGATCTAAAGCATACCTTTCAATTATTCTTTTCTAATTAATTTTAATATTACAATTTTGATTTCGAAAAGTTTAATGATTACACATTGTTAATTTACATGATTATTAGGTTTAAATTTAGCATTCATTAACTAAGCAATACGGCCCCTTCCTAAATGACAAAGGCTGCCGTTGATTAGATTATTACACATACTTATGCGTGCCATTACCGCCTTCGTGGGGACTGAATATGAATTCAATAATTTATGTATCATTTTCATAAATATAATGTTCTAAAGTATTATTTTATTTCCATTTCGACCATTTCGCTGGAGATTTTCCGTTTCGCTGTTTATAGTTCTACCCGGTGTTTTCTATATTGACACCGGTCGGTTGTTTACAAACAATTGGAAAGGGAACACACAGTGTAGACAGTACTGTCAGTAGGCTTACAGTATTGTTCAAGGGATTAGTGAACGCGCGGAATTAACTATTTGTCATCAGGTAAGAACTTGTTTAACTATGACATTTATTTTAAATCAAGTTCCAATAAAAGGTCGATTGCCATGCTGAGATTTTAAACGCGTTTTTCAAGGAATGTTGCTGCTACATGTATGTACTGTACCCTTCACTGCAAAGATGGGATACTAACACTGGATAAAACAAACAGACTTCTTCGAGTAGACCGTGACTTCACTGATTGACATTTTAGATGCATCTTTTTGAAAAGTTGTTTCTAAAAGGAAAAAAATCACGGAGTCTTTGAGTTTGATAAACGGTCATTACAGACAGTTATGAGACCCGTGTATTATTATGGAACAATTTATCACCTACTGGGCCTACTGCAGTGTACGGCTACACAGAACTGTCATTTATCACATTCATAGCTCCCTTTATTTCTCTGTTGTTCTAAATTATTTTTTTAAATTTATAAATGACCCGGCTGTAGATATTTTATATCATTGCTTCTTGTATTTTGAAGATATGTATAAGATACTGTTATATGTAATCAAGCTAAGAACACCTGTTTGAACAACCCATACATGCCATACTGTGTTGTGGCTATTGTATGATTAACAATCTATCTTTAAAGCAGTGGGGTCAGAAAGTAAGTATTTGCTATTTTAAATGGCCCCTCAGGTCTCGGCCATTCATGTGCTATGATAACTTAAATCTGATGGGCCTGTGGTGCCTTGCAAGGGTAGTCTTATAACCAAGAACAAGCATATCATGCTTCACCTTCAACATTCATACATTTTTTATTTTTTATATATTTTTCATTTTGTCCAATTCAATTTAAAGTATGAAATGAATATCAGCATATAAAATTATGAAATACAAAATTATGTGATATAGTCCAGCTTATTGATAGGACTACCTGCTATGCCTGCATCCATTTAACAAATATGTGTGATTGTCGGGGGAGTGGGTGCTAGTGTTTTCTCATTTGATTTTAAAACCAAATGATTCAATATTTACAAAACCAATTGGTTCAATTCTAATCTTTCCCTACATGACCAGGACTTTATGATTTGGTTCTACCTAATGTGTGGAGGTTGTCACTTTGTACAGAATACTTAAGTTTTGGCTGTGTTCCATATTTCTTAGTTTATATACATACATAGAATACAGGACCCTAATTATATATATATACACATCTGTTTAAACTGTAAAACATAATTCATACATATGTATGTATACCTGAACTAAAAATATATGTAAGATATCAAAATTACCCGGATCCTAATGTATGTAGCAGTAGGTCACATCACTTGACTGTGTAGGTTAAACCGACATACCTATTATGCATAATAAAGCAAGACCTTTCAGTCTAGTATTTGGGTGAAGTTAGATTAGGTTGTGTATCCTATGTGGTATTGAGACTTTTTAGGCTGCATTGGTTAAATCTCATCCTGGCAATCATGTATTTATAAGGCTTCAGCAAGGGAGCAGTCAGATCAGGATCTGCTCCATTTACTGCTTGGCCTTAGGCCATGTGGCTGTGTATGTTTTCAGGTAGTTCTAAGTCGAAGACTATGAGCTGGTTATTGACAGTTGTAACATGCTCAGGCTAGATGGTTGATCTTAGTCTGGCCTTGAACAAACAAGTTGTAAAGTGTCCTGAAATATTTAAAGCAGCTGGTCTTGAAACATTGTTGGCCCACATTTTTGTATTGCTTACATGTGATTTATGATAGTGAAAGTATTAATTAATTAGGTTACATTATATATTACACAGTAAATCCTCACAAAAGAACCACCCAACTAAGAGGGCTACGCGGAACACTTTTTTCAAGAAACATTATATTCTTTCTTTACTTTATTGTCCCATAACCTGGAATAGTGGGGCACCCTGTGCTATCTGTGACCAGGGACACTTATTTCAGAACATATTAACAGATTCTCACCTTTCCTAATCTCAGGTACTCAGGTGAGCACCAGAAGGTCAAGTTATTCAAGTATCATTAATCAGTTGATTACGTCTGTCAGCTTGAGTAAATGAGATTGTCTGCAAATTATAGACTTCAAATTTCGACATTGCTGAGTCTCTTATGAAGAAATTATAAGATGTTGGTTTGGGCAATTATTTGCTTGATATTGACAAACTGATGTTGGATCATATGTTGTATACCTTGAGCGGTACAAAAGTATCTGGGTGAAATGACCCCATCAAAGTAGACTTCCAGAATCAGGCAGTCAAAGTCTACATCAAGGGCAGACAGATAATGTTTACCATTCATATCAGTAAATTACGATCTGACCTGATGTTTAGTAAGTTAAATGTGCAAATGAATGTTTATACTATCACATAAGAAAAACAATTTTTAACTTGTTCTGTTTTAAATTTCTAGTTCACAAATTTTAAAAAAGATAACAAATACTGAAAATTAATTTTATTTTATGTTTAATTACCCTTAGAAAAAATGACCAATTCTCCAAAATAAAAAATGAAACCTACCATAGGAAGATGAAACAAATAGTCTATTTAACACAATAGGTACATAAGATAATATAATATAAATACAATACAGGACTTTTTTCCCTTCTTTAGTTGTAGCCATTTACAGGCGCCTTCCCCTCAGAAACTTTACATCAGGATTTTTATTCCCTTTTAAGGAAGAAAACATGCTCTTTTTCCCAAAATTATAGGGCATCGGTTCTTACCCTGGCAGTGAAGAAAAGCCTTGCAATACAATATTACACTTTTCAATAGAACTATATATGAACCCACTAAGAGGACCACCTCGCTAAGTAGGACACTTAAAAAAGAACCACAGGTGGTCTTCTAGCAAGGTTTTACTGTACAAATGTGACAACAAGTTACTCTTTTCTAGCACCTGCACTTAGATTTGATATTCTGCACATGTTTTTTTTTATCTCAGTCTTTATTAAAGAGTCTTAGTTTTTGTCAAGTCAAATCTATTTTTAAATCTTCTAGATCCAATCAAGTATTTACACCTGTTTGATAACAGCCTCTGGTTCCCTAAGATGGTTGCCAGCCCAGGTTGCTATGGTGTAGACAGATGGAAGCGTATTGTTTACATATCCTCAACTCCTGCCAGGGGAAAATGCTCCATACCTATTAATGTCTAACCAGTAACAGTGATTGAAAGTATGTATATACAACTGTTTCTTGTGTTGTTCTCATAGCAAGATGAAATAATTTGATGTATAATATTAAATACTAAGCCCAACATCAGTTTCAAATGAATCAGAGGGAGAAAAAAGTGAAGCTAGTCCAGGGCTTGAATCAGAGGGAGAAAAAAGTGAAGCCAGTCCAGGGCTCAAACCTGAGACTCCTGGCATACAGGGCTGCAGAATGAGTACCTGGCAACCTACACCTTCTTTCCTTATCACCTGACTTTATATTTAATTACGGCATTGCTACAATATGTTCTAGCAATAGATGTTTTAAAATTCAGTTTAAACAGATGTTATCCCTTATTTTATAATCATGACATATTGAATGCAGTATCTTTTCATTCAGAATGAAAACTATTAATTATACTTTCAAACTTATTGTATATTCAGATATTTGAAAACATCTAAGTTACACTAAAACCTCTAGATACAGTGTTACACTATAAATCCAGTGTATTATATACTCTAGTCATATCTAGAGGTGACAGATGTCTGGATCAACCTACAACAGTATGTACATGTATATATATGTGCATATTTCAGCTTCCTACATGATATGTGAGGTGTATATTCCAGAAACTCCAGAAAAACCAAGTGCATGTTGCAGTGCTGCCATCATTTGGAAATAGCAGGCCTAATCTCCATGCATGTGCTCGGTGATGGATGTATCTATGTTTTAGAAACTGGCATCTATTTGGATGCAGCAGTGTTCTATAGCTGCATCCATGTTCTCTGTGATTGGTGTATCTATGTTTTATAAACACAGGCATATATGAGCATGTGGACGTGTTCTATAGTTGCATGCATGTGCAGAGTGAGGTGTATCTATGATATAGAAGCACAGGCATATAGCAGCATGTGGCAGTGTTCTTTAGTTGCATGCATGTGCTAAGTGAGATGAATCTATGTTATAGAAGCACAGGCATACAGCAGCATGTGGACATGGTAGATATCTTACAAAACAATTAAGATGAGAAAGGTTAATTATGCATGTGAATGTTAGAGCAAATGTAATGCTGCATCTCCAAATAAAATGTATCTAAATTAGGATTAAAATGCTTCAAAACTAAGAGTTGAGGGTTTGAATCCCAGTATGGGCATGCATGGTCAACTTTTTCACATTGACAATAATTACTGCATCATGCTACAAGATTATTATAAGAAGGAAACATGTGTAAGTTTTTAATTTTTATTTTGTAAAGGAATATTAATTGTATGATTTGTACTAAATTTGATTATAAATTCATCACCTGGTATTTTAAAAGTCGAAAACAATCAAAGCCATGTGGTGAAATTATTTTAAATGTTGCAGCATCAACCTAAATGCTACATAGAACATATTTTGCAATTCTGAAATAAATTGTGTGACTATCAGAGCAAGGTTATTTTTTTAACAATTATAAAATTCTGTATATTTTTTATAACTACATAAAATATGTTTACCACTGCAGTGAGCTAAACATTAAAATAATATATTAATTTCTCGTTAACTACATTTTGACGTTGACAGCACGGGCTTGCATTCCTGATGGCTGATTGGCTATGTGGGCGGACCTTATTTCACTACAAACTATTTTCATAAATGAACATAAACATGAAGCATGTGTTCTTTGTTTAATGTTTCATTTTTCATCATCAGTCAAGGCAAGAACTTTCATGTGGGGAAGTTTCTCTCTATTCTGCAGTGTGCCAGTGGTTCTACCCAGACATATGTCTGGGGTTCCCATCCATCAATAATTAGCTGGACATTGCCAATATGGCCGTAATTGTGTCAGTGCAATGTAACAAAAAACAAGAAAACATTTGTTTTCAAACATATTACCGGTACATATAACTGTGGGTTCAAACACTAACTTTTTAAAAATCTGTAATAGTGACATTTAAAGAACTATAAATAGGGAAGTACATACTTGTCTTTGTGCTTCTTGATTTTGTGGGTTTGCCTTAAATACAAACAATTTTATCACGCGCAATGTAAGCTATTATCAATCATTAAACACTTTTAAGAGATTTTGATGTTTCCTGTTTGCAAATATCCGCAGCAGCTGGTATTTCCTCTATATTAACTAATAATGATACTCTATGCTTCCTGTAATTGTTATAAAACTAAAAATTAAATCTGATTACAGCAATTGTTAATTTCAGTCATTTATCTATCTTAATATTCATCACAACAAAGTCTGTGTTCAAACATATACAATAAATTGATACACTTAAAAACAATGAGAAGTGGAGATTCAATATTTGATAAATATGTCTTTTGTATTAATAAGTAATAAATGTAGCTTGATATAGCCACCCAACCCCAGTGGCATCTTCATGGAACATCATGACAGAACATTGTTTAAAAAATCATGGAAAGTCATGGTAGAACAACATGGGTAGAACAACATGGGTAGAACAACATGGGTAGAACATCATGGGTAGAACATCATGGGTAGAACATCATGGGAGAACAACAAGGTAGACCATCATGGGTAGAACATCATGGGTAGAACATCATGGGTAGAACATCATGGGTTGAACATCATGGGTAGAACATCATGGGTAGAACATCATGGGTAGAACATCATGGGTTGAACATCATGGGTAGAACATCATGGGTAGAATATCATGGGTAGAACATCATGGGTAGAACATCATGGGAGAACAACAAGGTAGACCAACATGGGTAGAACATCATGGGAGAACAAGGTAGACCATCATTGGTAGAACATCATGGGTAGAACATCATGGGTAGAACAACGTGGGTAGAACAGCATGGGTTGAACAACTTGGTAGAGCATCATGATAAAAGATCTTGGTAGAACATCATGGGTAGAACAATATAGGTAGAACATCATAGTAGAACAATATTGGTAGAACATCTTGGTAGAACGTCATGGATAGACCTTCATAGAATACATAATTGGTAGAACACCAAGGGGTAGAATATTGTGGGTAGAACATCTTGGAAGAACATCATGGCAGAACAACATGGTAAAGCATCATGGTTGAACAGTCCAGGATAAGGGTGGTGTGTGTCTTAAGCTCTGATTCAGACATTTCAGACTGGCCAGAACAAATAATCATGGATTTATCCCTGTTTAGCACATAATATAAATGTGGACAACTTAACACACAGATAATCCAGCCTGTTTACTTGCAATATTATCATTTCTTACCTGAATAGGAAGGTTAGTAGTGATTGTTGTATTTCCCGTCATTAAGAAATAATGTGTGCAAGTGACCTATTAATGTTTATGGTAAAAAAGGGTGCCGAGTGCATAGATATTTAGTTGTGAAAGATTATTTTTTCATGACATACCTCTGCACTAACCAATTAAACCTAACTCAATATTACAACTTTAGCTCTAGATGTGGTAACTTGCAAAGGATCTTTTACAAAACATTGTGAAAACGTTATCTAGCTGGACCATGGTGCACTTATAATTCTACTTGAATATTTTGTCATCCACCACTTTTTGTACACTAACTTAGGGAGCTACCTAATCTTGATCTTCACTATCAGTCTGTTCTGAAGTAACAGGTTAAGCATTAGACATGAGACAGGAGAAAGGGGATGTCAGTCTGGTAGATGAGACAAATAAGTGCTGTATTTACAAACAGGCAGACAGATCCATCATCTGACTATTGATTCCAGTTAACATTAGAACTGTCTGCTGGTCCTTGTTACATAATCTAATGATGTACTAATATGAAGAAAAACACCCCTAGTTTGAACATTTTTTGTATAATTACAAAAGTATAAAAAAGCAACACTGTACTCATCTCTCAGTACTCTTGTTAGAAGGTGGATAATAGTCTGGGCCTTGTATTCAATAAAGTTTGTGTCAGTTCTTCTCAAAATTAAAAGAAGATCCAGCCAAAGCTGGAGAGAGCTGTGCTTATTTTAAGGATGTTTTATAAGGGTAAAAGGAGCCCCACAAAAAACAAAAACTATCATGTTCATTATTATGACTTTTATAAAACTTTTGGTAAATTGCACGTTTATAGCTGACTGTTATTTACCTTTTTAGCTCCTCCGGGCACAATGTGCTCAACTTGAGCTTTTGTGATACCTCTTCGATCGTTGCTTGTTGTTCGTTGTGTGTCATGCGGAGTGCGCTGTCACTTTGCTTGTGAAGATACTGGAGGCTAACAATTTTATCCAATCTTAACTTGGTCAGAATGTTAGTATTTGTTCTCTAATTAGGTATAAAAATGTAAAGATAACTTCTTTGTTTGCTTAATGATTTGTAAAACAATACATATTTGAAACATCAATAAATCCACTTAAAATGTTGCAATATGAAATGTACACTTGAGCTAGCAGTGATAAAATCAGCTAGCAACATGCTATCAAAGAAGCACATCTTATTGGGAGAAAACTATAAGCTATACTGTACCTGCCTGTATAGATTCCTACCAAGTGTGCTATTGATCCTTGTACAGCACTATTTACAAATACTATATTTATTTTCTAAATGCTGTATGCTTAGATGAAAATACATATGATAATTGACTTAGTGGCAAGTACTGGATCAGACAGCTCCCAGATCTACACAGTCTTAGCCTGATCAGTTCATGCTTATCAGGAAGAGTTACAGCATTCAGGGATTCCCCTAATTGATGCTGTAACCTGTGATTAAATATGTCTGTTTATGGCCTTCATCTTTGGATTACAAAAAAGGGAATATTTAAATATTTGTTTAATATGAAGTTATTTGAAATGATTAAATGGCAATAAAATTGTAAAATTGTATTCTAGTTTATAAATGTATTATATTTATTGTCTAAAGCGGATTTAATAAAGTAGACAAAAACCATAAATTTCATATTTGTTGATATTGCATTAACTAACACTTAAATACACCTTCTTAGCATGGCTTGGTAAGGGTTACCGATGTGTGAACTTTGAAAATTCAGTTCTTCCAGATCTTGCGGGACCTGTATGGTCAGGAATTGCACACTTTGCTGCTACTCTCCAGCAGTATATTATGTCACTAATGTTTGCAGTTGTTGGCAAAAGTCTTAAGAATTTTATGGGTTAGTTAATATTGCTGAATAAGGTTTATGTTTCACATATTGTAAACCTAAGCAGACAGTGCATATTTTGATCTGACCTGTTTGAATCATCACAAATGATTTATTAATTTCTAATGCAAAATTGTCAGGCCTGCCCCAGTGGTATGGTTCTAGTGTTGTTAATGTCATAATACCTCTGACAATGACATGAATTTAACATATTCTTTATAGTTTTGAAATGATCTTTGGGTTAGAACTAATTTTAAAAACTAACTGTCTTATAGAATTATGGAGTGTTAATTAGAAGATAAAAGAGTCATAAAACCAAACTTTAAATGCTTGTTTTTGTAAGGTTCCTGCTAGTGATGTCTTGCATACCACACCAGTGCTCTACAGATTGCACCACTGTTTCTTGGTACAGTCTCTTGTTTAAATCTTTGTAAACATTGCTTCTGGCAGAATGTCTACATCCATTCAAGATAAAAGTGTAGATAAAATCATCTTAAAAGCAAAGCCATAAAAACAGCCATAATTCACATTTTTTACCCATTTCTGAATTTTAAAATGTAAATTAAAAGCTTTATCCTTATTGTCGTATGATTTTTAACACAATGTTTTAGCAATTTTAGTTGAGTCACAAGTAGTGTAATATACTCTTGACCACACCAGAGAGCTGTACATTTAGTCAGTCATCTAGCTGTGCCACACTTCTTGTTGTGACTTGTTTTGTACCAATTTCATTGTATTTTTCTGAAAATATTATGATTTTAAAAATATTCATTAAAATGACACTGATGATAAGCTGACATTTAAAAAGTTTGTTTTGTTTATTCTTTAGCTCACCTGAGCACAACGTGAGCTTTTCTGATACAACTTTGTCCGTCTTCTGCAATAACAATTTACCTTGTGAAGAGGCTAGATGGTAAAGTTTTTATCCAATCTTCATCAAACTTGGTCACAATGTTTGTCTGCATGAAATCTTCATTGAATTCATTTCTGGGTCATCTGAGATCAAAAACTAGGACAAAAAAAATATTAGTAAAAACATGTGAACAAGCAAAAGACCACATTTATATCCCAATATTCACCAAACTTGTTCAGAATGTTTGTCTGCATAAAATCTTGAAGGAGTTCATTATTGGGTCACATGGGTTAAAAAGTGGGGGACTTGGTCAAATCTTAGAAAAAGCTTGTGAACACACTAGAGGCCACATTAATAGTCCAATCTTCACCAAACTTTATCAGAATGTTTTCTTCATGAAAGCTTGGATGAGTTCATTATTGGGTCACATGGGTTTAAAAGTGGGGGACTTGGTCAAATCTTAGAAAAAGCTTGTGAACACAGTCAAATCTTAGAAAAAGCTTGTGAACACACTAGAGGCCACATTAATAGCCCAATCTTCACCAAACTTGGTCAGAATGTATCTGCATGAAATCTTAGATGAGTGGGTTATTGGGTCACGTGGGGTCAAAAAGAAGGTCACTAGATCAAATTTTAGAAAAAAGATTGTGAACACACTAGAGCTCCTATGTATGGCCCATTCGTCCCCAAACTCTATCAGACTGTTTACCTGCATAAAAGCGTGAAGGAATTCATAAATGGGTCATGTGGGGTCAAAAAGTAGGACACCAGATCAAATTTTAGAAAAAGCTTGTGAGCACACTAGAGGCCACATTTGCAGCCCAATCTTCACCAAACTTGGTCAGAATGTTTGTCTACATGAGATCTTGGATGAGTTCATTACTGGGTAACATGGGGTCAAAAATTAGGTCACTAGGTCAAATCTTAGTGTTACGACCCGTCGCGCTATATAAGTTTATTTATAAAGTGGCACGTTTACTAAACGTCGAAATGGTGTAACAGAAAGAACAAGCCAGCAGCAAACAAGTACAATAATGTTTTATTTTAAAGATATTAAAAATAATTAAAATTAAAATAGATAATTAAAAATATGTCACAATAAAACAATAACAAATAAATGAAACAAAATTTCAGAAGGCAAAATAAATATTAGCTTACAGTTTGTCCCTTTAGGAGGTGTCCCTTTAACAATGCAACAAATAATCCAGCGTCGAATATTCCTGAAGAGTTTTCGGTAGAATGTTCTCGTAGATCAGCACAGTTGAGTTGAAATAATCCAATAATCCAAAGGTAGAACAATACACGAATGTTACTTATATAATTCAAATTCAACACTTTAATATTTATGTCACTGTAGAATATAGTAAGTCCACGTAAGTTCCAACACAGAAATATTTAAGAAAGAAGCTGCAAGTATTTCCAAAGCAAACTTTTTATTCAAACTTCCAAACTTTCCAAACTTAACTTTTTATCGGCAAACACACCCTTATATATACCCAAAGAATTTCCAGAACATTCACGTACCCAGAACATTTTCGAAGACCAGTTAAAAATAAACAATTGAACTTTCTAGCATGATCCTTTTCTTCTAGCAGTTACGCGAATGCTACGTCATTAAAACCACAACGGTAAACAACCCTTAACCTGACTAGCGTAACCTTAAACGCTGGTGTACTATTGTACATAATATTAGAAAAATCTAATGAACACACAAGATGCCACATTTATAGCTCAATCTTCACCAAACTTGGTCACAGTTTTTTATCTACATGAAATCTTAGAGGAGTTCATAACTGGGTCACATGAGGTCAAAATGTAAAGGGCACTAGGTAAAATCTTAGAAAAATCTTGTCCAATCTACACTTAACTTGACTTGAATGTTTGCCAGTATAAAATCTTAGATATGTTTTGAAGTGGGTCACATGGATTTGGTAGGTCTCTAGGTAAAATTCTAGAAAATGTTATCATCCCAGTGGCCACACTAATGGTCCAATCTTCACCAAAGATATCTAAAGTAAATAACTATTAATTACCTGATGCCAGATATGAGCCTACTAAAAGCATGTGTCCTCATGTGAGCGATTAAGGGTCATCATGGCCCTCTTGTTTAAATACATCGCAGCAACCAGTTATGATCATTATAGAGACATCTAGCTATTTAGTGGAGGAAAACCCCAAACAAATGTCTAGGTAGACCCACCAGCGCACTGCAAGTCAGCTGGAAGACCTTCCCACATTATGTTTGTCGCCCCGACTGGAATTAAAACCTATGCGGTGAGAGGCTAAGCAATCAGAGGAGTTACAAATCAGCAACTACCAACACGCCACGGGCGCCCCACTTAAAAAAATTGATATGTAAAGTTGGGATTGGCAAAACATAAGATCACGGATATGTATAGTTGCTTTCCTGTAAAAAGGAAGAGCATTTCCGTCTTTATGTGCACATAAACTTCAAAGTTTTTCAAAACTAGTATGCAAAAAATATATACTGATATACTCATAAACAAACAACTTTTCTAGTCTATACACTGTATATCGATAACTTATTACACCATAAATCCAACAGCTGGTTGTATGGTATATTGTGCGAATTTAGAGAATAAACACATAGTCTCATTACAGAGGGAATCAATAACAAACTATAACATACTGGTATTGGATTGAATCTGTTATTCTATTTAACAGAATATCCTTTCAGACGGAGACTTTCGGTTAAACAGTTGTGTATTGTTAAATTCCCATGCATGTGAACTTTTTCTGGGGCTTAAGTGGGAGATTTATCATATGCAAAGTGGGAGATTTTTTATTTTCATATAAACAAAGAAGGAAGTAATTCATTTCCAAGTGGGGAGATTTCTGAAAATGTGTAAAACATGCCTCTTTTTTAAATAATTTTGAATCTTAAAAGAGGGGTTCTCCCTCCAAAATAGTGAGTGTTCACATGAATGCATTCCTATATTTTAGAGAAGATAAATAGTTTGTGTTTTGGCCACAGGGTGTGCTCAAGCACTTGTATGCATAATGCATCACAGCATGACTTCTACACTTTGGTGTAATATGGCATTGGCTGACATTAATCTGTCCTTAGACAAGGTGGCACAAGTATATACAAATGTTGTTTCATATTGTTTCTTTTTTATCTTGTATTTACAACAATTACAAATAATTGTTTGAAATTTCTTAGCATTTCATCAAAAATATCAGTAAATCAGTCTGGAATCAGTTGCAGATTTGTAAGTCCTTAGTCAAAAAACACATTGCAACCCCATGCCAGAGGCCACATGCTTTTCAGATTACTGTAACCTCTGCCAGGGTAATTGCCAAATGGCTTAACAATAACAAGATTAGAATGAGATTATTATATTTTGAGATAGGTTTTAAAAATAGGATAATATTAATTAAAGTTTTTTCTTATGAACAAGTCTTAAGAATATTGACATTGTAAGAAAAATGCTTTCACATTTTTATTTAATAAGGATTGTTTGGATCATTTTTACTTGGATACAGATATCATAAGCATGATGCTTGCATGCCTTCACTATACATAAGCATGATGCTTGCATACCTTCACTGTACATAAGCATGATGCTTGCATGCCTTCACTGTACATAAGCATGATGCTTGCATGCCTTCACTGTACATAAGTATGATGCTTGCATGCCTTCACTGTACATAAGCATGATGCTTGCATGCCTTCACTGTACATAAGCATGATGCTTGCATGCCTTCACTGTACATAAGTATGATGCTTGCATGCCTTCACTGTACATAAGCATGATGCTTGCATGCCTTCACTGTACATAAGCATGATGCTGGCATGCCTTCACTGTACATAAGCATGATGCTTGCATGCCTTTACTGTACATAAGCATGATGCTTGCATGCCTTCACTGTACATAAGCATGATGCTTGCATGCCTTCACTGTACATAAGCATGATGCTTGCATGCCTTCACTGTACATAAGCATGATGCTTGCATACCTTCACTGTACATAAGCATGATGCTTGCATGCCTTCACTGTACATAAGCATGATGCTTGCATGCCTTCACTGTACATAAGCATGATGCTTGCATGCCTTCACTGTACATAAGCATGATGCTTGCATGCCTTTACTGTACATAAGCATGATGCTTGCATGCCTTCACTGTACATAAGCATGATGCTTGCATGCCTTCACTGTACATAAGCATGATGCTGGCATGCCTTCACTGTACATAAGCATGATGCTTGCATGCCTCCACTGTACATAAGCATGATGCTTGCATGCCTTCACTGTACATAAGCATGATGCTTGCATGCCTTCACTGTACATAAGCATGATGCTTGCATGCCTTTCAAGACAGCATTGGTAACTGAAGCTCAGGGAAACATAAATAGTATAAGGATTGTAAACACATGGGTGCAGATCAGGGTCTATAGACAAAATCTACTTTGGGGAGGTCTTCCAGCTGACCTCAAATACACCAGAGGTTCTACCAAGGCATTTGTCTGAGGTCCTTCTCCCCAACTTAAAGCTGGATGTTGTTATACAATTATGACTGTATTACAAGAAGAAACACATCTGGAACCATTTTTTCTGGTCAGTTACATTTCTTAAAGGATGCAGATGCATATATTAATTATACTATTAACATGGTATTTTGTTGTTAAAAATACAGTTGTTGGTCCTAGACCTTTGAAGCGATGGTCATGTTGAGAGACCCATGGCCGATGGTAGAGACTTGACTAATACACCTCACGGTATTCTCTACTTCTCACTAATTGGGTTATATATTGTGTCACAATCGGAGCAAAGAACATGTTCCTGGAAGGTCTTCCAGCTGATCTACAGTGTGCCATTTATATTGTCTCCCTCCACCCAAATAGCTTGATGTTGCTATAATTGCCATTAAATTGAATTCTGCAGTCTATTACTTACACACAAAGTAGTTTTATAGAGGTTTCCTAACCAGGCATGTACACATTCTTGTACAGGACATATAGGATCAAGAGCATGATCTTGTCAATATCAATGTAGGTTACACAGGCTTGAAGAACTATAAAACAGTCTTGACCAAGCAACTTGACTGATAAATGACTTGTTGCTCAAAAGGTTCAACATCACATTAACAATGGTCCAGTAATGCGGTAAAAGGGTCTGTTTACAAACAGAAATAGTAATGGCCTTGCCATAATGTCATGATCGACTAGCTCAATAACATTAAACTGTCAGTTATTTATTTTCTGTCAGTGCACTCATTATTATATGAATTCTTATTTCTATTTCAAATTGGAAAATAGTTTTACTTTAAAGGTGGTGATGGACAGTTTCAGTAACATGTAAAACTCTTACCCCTGTTCAGAGAATTTTATACAGAATTACTGCATAAGTTTGTACTTAAGTTTAAGTTATGGCTTTTATAATACCATTGCCTCAATAATGTTAGACAGTATATTACAAATCATGAAATATTTCTATTTAAATAACCATTATTACAATAATTACAATAATTATAAATTAACACAATAGGGATTTTGCCTAAAATGCATATCAATGTCAGAGCTGATTACCTGGTTGATCATGTGATGTGATCTAAAAAGTGAGTAGTCACATGGCTTTCTTTAAGTTTAAATATGAGTCAACTGTGCTTCATGGCTCGGAAAGTAAATACATCTTTATAATGACAAGAAGTTTGTTTATATTTATGTGATTACAAGAGAGAAACACATGGTCCAAACTGTTGAATACAATCTTTAACATAGTGCTTAGTGGATGGTTAATCATTCCTTTTATGGATTTATTACTAAAATTTTAAATGTTCTTTGTTTTGTTTTTGAGCAATAACATAATACAATAAAATAAATGAACATGAATAACTACATTGATGCTTTTCATAAAGAGTGCTTTCTTTGTGAAATTGATAGCATTATAAAGATTCATGAAACATGCATGTTTAAAGACAATGTTGCTAAGTGAGTAGAGCATAGGCAGACATGCAAAAGGTTCCTGGTTTATATCATTAACCATGCATTTTTTATTTTTGTTTTTATTATATTTTTGTCTCTTTCTTCATCTTAAAACCACTGAGCTAACATTAATTTTTCAATAACATACTGTTTCAAACTGTTAAAATAAGAAGGTAAAATATTATGTTGATGGAAAAGTGGCTTTAAAATAAACACTAAAATATTTAGTTTTAACTAAACAAAAGTATTATTTTATTATTTTAAAGCCTTTTTAACTCCGATTAATTTATAAATGTATATGCAACTGTGTATACGTGTATCCAGCAAACAAACAACAAGTTATAAAATTGATTACAGGTTGTTTGGTTGCTTGATATACTCGTATATATATGTTTATGTTAATTCTCTGAAATGTATATTAAAATTACTGTTGGTGCATAGAGAAGATAGGATCTAAATCTAAATCTACAGCTGCATTTAATAAAAATAAAAATAATGATTATTAACATGATCCTTATTACAGCTCGAGGCTGTTGAGAGGGATCATTCTGTGTTTACCTTCTGCACCAAACAACGCAGCAACAAGAAGTAGTTCACAGGATTACTAATTGGTGTTGTAGCTGCAAGAATAGATGTTGCTTTTTCTATTCACAAACTTTTCAATATAAACGATGGTGATTGTTGCTGTTATTGCAAAGCAAAGATATGTACAAATGAAAATTACACTAAAAGCTCATATCACTTAAACCTAATTTTTATTAGGTTTTGGTAGGCAATGCAGCAGACGTGCACTGGAAAAAATATATCTATATGTCTTTATTATTAAAGTTAGGCTTTGCAACTATTTAAATTCCCCAGCGTAAAGATAGTGGAAAGTGCTTGGAAAATACCGCAGGAAACTTATTGAGGCTGGTGGTAAACAACACAGAAATTGAGGGAAAAGAGGTAGCCAGCCAATTTGATGAATCCGCAGCACACTGGAAATGTGAACTAGTCAGTTTAAGGTAAAGCCGGCATAGGTGTTTGTGTGATATATTGAGGAATCTTTAAGTACCAAGAATAAATAGCTGATCATTGCTTGTGCCATTAATGATTGCTAGTATTTACAAAAAAAGGGAATGGTGAAATATGTCAGACCTAGTTTAGATTGTTTAAAAAATGTTGGCATTTAGGTAGATTACATGGTATCAGTGAAGACTTTTTGATACATTGCACAAAAACAGAAGCAGAGTCTAAGAACAGCTTAACTGAATAAACTTTATGGAGTCATAAAGTCAGGTTAGGCCAACTTTATTTCATATTGGCATATTTCTTACCACTCCACGAAAGTGTAAAACTACATATGATAATTTCGACATAATAATGCTTTAGCATCAACAGAATCCTTTCTGCACCGAAACCTGCATGGTCATTAAATGTTATATAAATCATAATGTATTTAAGTTCTTCTTAGTTTTAATCTTTCAGTTATATTTTAATTGTGAATGCCTGTTGATTAGTGTTAACCTAATGGAATGTGAAAGATTATAAAAGCAGAAGCCAGAATATATAATTCTATTAGTGATTTTAGAAAACAGTAAATATAATGTGTTAATGATGAGAAACACAAAGATTCAGGCTCTATTAGATTTATACAATTTGAAAAATTATGAAAACATTTTCCCATATCAATTAAAATAATAAAAAGTACAATTTTATCTTGGTTTATCATTTCTCAGCTACTAAATGACAGATGTTGATGTAACTTTATATTCCTGGTAAGTATTTTGCCTTGCTGTACAAATCATTGACACATTGTGATCAGAGCTTGATTTTAAACAAGTTATGACTGTTTGTTATTAAATTTATTTATTGACTACCGTTGGTTGGACTTTGACTAAACTTTACAGGACAATTTAGTAAGCACCAATCCTTGTTGAACTAGTCATTGGCATATTAAATACTGACTTTTAATAAATAAGTTTATCCAATGGCCTGAATTCAACCAACTCCCCCATGCAGGCGGGGAGAACAAAAAGTTGTTCAAAGAATTTTGATCCATTAAAAAAATGGTCACCTGGATATCCTGGCTATTTTCCATGTATGGCTACATGTATATATAGGAAAATGTTGAAAATGATTCTATTCAAAAGCTACAAGAACTATGACCTTGACATTTGGCAAAGCATTTGCCTTGGGTGGCCCTTAATTTATCAAAATTGTTTAACGAATTGTGATTCATCAAAAGCTGAGGCTGCTAGGAGCATGGCCATTTTCCATATATGGCCATGAAGTAAAAAAAATGAAACTTATTGTCCAAGTGTTGTTTTTAAACATGTATAATAGTTATTCTGGTCTGTTTCAACTTTCAAGCCTACAAGAAACAGTTACTATGCTTCAAGAAAACACTTTTTTCTACAAGAACAAACATATTGATGTTAACAAAACAACAGTAACTTAAATATACTTTGTACAACAATATTAGTTACAGATTCCTTTAGAATTTGTTTGTAAAACTTCTTACACAGGTCCTTTTTCCAGGCATTTACTGACCCTGGGTAGTCAAGGTCATCCAGGGTCAATCCTTCATGCTTCCAAAATTCAGCTTTCTTATAGCTTCAGCTTCTGTAGTAAGTGACACTGCCCAAAAATTAAATACCACAAGGGATCCAACTAGGCCAAAGTTCTGAAAAGGTAAACAACACAGTTGATGGGAGTATCGATTCTAATTAGCATATACATGGATATTTATTTGTTAGGAGTAGTCCATGGGATAAAAATTTGCTTGTTGGCATTGTGTACCTCATTTACAGAGGAACATGATCAAAATGAACATGTTACATGTTGAGACATTGCTGTCAATAAAAGACATGCTATGGCATAAGTGGTTACAGAGTCAATCAGACATGTTAGGGGTCAATAATTCAACTGTTATCAGTAAATATGACACGATTGTGTACCCACCTTATTACACTATTATTATTACATTATAACCTTAATACCTCTATTGCAAAACATGTCAAAATAGGTAGTAAATCTAACTGGTCACATTGCTGACCATATTTGTGTAAATGCAATGTATGTATGCATAAAAAACCAATATCACTTTACCTGTAGCTTGATGTTGTTTTGTTGTAGGTCATATGGCCATGACATTGCTCACCAAGTTTTGTATTGACCATCTCTCCTGTAGTCTTAATTGTTCATTGTAACATCTGCTTCTACATCAATGCTGTGCTTTCTAGGGTAATAATGTCCATATGTGCTTTGGAGGCAGATTTCCACAGTTAATAACAAATAAGGTTAACAGAACATTGAATGGCTAGTATATCAATAAGATACAAAGTAGAAGTGAGTAGTATTATACCCCGGATACCAAGTATATGAATATGGAAGCTTTATTGGTGCCACATCAATCCCTCTGTTCTTCCACTGTTTGTAGACAAGATTTGTCCACACCATTTCTCTGATACCATTTGTCAGATTTTTTGTTTGACTTCACAAGAATCATGGTAATTACCAAGCCTATTTAATTGTGCACATCATTGGCATATTGGGACTTGTTTGATTTGATTTGAGTTATGACCCTTTCTAATGATTGTCTTTTTATCTACACTATATCTTGGGTACCATTGATTGGATTTTGATTTAACTTTTCAAGACTTATTATACATCTCGACCAGCTTGGTATTAACTGAGTTATATTTCTTTCTTTAACAAATTTTGAGCTATTTCTCGGCCACGTTTGGTTTGAGACTGGCCGCAATAGCTCAGATGGTAGAGCATCGGCTTGCGGATCGGGAGGTCGTGGGTTCAAACCCAGGCCGGGTCATACCAAAGACTTTAAAGTTGGTAGTAGTGGCTTCCCTCCTAACACTCAGGGCTACGGGGACAGCATTACACCTGACTCGTCGGTGTCAGTATAATGGACCAGCTGGGTTCAGTCCCTGGGCACCTCATAAGTGCCCCTGTGCTGTAATATTAATGTGCAAGATAAAGCCAAACATTTTTAAAGTGAGAAAAGCTTTTCAGCTAACAAAACTACTAGTGAGTCCGTGCATCTTCCCAAGCTACTGCTTAGGGTCACTTTCCATCACACAGTCTTCCTCATAGTCTCACAATACAAGCAGTCTTGAGGAGTTGTTGTGCCATCTTCCAAAGTCCTAAGAAAGCTAGATTTTGAAAGCACATAGGATTGACCCTGTATGATCTTGACTACTCAGGGTTAGTTATACATGCCTGGGAAGAAGTAGTACTTGTACATATCAAATGTTTATGTCTTAGGAGACTAGATGTGTCAAATGTGTCCAGGCAGGCTTCAAAGGTTATCATAAGTATTGTTTTCTGTTGAAATTGGACGTTCATTATATTGTGTAATTCAGATATGTATGAAATGCAGATGTATGAATGAATATTAAGACACGTATAAATATCACTTATTAACAGGATGAAAGGTTCAAAATGGGAAGCGAACAGCTATTAGAATGAGTGTTTCTCTGACTAGGGCCTATATATGCAGTACATATACTAAGTCGAGATATTTGTGATATCTCGCTTGGGGCTTCTCTGCCTTCTGAGGCTCTTAACCTGATTATGTAATAACATAGGTCAATTGTATCATCTCAGTCTAAAGCTACTGCATGCGCTTGGAGAAAAATGGCACACTCAGGGTTCTTAGATTCAGATCACATGGTTGTAAGTGGAAGTGGTTGATTTCAAAGTTTATTTTGATCAAATCCGATAGTATGTACAAACATTATTTTAGACCTTACTTACTTAAAATAGAAAATCATGTAGAAAATATTGAATGTTGGATAAAATGTTTTTTTTATTGGATGTTAGTGACTCTGGTATAACTTTTAACTATGCACCATTGCCAAGGCTTATTGCTATAAGGTGCAAAATTGCTAAGACATTGCTATATCATGCAACGTTGCCAAGGTATTGCTATAATGTGCAAAGTTGCCAAGACTTATTGCTATAGCATGCAGCGTTGCCAAGGCTTATTGCTATAATGTGCAAGGTTGCCAAGACATACTGCTATAATGTGCAAGGATATCAAGTCATATTGCATATTGCAAAGCATGCAAAGTTGCCAAGACATTGCTATAGAGTGCAATGTTGCCAAGGCATATTGCTATTATGTGCAAAGTTGCTACATGTAAAGCATGTTGCTTTAATGTGCAATGTTTCCCATATTGCTATAGCATGCAATGTTGCCAAGGCATATTGCTATTATGTGCAAAGTTGCTAAGACATATTGCTATGATGTGCAAGGTTGCTCAAACATTGCTATAATGTTCAAGGTTGTCAAAACGTTACTATAATGTGCAAGGTTACCAAGGCATATTTCTATAGCATGCAATGTTAGAAAGGTTTATTGCTATAGCATGCAACATTGCCAAGACATATTGCTATAGCATGCAATGTTGCCAAGAAATATTGCTATAGCATGCAATGTTACAAAGGCTTATTGCTTTAAAATGTGCAAGGTTGTCAAGACATATTGCTATAGCATGCAATGTTGCTAAGACGTATTGCTATAGCATGCAATGTTGCCAAGACATATTGCTATAGCATGCAATGTTGCCAGGGTATATTGCTAAATGTGCAATGTTGCCAAGACATATTGCTGTAACATGCAGCAATGCCAAGGCATATTGTTAGAGACTCTGTATCAAATAGAGTAGATCCTGAACAGACAGTTCCCAACATTAGGCTGGATGATCTGGATCTACACCATTCGCCTCAGCCATAAAAATACTTGCTTAGCAGCACAGATAAGTGGATGTCCCATTATTTGGCCATGATCAGCAGCACTGATCAGTGAGAATCAGTGAAGGGTTGAGATAGGGGTTGAACTACAGGGAGAAAGTTATGATGCTGGTATTTCATTGCTGACTGTGCTCTGAATTGTGTCAAAAAATCATAATTTGCTTAATGTCTTTTGTAATATAGTATAAAGATTTGATCTGTCTCAGCTGGAGGGAGAAGTTATTAGAAATGCTGCTTGTCAAAATATTTGTGTAGAGATTTCTTAGAAAGTGGTTTATTAATTGTTTGTATGCATTAATATAGGTGTTGCTCTTATTAGTAGCTTTTAAACTGGGGTCAAATGTTGTGTCAGTTTGTATAATTATATACCTGGTATTTTAGAAGTTTTGATTATTATGTTTTTATTTTGAGGTCACAGAGTGAATCAATCATAGTTATTAATTGTACAATAATAGTAACTGATTACAATTAGGCAGACATGTTTGCAAGAAACAAGAAATTATTTATTGTTTACCACATAGTCATTATATATATAAGCATTGTAACAAAGAGAAAATACCTCTGAAATGTTAGCCTTGCAATCTTTATTGATTATGAGACATACCCTGTAACCAGAAACATAGCTATTGCTGAGGTAATTGAATTGAAGTGTAGGATTGATTATGCAACTTCACTATTGTTTAATTTAAAGAAAGTGATTTTTCTAAACATGGAGGCAGTAAGTTTCTTGAATGTTTATATGTTTCAGAGAACTCTAATTATTTACTAATTTTTAATTAAAAGAGAAGTAAACTTTGAATTATTTCTTAAAACTCAATCGAATTAGCATTTTCAAACAATTCATTGTTTTTTTCCATACATTTATCAGACATGATGATTAAATTCATCGTTTATTGGAATCTCAGTTGTACGAAAGAGGGGTTATAGGAATAAATATTGACACCAAATTGGCAGTTGGAACTACTTTATATGTGAAGCAGCAGTCTAATGTGGATAGGGCGGAAATTATTGTAAACCTTGCTATCTGACAGACATTGGGAGCTGAGAGCAAGTCAGTCAAGCTGATGTGACATATTCCTGTTCAGGAACACAGTAACTACAGCATTTGGTGTCAGTGATGTGACATATTCCTGTTCAGGAACACAGTAACTACAGCATTTGGTGTCAGTGATGTGACATATTCCTGTTCAGGAACACAGTAACTACAGCATTTGGTGTCAGTGATGTGACATATTCCTGTTCAGGAACACAGTTACTACAGCATTTAGTGTCAGTGATGTGACATATTCCTGTTCAGGAACACAGTAACTACAGCATTTGGTGTCAGTGATGTGACATATTCCTGTCCAGGAACACAGTAACTACAGCATTTCGTGTCAGTGATGTGACTATTCCTGTTCAGGAACACAGTAACTACAGCATTTGGTGTCAGTGATGTGACATATTCCTGTTCAGGAACACAGTAACTACAGCATTTCGTGTCAGTGATGTGACTATTCCTGTTCAGGAACACAGTAACTACAGCATTTGGTGTCAGTGATGTGACACATTCCTGTTCAGGAACACAGTAACTACAGCATTTGGTGTCAGTGATGTGACATATTCCTGTTCAGGAACACAGTAACTACAGCATTTGGTGTCAGTGATGTGACATATTCCTGTTCAGGAACACAGTAACTACAGCATTTAGTGTCAGTGATGTGACATATTCCTGTTCAGGAACACAGTAACTACAGCATTTAGTGTCAGTGATGTGACATATTCCTGTTCAGGAACACAGTAACTACAGCATTTGGTGTCAGTGATGTGACATATTCCTGTTCAGGAACACAGTTACTACAGCATTTGGTGTCAGTGATGTGACATATTCCTGTTCAGGAACACAGTAACTACAGCATTTGGTGTCAGTGATGTGACATATTCCTGTTCAGGAACACAGTAACTACAGCATTTGGTGTCAGTGATGTGACATATTCCTGTTCAGGAACACAGTAACTACAGCATTTGGTGTCAGTGATGTGACATATTCCTGTTCAGGAACACAGTAACTACAGCATTTGGTGTCAGTGATGTGACATATTCCTGTTCAGGAACACAGTAACTACAGCATTTGGTGTCAGTGATGTGACATATTCCTGTTCAGGAACACAGTAACTACAGCATTTGGTGTCAGTGATGTGACATATTCCTGTTCAGGAACACAGTAACTACAGCATTTGGTGTCGGTTAACTTGCTTTTGTTGGGTGTTACTTTTGGATTCTTAACAAAGTTACATGTTCTTGTGCACTGTACACTTCCTCCTTACTTGACTATAAGGCCCGAAACTTAATGTGTTTATGAATTAAGGCAGCACATTTAACAAGTTATTATCAGTTAAGGTAAGTTAGCTGTGAACCTTAGGTAGGTTAATTGATTTGTGGAAGCTGAAGAGGACTTGTATTTATTGTATAACCTCCTCTAAGATTTATAATGCTCCTCTATGATTGATAATGATGACTGTAGGAACTTTAATGTCATTTGACATTATTTTACAATGAACCCTTATATACAATGAATTAAAGCCATGCTTGACCTGGCTTAAGAAAGTTACATTTCATTTCATTATTGATTATCATTGGTGATCATTTAATTGTCTTGAGCCATTAAGATCGGAGATAACTCCTTAGAAAGAAATCAATACAACCTACATTGAGATTATTATTTAATGTAAGGTCTCACAGTGGTCGCTCTTCATATTGTGTACAGGATCTCTGGATTAACCAGACAACAAGGAATATTCAACACATCATATAGGTGGCATGCACAGTAAGTCTGAACCTACATGATACAATGATACCGGATATACAGTGTACAACAATGGATGCAAATCTTTCTAGATTATTCCACAACTTGCAGATGCCTGTGTAATTGTCTTGTAAAGTGATATGTGGAACCATGTTTGTCATAGTGACACAAGAAATTGGACGAATTGTGTGAGCGGAATTGGGCTTAATATTTATTTTAACTTTAGAAAAACTTATCAAATAACATACCATAAAGAACATGAACATCCCACATGTCGGTTTTAAATGATTCAAAATGATTTAGTTGACTATTTTTGTCAATATTCCATAGAACAAACAGTTATATGTTTGAACAACTGGCACTACTATTGTTTTATAAAATATAAATAACATTTTGTAAATAATAAAACAACATTGTGTGGACAATACAACCATATTTTGTGCCCTTGAGACCTCTTTATGCGCAATGTAACATTTGACTTGATAATAAGTTGACGGGTTTCACTGAGCATTAGAACAATTAGTCAAATGAAAGAAAAATGAAATATGTAAATAAACATTGAAAAAACAACAGTTTAATATTTTATTTACTTCATCTACAACATTACATATTCAATTGTGAGTCTACTAGTGATTTGCATCTGATCGTTGCAGTATAGGTAAGTAACGGTTATTTATGTGTATTACATATTTAAACTTTTCATTGACCTCTGTTTAATGCTTGGTTTTCTTATCAAACCAAATTAAAACACAACTGTAAAAGCATACTAAACTTACCTATAAATAAAGGCATTCTTCTTTTAAGGGTGCTTTTAATTGCTGGCGATAAGACATGAATGATGTCAGTGATAAAGAAAACTGTAAGTCAGCTTTGCACTTCTTTGAGTCATTATATACATTGATAGAAAGCATTACCAATTTATTCCACCCTGTTGTTAACATTATCACCAAAACTAGGGGCAATATGAACTTGCTGGAAATGATAAGAGCACAATCATTTTTTTTTATTTTAAAGCTGTCATGTGGATTTTATTTCCTAATGCCACAGTATTGTGAAATATGCTTGTTTTTATTTAAACTTCTTAATGATTGCAATATTTTGTAAGAAAATGAATAAATAGGCTGTCTAACCTTTTGCAGTCTGTTTTTTTTTTCAGAATTCTCAAGATACCATGATTGACAGTTTTTTTATTTTGCAGGCAGTCCATAGGTACATTTCTAATTAACAGTCCTTCTAAAAAAAGAAGCACTCCTATAGACAGTCTAGTAAAACTGGCGGTCACTTGTGCTTTCTGATACAATGCAGCAAAAGTCACTTTACTACAAAATTCTTTCTCTTTCCATTGAACAGCCAAAGTACTAAACACCCTTAAGAAATTTACATTGTTATGTCAAAGTCTGCCTTTGTCAGTATTGATTTATGTCATGTGGTTGTCAATTAAAATCTAGTGGGGAACGGATGCTTAAACATTGATTTTGACAAAAAAGGACTTAGAACTTAGAGAAGGAATCTGATTATGTTTATCATCATCTTTTCAATTTTAATAATCTCAGATACAATGTATTTTTTGCAAATTTTCAGCACAAAGTTCATTCACATTCTGATGGTAATAAATAGATGATTAGGTTTTATGTAGTTTTAGGCCAAAATTTACATGCAGCAACTGACAACTGCCTGAACAACATCTGCAAAAAAAGGTCAGTTGTTTTCATGACACTATGAATTTTGCAAATTTATCTGAATAGTACAATTGACAGGACTGATAATTATAGGCTTTAATAATGCAGTTGTCAATAGGATTTTATACTAGATTTACAGAGTGCATATGTTTGATGAAAACCTGCATGTAAAAATAAATAGGGTTATTTTTAAGAATGTGTAAGCCTGATAGACCTATCAGTGTCCTTTGCAGAATTTACTGGCCTTGGACTGGCAACTACTGTTTGATCCTCAGAGACGGCAGACTGCAAGGTATTTGTAAAGATGTATAGTCCCAAAGTTTGAATGATTTATAAAATTGTGACCTAATTCAAAGATAATAGCTTTTAAAATTTGCTTAGTCTGTAACAATTTTTTTGCAATAATACTTTTAATTAGCAAGGTATTTGCTGCTATGATGACCCTAAACATGAGGATCACTTGGATAGTTAATATATCAACCTTTCATCATGTTCTGATTTTTTAGATACCACCACTTTCTTATTTATCTATGAGGGCTTGTGTCAATTTCAGTCCATTAATATTCACATCATCTAGACTTTTTGCTGTGTATATAGGCATTTTAGATAACAAAAAATACAAAATATGTCTTTTATTTCTACATAAATAGAAAATTAATTTCTTAATTTGTTTTCTTTTTTTTCATTATAATAATAAAACAGAATCTTGCTGTTCATGCTAAATATGTAATGACTGCTTTATACAAATATGGCTTCATGATCTAGAATTCCAATTTATATCTAATTAACATAATTGACACTCAACAGGTGTGTACTTAATTATCCTTAAATGACATGCACCTCTAGCACAATGTATGACAGTGAATAAGACTAAATTAGCATGCTGTCCCTCACACATATTTTCTATTTGAAAAACTACTGCTAAGAGGCCGAAGTTTCATTTGTTCTAACATAATTACATTGACAGTAATTCTACCCTGTTTTTTAATATGCATTTTCTCAAATAAGTAAGTAAAATGTCAACTGTACCAAAGTATATATCTAGGTGATATGTACAGTATCCACATGTACAGTACAACATAATGGGTCAACAGAAGACTATTCTAACAATGCTTTCCAGATTTTACAGGAAAATATAAAAAAATAACTATTAACACTATTTTTTCAGTGGATATTATAAAATTACAGTATATTGCAGATGTTAAATAGATTCTTTTTTACATTTGTTAAACATGATGTAAATAGATGTATTTTCATTTCAGTTTTTTTTTTGTATGTGAAATGATTTTGCCTAGGTTGCCACTGATTTGTTCAAGATTTGCCACTGATTTTGCCTAGGTTTGCTACTGATTTGGCCTAAATTTGCCACTGATTTGGCCTAGGTTTGCCACTGATTTGGCCTAAGTTAGTCACTGATCTTGCCTAGGTTTACCACTGATTCAGCCTAGGTCTACCATTGCTTTGGCCTAGGTTTGCCACTGATTCAGCCTAGGTCTACCATTGTTTGGCCTAAGTTAGCCACTGATTTTGCCTAGGTTTACCACTGATTTGACCTAAGTTTACCACTGATTTGGCCTAAGTTTACCACTGATTTGGCCTAAGTTAGTCAATGATCTTGCCTAGGTTTACCACTGATTTAGCCTAGGTTTGCCACTGATTCAGCCTAGGTCTAATATTGTTTGGCCTAAGTTAGCCACTGATTTTGCCTAGGTTTACCACTGATTTGACCTAAGTTTACCACTGATTTGGCCTAAGTTTACCACTGATTTGACCTAAGTTTACCACTGATTTGACCTAAGTTTACCACTGATTTGGCCTAAGTTTACCACTGATTTTGCCTAGGTTTGCCTTTGATTTTGCCTATTGGAATTGGTATTGGGACATGTTGATGATAAATTTAATCTTATCTCAAACAAATTAAGAGCAATGTTAGGAGTGGCCTGAATTTTACTAGTATGGACAAAAACAAAACATTGTATAATCTATCATGGCAGAATACAAGGTTATTATTGTTAGTAGTTTTAAGCTATCGTTTTAAAAAACATTGCTGAGGGTAATGTCCTTCAGCCTTTGGGTGTGTGTGCTTTACATAAAAAATCGGAAAACTATTGTGTATTTCATGAATATATTTTCAAATGTTAATGTCATATATGTTCATTTTAATGATGGGTTAATTATAAAAATGGTAATAAAATAGTTTCATTTTCTTTCATTTGAAACATACTAGGTATACATTTACATTTATGGCAATTTTGGTGTTAGACCCCAAGCATTATTTCCTTAATAGTCATGGGCTTTTTAAGATTAAAGTGGTAACAGTAGCATATAGCTTTAAACGAATGTGTAACATGCAGGATGCAAATGGTCTCATTTGCATAAGCTGAAATTCACATTTGGTTCTTCTCAATTCCCAAGTGTAGAGTTAGGTGATTATTACCAAGGAGTTCTAAGAATCCTAAAATCTCTGAGAAATCCAAGGGATTTGTTTCTATATATCTGTCTACACATTTTCATACTGGTTAATTTTCAATATAAATATGAAGCAAAAATCTGAGTGACTTTGCTCATTTAGTAACTTTAATGAAACTTTTTTTTCACAGTTTCATAAATGGATTTAGCAAATGCTTTGACATTTTGTTTTATTACAATGTACTGTCTGTTATTAGAGGCATAGACAAGATTAGGTTTCACTTATGGCTATAAACTTGCAGGTCATAAAGACAATATATAATTATTGTGAAAGAAGACATAAAGTTATTTCTGTAGGCCTTATTATCACAAGAAAATTAGACAAAGGTTTACATTCCTGAGTTCTTAACTCACCATCCTGATTGTGTAGACAGGGTTTGTTTTTACAGCCAACTAACTGCCTTGCTTGATAACTAGCACATTTTTTATAACATAGTTCACCACTGCAGGAATGCCAGGGATATTGCATGGCCTGGTACATAAAGGGGCACAGACCCTGCTCTATCCTATATACATACTGGATATACTGGAATAAAAGTGCTGCAAGCACTGCTATATTCAATGCTGTCACTATGTAGACAAGGTTCACCACACAAGTCTTGGTCACCATTCACTGCTATATTCACTGCGTTCACTATGTAGACAAGGTTCACCACACAAGTCTTGGTCATCATTCACTTCTATATTCACTGCTGTCACTATGTAGACAAGGTTCACCACACAAGTCTTGGTCACCATTCACTGCTATATTCAATGCTGTCACTATGTAGACAAGGTTCACCACACAAGTCTTGGTCACCATTCACTGCTATATTCAATGCTGTCACTATGTAGACAAGGTTCACCACACAAGTCTTGGTCACCATTCACTGCTATATTCAATGCTGTCACTATGTAGACAAGGTTCACCACACAAGTCTTGGTCACCATTCACTGCTATATTCAATGCTGTCACTATGTAGACAAGGTTCACCACACAAGTCTTGGTCACCATTCACTGCTATATTCAATGCTGTCACTATGTAGACAAGGTTCACCACACAAGTCTTGGTCCCCATTCACTGCTATATTCAATGCTGTCACTATGTAGACAAGGTTCACCACACAAGTCTTGGTCACCATTCACTGCTATATTCACTGCGTTTACTATGTAGACAAGGTTCACCACACAAGTCTTGGTCACCATTCACTGCTATATTCACTGCGTTCACTATGTAGACAAGGTTCACCACACAAGTCTTGGTCACCATTCACTGCTATATTCACTGCGTTCACTATGTAGACAAGGTTCACCACACAAGTCTTGGTCACCATTCACTGCTATATTCACTGCGTTCACTATGTAGACAAGGTTCACCACACAAGTCTTGGTCACCATTCACTTCTATATTCACTGCTGTCACTATGTAGACAAGGTTCACCACACAAGTCTTGGTCACCATTCACTGCTATATTCAATGCTGTCACTATGTAGACAAGGTTCACCACACAAGTCTTGGTCACCATTCACTGCTATATTCACTGCGTTCACTATGTAGACAAGGTTCACCACACAAGTCTTGGTCACCATTCACTGCTATATTCACTGCGTTCACTATGTAGACAAGGTTCACCACACAAGTCTTGGTCACCATTCACTGCTATATTCACTGCGTTCACTATGTAGACAAGGTTCACCACACAAGTCTTGGTCACCATTCACTGCTATATTCACTGCGTTCACTATGTAGACAAGGTTCACCACACAAGTCTTGGTCACCATTCACTTCTATATTCACTGCGTTCACTATGTAGACAAGGTTCACCACACAAGTCTTGGTCACCATTCACTGCTATATTCACTGCGTTCACTATGTAGACAAGGTTCACCACACAAGTCTTGGTCACCATTCACTGCTATATTCACTGCTGTCACTATGTAGACAAGGTTCACCACACAAGTCTTGGTCACCATTCACTTATATATTCAATGCGTTCACTATGTAGACAAGGTTCACCACACAAGTCTTGGTCACCATTCACTGCTATATTCACTGCGTTCACTATGTAGACAAGGTTCACCACACAAGTCTTGGTCACCATTCACTGCTATATTCACTGCGTTCACTATGTAGACAAGGTTCACCACACAAGTCTTTGTCATCATTCACTTCTATATTCAATACGTTCACTATGTAGACAAGGTTCACCACACAAGTCTTGGTCACCATTCACTGCTATATTCAATGCTGTCACTATGTAGACAAGGTTCACCACACAAGTCTTGGTCACCATTCACTGCTATATTCACTGCTGTCACTATGTAGACAAGGTTCACCACACAAGTCTTGGTCATCATTCACTTCTATATTCAATGCGTTCACTATGTAGACAAGGTTCACCACACAAGTCTTGGTCATCATTCACCCTATCCTGGTAACTTACATGCAGGACATTTGACTGTTGGAGTCAAGATTGCGTATGTGTTCTTGCACAAGGTGGTTTATTTATCATTTTTTTACAATACATTTACTTGCAAATTAAGTTTTACAGGTGGGGTATATATTAATGTTATCATTTGATTTTAATTGCTGCAAAGTTTTTACCAGCAAGACTTTTAAGAACAATTAAAAATGTTAGGAAGGTATCAAGATTGTATTTTTTGGTTCAAAATTTTAGTCATATTAACACAATGTCCTATTATTTTTATGTCTAAATATATTTGGTCAATGTATTAAAAAGTTATCAAGGCAATATTTAAAAGCAATAAAAAGAATATATATAGACCTACTGTACGATTGCTAAATCATATTTGATTTTTTCATATCTGATATTATATTTTCCAGGTTTAAAGAAAAGTTAGTTTAGTTTTATCACTTTTACCTCTACTATTACACCATTAAAGGGAGAGCTATTCCATTCATCTGTGCTTCAAGATTTTTGCTGGCTTGGGTGAGTGGAAACTGCACATATGCTTAACTAGGCATATTACATAAACTTCATTGAAGCCAAAATTATAACTATAAACTATCAAGGCTCTATCACAACAACCATGTGACATAGTGGATTGAAACTTTAATCACATATTCCCATGGCAGCCCAATTCCTACTTCTTTAAACAAAGTTTTTTAACATTTGATTTACATGTTTTAAAAAAAACACTGCCATTTTTAACTAACATATTTTGATCAATGTTTTGTGTACACGTACTTATAGCTGATATCTTATTCATCAGTGCATACGTTGGACTGAAACTTCATTTGACTTCTTGGAAAGCTTATCTGATTATGATAAAACAAAGTTGATAATTCCATGTTGGATTTCAGGAGAAATATACACATTTATATGTTAATATATTTTAGGCTAGTACTGAATATGCTCTTTACTTTCATGTTTGTATTCTGTAGCATGCCCTCCATTTTAAACCATGATATAAGACTTGGTATTCCAAGTCACATGGTTCATGATAACACACAGGTAACTTGATACTTCTGTTCCAAACAATATTAGGCTCATATATCAATTACAATTGCTGATGGACATGAATACCACAATATTAAAGCATTTAATAACTCTCTTAGCAGATTCAATGTGTGGAATGCACACATGCCAAGCTTCATCTTTTCTGTTTATTCTTAACATCCCTCTGATATTGGTATTTTAAGGTTCAATGAGCTATAATAGCATGTACTCAATAAAGGTGGTTTGCAAACTTTTGACCATTGAAATAAAGGTATTCAATAGCTACTGCAGCATGTGGTCTATACTCCCAGAGTGGAAAGGACACATTTTAATGTTACCTTAGTGAAAACCTTAGTATATCCCTCATCTCCTGCAGCCATAATTATCAATATTTACAGAATTGTATTTTTGAATTTCTTTGTTTAGAATCATAATAATGAGCAGACATCATATCATTAACCTGTTCTGTTTGATGTGAACTAATGAGAATACAAGAGCATTTGTTATAATTTATGTCTGCATAGACAAATTCTAGTATGGTATTATATAAACATGGCATTTATTTACATGAGGTTTAAAGATGTAGTTCATTATTTTTTCAAACAATGTTTTAAAAGGATGAATTCTTGTCCATGTATTCTACAGTTACTTAATGTCACAATAGGAAGCGTTTGAAATTTCTAAATGAAGTAAGCCTTTGCTAATTCAGGAAAAGAAAGAAATTTGGAGGATCACAAAAAGGGGCAAGATGCATGGGTTAGCAAAAAGTGTTCTAATGAATGTAGTTCTGGGGCAAGAGTCTGCATTATAACTGATTACTCCTCCATAGATAGGCCATGAGCTGCTAATTAATTAAACAGCACATGCAGAGATAAAGCAGAACTCTACTAGGATCAAAACAGAAACAAAACTTGCTCCCAAGATTTATCGTGAGATACTTCCCTCCTGGGACACTGTCGCTGTATTGTATTATATAATGAAACATTGTTTCTAAATCACTATTGTATATTTTGCATGTACATATACTGGGGCCATTTCATGAAAAATTTAAGGACCACAATTCATAGGGCAGTGAGACACTTTCTAATTTCCTAGATGGTTTTGATACTGACTCCACTACAACAGATTATATGAAAAGACAATTTAGGTAATTAAGTTCCAGGACATTGAAAATGATGTCATTTAATTGAAGTATATAGTATTTATTTCAAGTACATGTGTATTTTGTTTAAGTTTAGTTGTAATTTATATGATCTTTTAATTCATACTTACCATCATATTGTTCTTCCATATTGTGCATATGTATAATATTAAGGAATGATACGGTATCATATTTTCATATAAGAAAGTTATCTTAACATTCAATTGCTTGTACTTGGCTTGCTTTTGGTACTGGAGGAAGAAGTAGCAATGGTTATTCTCAGTTTATTTGACCTCTCATTTTAAGGCATAAACAGATTTCAGTAGCACAAAAATTGAAGTAATTTAAACAAATAATACTATGCATAGTAAAATTGTATCGTAATATAAATCTTAAATAATTTAGTGCTTTATTTCTCCACCAAAATAGCTTAACATTACTATAATGACAATAACATAAGTTTTAATTTAAACAAAGAATAACAATCCATGAGATAGCACATACTGAAATGATGAATTAGATTGGATACAAGATATGGGCTGACAAATACCAGTGAGAAAATTGGTTTACAGAGTTCCGGATGGATAAAGAGACCAAGAATAATAATGGAGATCAGTCATTAATCGTTGTATTGGGTTTTGTATGCCTTTGACTAATTTAATATAACCTATAAATTGTAGAGAATATGCACAATTAACTATGTTTCCACATCGGTCAATTTTACTTCTGTTATAATGTTAGTTGAATGGCAGTTTATGTATATGTATAAATTAAAATACTCCTTTGAAGTAAATTCAAAACCATGGGACTTTTCATTAAAGACAATGTGATATTTTATATAACCAACACAGTTACAGGCTCTTGGCTACTTACACTAGGAATAAGGCCAACTGATCAGCCCCTGATCCTTGTAGCTAGGTGTGACAGAGAACAATTACCCCAGCAACCGGAGGTAGTAGAGCATTTTTTCTGATGGTAAAGGATCCACTAATGGCTTTTTATTTGAAATAGTTACCCAAGGATTTGATCAGCTGTGTCTTTGTTTGCGGTCACACTTCATCTAGAGGCAGTCATAGCTAATTAAACAGATTGTCGGAATAGGCAGATACTGAAGATATATGTTCACTAATTTACCATTTAATACATTTGAACACCTTTCTAGCCTCCTTGATCAATGTACTACGAAAGTAGTCAGTTAATAGCCCAGTTTAAATGATTAATTATTTGCTAGCAACTCCGAGCATATCACGTGGTCAGTTTCGGGGTTTGAACCCGGGACCCTCCGATCTGGTGTCCAACGTCTTAACCACTTGCTAGAAGTTAAAGATGTTCAGTAACAGCACTTTCAAGTAAAATGATAATGTACATTGTTTGTTTCCTCACAAGGTGACACACAGTTTATAAAAACATTGGGGATATGTTTATCATCCAAGCTTCATTGCTGTGGCATGAACACACATTCTTTTATTAACATACATACATTTAGATTCAAAAGTCTTATATCAATAGTATGCTATCATTTTTACAAGTATATTGTATTTGCTATAAATATTTACCAAAGATTATATTTAGCTGAGCTATATACCAAATGAAAATGGAGAAGCATTGGCAATAGTAATAAATAATATAAGTTAACCCTGATAGACATACAGGAAACTGACTTCCCCTGCAGTTACTCCTAGGTATATTAATATTGCATACAGAATGGCTTATCTGTATACTACTGTGTGAGACACTGAAATAGAATTGCAATTGTTTGGTATAGATACCATTATGTGTATTATTTTAAAGCAGCAAACATAAAGCAGCAAATTGGTGTGTAGAATGTTGGCCACATGACATATGGGTTATTCTAGGTAGAAAAAAGATTTAAATATTAATTCTTAACCTGCTATGCATGAACTGGTCATGCAGGCTGCTTAAAAAGTGAAGATCTTGATCTGCCAGCTTCTGCTCTTTTTGCTGCTGTTAAGTTTTTATAAATTTACCTGTGCATGTTGTTATTAGAAAAGCTGTGAATGGTGTCTTGGTGGCAAAACCAATATAGAATGCCATGCAAACAAGAAAACAAATTGAATTTTTAAAGGAGAAAACATTGCAGTCTGTATGAAAGTTATTGAGGTTAGCCTCAGCTTCCTAGACAAATGCTTTACTGTCGTTCTGCCCTATATACCAGCCTCTGCTGCCTTGACAAATGCTTTATTGTTCCTTTTCCATATATATCAGCCTCTGCTGCCTTGACAAATGCTTTACTGTCTCTCTTCCATATATACCAGCCTCTGCTGCCTTGACAAATGCTTTATTGTCCCTCTGCCCTATATACCAGCCTCTGCTGCCTTGACAAATGCTTTATTGTCCCTCTGCCCTATATACCAGCCTCTGCTGCCTGACAAATGCTTTATTGTCCCTCTGCCCTATATACCAGCCTCTTCTGCCTTGACAAATGCTTTATTGTCCCTCTGCCCTATATACCAGCCTCTGCTGCCTTAACAAATGCTTTACTGTCTCTCTTCCATATATACCAGCCTCTGCTGCCTTGACAAATGCTTTACTGTCTCTCTTCCATATATACCAGCCTCTGCTGCCTTGACAAATGCTTTATTGTCCCTCTGCCCTATATACCAGCCTCTGCTGCCTTGACAAATGCTTTAATGTCCCTTTTCCATATATACCAGCCTCTGCTGCCTTGACAAATGCTTTAATGTCCCTTTTCCATATATACCAGCCTCTGCTGCCTTGACAAATGCTTTACTGTCTCTCTTCCATATATACCAGCCTCTGCTGCCTTAACAAATGCTTTATTGTCCCTCTTCCATATATACCAGCCTCTGCTGCCTTGACAAATGCTTTATTGTCCCTCTGCCCTATATACCAGCCTCTGCTGCCTTGACAAATGCTTTAATGTCCCTTTTCCATATATACCAGCCTCTGCTGCCTTGACAAATGCTTTACTGTTCCTCTTCCATATATACCAGCCTCTGCTGCCTTGACAAATGCTTTATTGTCCCTCTTCCATATATACCAGCCTCTGCTGCCTTGACAAATGCTTTACTGTCTCTCTTCCATATATACCAGCCTCTGCTGCCTTGACAAATGCTTTATTGTCCCTCTGCCCTATATACCAGCCTCTGCTGCCTTGACAAATGCTTTAATGTCCCTTTTCCATATATACCAGCCTCTGCTGCCTTGACAAATGCTTTACTGTTCCTCTTCCATATATACCAGCCTCTGCTGCCTTGACAAATGCTTTATTGTCCCTCTTCCATATATACCAGCCTCTGCTGCCTTGACAAATGCTTTACTGTCTCTCTTCCATATATACCAGCCTCTGCTGCCTTGACAAATGCTTTATTGTCCCTCTTCCATATATACCAGCCTCTGCTGCCTTGACAAATGCTTTACTGTCCCTCTTCCATATATACCAGCCTCTGCTGCCTTGACAAATGCTTGACTGTCCCTCTTCCATATATACCAGCCTCTGCTGCCTTGACAAATGCTTTACTGTTCCTCTTCCATATATACCAGCCTCTGCTGCCTTGACAAATGCTTTATTGTCCCTCTTCCATATATACCAGCCTCTGCTGCCTTAACAAATGCTTAATTGTCCCTCTGCCCTATATACCAGCCTCTGCTGCCTTGACAAATGCTTTATGGTCCCTCTTTCATATATACCAGCCTCTGCTGCCTTGACAAATGCTTGACTGTCCCTCTTCCATATATACCAGCCTCTGCTGCCTTGACAAATGCTTGACTGTCCCTCTTCCATATATACCAGCCTCTGCTGCCTTGACAAATGCTTTATTGTCCCTCTGCCCTATATACCAGCCTCTGCTGCCTTGACAAATGCTTTATTGTCCCTCTGCCCTATATACCAGCCTCTGCTGCCTTGACAAATGCTTTATTGTCCCTCTTCCATATATACCAGCCTCTGCTGCCTTGACAAATGCTTTATTGTCCCTCTTCCATATATACCAGCCTCTGCTGCCTTGACAAATGCTTTATTGTTCCTCTTCCATATATACCAGCCTCTGCTGCCTTGACAAATGCTTTATTGTCCCTCTGCCCTATATACCAGCCTCTACTGCCTTGACAAATGCTTTATTGTCCCTCTGCCCTATATACCAGCCTCTGCTGCCTTGACAAATGCTTTATTGTCCCTCTTCCATATATACCAGCCTCTGCTGCCTTGACAAATGCTTTATTGTCCCTCTGCCCTATATACCAGCCTCTGCTGCCTTGACAAATGCTTTATTGTCCCTCTGCCCTATATACCAGCCTCTGCTGCCTTGACAAATGCTTTATTGTCCCTCTTCCATATATACCAGCCTCTGCTGCCTTGACATATGCTTTATTGTCCCTCTGCCCTATATACCAGCCTCTGCTGCCTTGACAAATGCTTTATTGTCCCTCTTCCATATATACCAGCCTCTGCTGCCTTGACAAATGCTTTACTGTCCCTCTTCCATATATACCAGCCTCTGCTGCCTTGACAAATGCTTTATTGTCCCTCTTCCATATATACCAGCCTCTGCTGCCTTGACAAATGCTTTACTGTCCCTCTTCCATATATACCAGCCTCTGCTGCCTTGACAAATGCTTTACTGTCCCTCTTCCATATACACCAGCCTCTGCTGCCTTGACATATGCTTTACTGTTC
Organism: Sinonovacula constricta; assembly: GCA_007844125.1. NCBI lineage: Eukaryota > Metazoa > Mollusca > Bivalvia > Cardiida > Solecurtidae > Sinonovacula > Sinonovacula constricta. Next base: position 65,076,974 of record CM017559.1, on the reverse strand, counting down.
CTCTTCCATATATACCAGCCTCTGCTGCCTTGACAAATGCTTTATTGTCCCTCTTCCATATATACCAGCCTCTGCTGCCTTGACAAATGCTTTACTGTCCCTCTTCCATATATACCAGCCTCTGCTGCCTTGACAAATGCTTTACTGTCTCTCTTCCATATATACCAGCCTCTGCTGCCTTGACAAATGCTTTACTGTCCCTCTTCCATATATACCAGCCTCTGCTGGCCTCTGCTGGACTCTGCTGCCTATATACAGACATTACCTGGCCCTCTGCCTTATAGACTGGCCTCTGCTGCCTTGACAAATGCTAAACTGTCATTTGGCCTTTATGAACTGACATGTGCTGCTGTCTTAAACTAAGGTTGGGTATAGTTTCATTTCAGACATATTTTTTTCTCTTGGTGTTGACACAGAAATCTTGAAGAGCTATATAATACAGTTTCATATTATTTTACTAGCAAATTAATCCTTACTTAAAAGTTTCTTTAAAACAGTCCTAACCTAAATATCAATGCTGTTATTATGCTGATACACTGGTTTGCACCCTCAGACTTCTTTGTTATGAAAGATTGTCTTAATATCTTCCAGAATTCCTATGAATCATGATAAACATATTATAAAGTAGAAAGTAATATAGTCAGCCATTCCAATGGGAAATGAGCATGTATCTGTGGGCATTGCCACTAACACAAAGTCCATGCTGTGAAGTTAAGCTGTTGTTTTTTTTATTTATTGCAATGACCGTCATGCATGAAGCCACTTCCAGTGTTATTGGAAGACCTCAAACTAATGTCTGGGTAGAACCAATGTCACTATTATGAAGCAAACATTACCACACAGAATTATCTCCCTGTTCTGTCTGGCCACTCTTTCTACATCTTTTGCATCCTTTCTAGCCATATTGACAATGTGACATGACGCAGACCGTCCATACAGATTAATGGCTGGCAGGAGACATGTAATCTACTCCAGAAAGTGTTCTAACTCTTAGCCTGTGAAGATAAATATAGATTTCCCCAAGGTAAATAGTGCAGATCCCGATTAACCAACTTCTGATAGCTAGGTGCTGTATGTTTAGTATCCACATTATTTGCTTGTTATGTTTATACAAATATATATTGTCTCTTCTTGTTGCATTAAGTTGTTAGCAAATCATGAACAACTAGTATGAATTATTGACTGAAACAGCCAGCACCTTAGACTCAATATTTTCATCCTGTAAATACAGATACAGCCAAACTCAGATACATTCCATAAACTTGTCCACATTTATCACAGAGGTCAGTCAGCCTCAATGAGAGAGGATTTTCTCCATGTTAGACCAAACCATTTTTGACTCCAAAGGAACATCTTTAGGTTATTGTACATGTTTACAATTATGTTTCACACATTTCTAGACCATTTGTTATAACTAGAATTTTTAAGAATTTCATTTTTTGCATTCTGTCTCAGATATATTCAGTCTATATTTACTATTTGTAGGATGACTTCTATTCACACAATGGGGTGTGTAATATAAATATTTCAAACAAGATCACCCTAAACACTTACAGTTCAACTGTCTGTAGAATATAATTATATTTAAATGAATATTAATTATTTCAGACCAGTGTGTGTCTCTCGTCATTGTATTTAATTAAGGATGAATTACATATAGCTGAATTATCTGATTGTTTTTGTACGAAGTTGAATTGAATCGGCTTGTATTTGTAGTATTAACATAATATAATTATACATGTATACATCATAATATATGAATAATAATAATCGTTACAGCAACTCGAGAAGTTATTGTTAGCTCACAATTTAACCCTTGGCTTGCTACATTTGTTAATGTAACCCTAACTGATTTTTATTCATGTTTTTGCATTAATATGCAGTTACCTATACACATATTGCTAGATATTCAGCAGCAAATAATGCAGATCCAGATTGGACAGCTCCCAGCAAGTAGCTAGCTGATCTGGATCTATACTATTAACCAAGTAGCTAGCTGATCTGGATCTACACTATTAACCAAGTAGCTAGCTGATCTGGATCTACACTATTAACCAAGTAGCTAGCTGATCTGGATCTACACTATTAACCAAGTAGCTAGCTGATCTGGATCTATACTATTAACCAAGTAGCTAGCTGATCTGGATCTACACTATTAACCAAGTAGCTAGCTGATCTGGATCTACACTATTAACCAAGTAGCTAGCTGATCTGGATCTACACTATTAACCAAGTAGCTAGCTGATCTGGATCTACACTATTAACCAAGTAGCTAGCTGATCTGGATCTATACTATTAACCAAGTAGCTAGCTGATCTGGATCTACACTATTAACCAAGTAGCTAGCTGATCTGGATCTACACTATTAACCAAGTAGCTAGCTGATCTGGATCTACACTATTAACCAAGTAGCTAGCTGATCTGGATCTACACTATTAACCAAGTAGCTAGCTGATCTGGATCTACACTATTAACCAAGTAGCTAGCTGATCTGGATCTACACTATTAACCAAGTAGCTAGCTGATCTGGATCTACACTATTAACCAAGTAGCTAGCTGATCTGGATCTACACTATTAACCAAGTAGCTAGTTGATCTGGATCTACACTATTAACCAAAGTCATATAAATACAATGTTTAGCAAGTTCAAGGTTAATATATGACAAAACATTGTTGATCATTTAAATTTTTTAAGCTTCAGATATTAAAACAAATCAATGGAATGAATGTTTTTATAGTTAATAGTTATGTATTAACATTATTAAATAGCTGTATATTTAAATGGTTTGTTACTATAATATTGTTTAAAGTGTTCAAGGTTGTATCCACTAGTTTGCTTATGTCAAATGTATGTAGCAATATCTGACTTGTAGTTGGGGCATTAGTTTCTGCTGAAAGATCATATTTTAGTGTAAGCTTAGATGGGTTTTTTTAACAGTATCTTAATTTTAGGGCAGCAAAACTTGTTTATCAACACTAAAAATGTCCATTCTCTTTAAAACTATAAGTAAGAATGCTTCGGATTCCTACTAAAAATAGACATCGACATCAGAGCAGATGACATGAATGAGCTAAAACGTGGCTCAGATAGAAAATTACATTTTTATAATAATTTTATTTTGGAATTATTTAACCAGATTAAATTAGGGTTGACAGATATGTTTAAACCAGATTGTGTTAGAGCTTACAGGATAATTTAACCAGATTGTGTTAGAGCTTACACGATAATTAACCAGTTTATATATGCAAGAGCTTACAGGATAAATTAGTCAGATTGTTTTAGGGCTGACATAATTGTTAACAAGATTGCATTAAGACTATCATGATTATTTAACCAGATTATGTTAGGATTGACAAGATAGTTTAAACAAGATTGTTAAGACTCTGAGAATAGTTTAACTATATTGTTAGGGATGATGTGAAAATGTTCCCAGTTTGTGTTAGGGCTGACAAATACTATTCAAACAGAATGTGTTTTAGAATAAAGCCTTCAGATCTGGGAATTCTAACCTATTGTACAGATAAGCTATGAGGAAGGCACCCTTTTACATTGTGTCTGTAGGGTCCTATGCTTGTTATGTCTCACAACATTGTGGATAGTGTTTCTTTCTGGTTCTGGTTTGGCATTATTTATAAATTGGTTCAATATATCATATTGGCACCCTATCAAAACAGGCTGGAAATATTCCTGGAAACCTTTGATTTCTTAGCCTTTAATTTGTTTCACAATAATTCATGAAAATATGTCTAACTGTTGCTTGGTACTAGTTTTAAATTTGGCTGGTAGCTTTCTTAAGCAGTATCTCTATATTTACTGCTAACACATTGATTTCTAAAAATTTCATTTAACTGTATATCTGACGTAAATGTGTAACATGTTTTGATTCAAAAGATATATATATTGGCATATTGACTTTGATTATGTTTTAGCTATATTTTGACCATTAATAAACTGCTAAAACCAATTTTGAGTCACTATTTCTTAAAAGATCTAGAATTGTAAGTAAGTTCCAATTCTGTTGATTTTTAACTATCATATGAGTCCTTATGCTTTTCAACATCTTGGTATTATTAAAACTTAAATTAAAAATGAACATAATTATGAGCTGAAACTTTGAGATTCAATTTTAAAATAAAATTGGCTGTGGGAAAATGTGCATGGCAGCTTTGTTACATTAATCTTACACTCCTTGTAAGGTGAAACAAATGAAGGCAGATTGATTATTGTCAGCCGAGTTGGCAGCCCCTGAGACCACAGATTTTCACATGCCTGCTGCATTTATAAATATCCCAAATTAATTGTGCATTATTCCCTTACAACTTGATGCAATGAATACAAAACATACTTGTAGAGATAAAGCCCCAAATGGTGTGGATCCTGATCAGAACAGCTGCCATCGGGAGGTCACTTATTGGAATGTAACTTATCCTAGTCTAATAAATATGTGCTTAGCGGGCAAAGAGTTATTCAGCCTCTGTAAGGAAATATTGTTATTGTCGGTGCAGTTGATAAACAAATATCACTGAAATCTAATTCATTATTCAAGCAGATAGAGGCCCCTTTGAAAACAGAGCTGAATGTTATTTCAAGACTTGCACTGTTAATGCTTCTGAAAACATATCAAATGTACACTACAACAAAAACCTGCACAAATAAGAAATTCTCACTCTGTCATCGTGGGGTTCAAATCTCACTGAGAATTTGTGGATTTTTTTAAGCTATGCTTTGTTACTGCGGTCAGTTAATGAAAGGTCGCCGCTGATTATTTTACCCATGTGTGATAAGATTTTTTACTGTGACTACATTAAGTAACATTTTGGAGTTGATCTTTCTATAGTTTAGTGAACATATCATAGCGACCATAAACTCAGAGAGGTTTTCTTCGATGATTAATTAATGGGTCAGCGAATCTCATTTATTGATAACTGTGAAAACAACTCTAGTGAATTATCACCTTAGTGTTTAAAACATTCATTGCATTGGCAGAATAATTTGGGCTGATAAGTGCTGTAGTGTAACATACATTATATGTTCAATGTAACAATAAACAAACCATGATAATGTATGTATAATTATGGTCCGTATCCATATTGTATTTGTACTGGGATCCACATTGTGTAGATTTTTCTTCACTTATTTGGTACAGCTTTATATTCTGCTAGTAATTATCTCCTTAACCGGAAAGTGACTACAAAAGCCACTGGGGTTCCTGTGTCAGAAAGCCAGAACTTCATAAATTCCCCATCATTCTGGCCAACATTGTACACCAACTTTTATAATTTTGTTATTCCAAACTGGTTGACATGTTTATGTGTTGATTGGGGCATAAACCATGTTACTTCCATTATCCCTCGGATCCCCTGCAATATATTTTGTCCAGTGATGTCATCTCCGCTGTCCTTCCAGGTCTGTCTTTGCTGTCCTCCAGGTCTGGTCCTGGGATATTGTAGTCAAGGGATTAATTGGGTCAGACTTCATCAGCTGTCCTTTAGGCCTGGTCTTGAGATATTTTGGTCAAGGGATTAATTGGGCAGAACCAGGGTTACCTATTACCATTGTCCAAGGTGATAAACCTCTGTATATATGGACTGGCTTTGGATACATGTATCAGTTGAGAAATAACACATTTTTATTATTCTATGTGGATTCTAGGGCTACTAAGATCAACTTCACACCTAATCATTCTACTACTGTTCTTTGAATCAGATTAATCTTAATATTTAAATAATATGTATTGACAATATCAAATAATATTTTAAATGCATATGTATTCTATGTACTGTGTAGTAACTTTTGTATTGTTTTTAACTGCATATGTGTATACATGAGCTTGCAATACAATAGTCTGATGTGCCATATAATGACCTTCTAGTTTAAAATAACACATCAGCAGCATGGGTCTTTCAGCTCATGTGGATTGTCTTAAAAGCTTCATATATGGCAGTATAAATACAAATATAACATTGTAAATGCAAACATGATATTGCGAATTCAAATATTACAAGCATTATGAATATAAACATGACTACATGTAAGTGAATACAAACATAACATTATAAATACAAGCATGAAATTAACCTTATCATGCCACATTTTTAATTAGCAAATCTAATTTGTTACTTAATTGATCAAAACATCTTTGATAGTTAATTGATCACATGCATAGGTAACTATATAATTATAATAGAGACAAAAAGTGTAGATCTAAATCAGACCACTAAGAGCTGGTTCTGGCTCATCTTGATCTTTTCTTTTATGTGTACCTACAAGCCTGAGTGTACTTGGTAGGTGTATTGTATATGTCCTGCTTATACTTGGCAGGCTTGATGTATATGTCCTGAGTGTACTTGGCAGGCTTGTTGTATATGCCCTGAGTGAACTTGGCAGGCTTGTTATATATGCCCTGATTGTACTTGGCAGGCTTGTATATGTCCAGAGTGCACTTGGCAGGCATGTTGTATATGTCCTGAGTGTACTTGGCAGGCTTGTTGTATATGTCCTGAGTGTACTTGGCAGGCTTGTTGTATATGTCCTGAGTGTACTTGGCAGACTTGTTGTATATGTCCTGAGTGCACTTGGCAAGCTTGTTGTATATGTCCTGAGTGTACTTGGCAGGCTTGTTGTATATGTCCTGATTGTACTTGGCAGGCTTGTTGTATATGTCCTGAGTGTACTTGGCAGGATTGTTGTATATGTCCTGATTGCACTTGGCAGGCTTGTTGTATATGTCCTGAGTGCAATTGGCAGGCTTGTTGTATATATCCGGAGTGTAATTGGCAGGCTTGTTGTATATGTCCTGAGTGCACTTGGCAGGCTTGTTGTATATGTCCTGAGTGCACTTGGCAGGCTTGTTGTATATGTCCTGAGTGCACTTGGCAGGCTTGTTGTATATGTCCTGAGTGTACTTGGCAGGTTTGTTGTATATGTCCTGAGTGTACTTGGCAGGCTTGTTGTATATGCCCTGAGTGTACTTGGCAGGCTTGTTGTATATGTCCTGAGTGCACTTGGCAGGCTTGTTGTATATGTCCTGAGTGCACTTGGCAGGCTTGTTGTATATGTCCTGCGTGCACTTGGCAGGCTTGTTGTATACGTCCTGAGTGTACTTTGCAGGCTTGTTGTATATGTCCTGAGTGTACTTGGCAGACTTGTTGTATATGTCCTGATTGCACTTGGCAGGCTTGTTGCATATGTCCTGAGTGTACTTGGCAGGCTTGTTATTTATGCCCTGATTGCACTTGGCAGGCTTGTATATGTCCAGAGTGCACTTGGCAGGCTTGTTGTATATGTCCAGAGTGCACTTGGCAGGCTTGTTGTATATGTCCAAAGTGTACTTGGCAGGCTTGTTCTATATGTCCTAAGTGCACTTGGCAGGCTTGTTGCATATGTCCTGAGTGTACTTGGCAGGCTTTTTGTATATGTCCTGAGTGCACTTGGCAGGCTTGTTGTATATGTCCTGAGTGCACTTGGCAGGTTTGTTGTATATGTCCTGAGTGCACTTGGCAGGCTTGTTGTATATGTCCTGAGTGTACTTGGCAGGCTTGTTGTATATGTCCTGAGTGTACTTGGCAGGCTTGTTGTATATGTCCTGAGTGTACTTGGCAGGCTTGTTGTATATGCCCTGAGTGCACTTGGCAGGCTTGTTGTATATGTCCTGAGTGTACTTGGCAGACTTGTTGTATATGCCCTGCGTGCACTTGGCAGGCTTGTTGCATATGTCCTGAGTGTACTTGGCAGGCTTGTTGTATATGTCCTGAGTGAACTTGGCAGATTTGTTGTATATGTCCTCTGATGAATGAGGTCTGTTGAATGAGGAGAAATTATAGAAATATGTTTGTAAATTAGAGTTAGATTGTAAAGACCTGTTAAACTGATAATAAGTAATAAATGTTGTAAATTAGAGTTAGATTGTAAAGACCTGTTAAACTGATAATAAGTAATAAATAAAGAAATTATTATTATTCCTCTTTAAATAGAATGCTTATATGAGAAAGTAGAACTATTGGATTGATAAAAAATAACATTTTTAATTGCACTTGACATCTTTTGCCTCTGACAATTGTATGTTTACATTAGATGTATGTCAGTAGGACGTCCTTCCAGTTTGTGACAGTCAAATGATCCAAATTTTTCATAATATCATTCATTTAAGGTTTGGAAATATAAACATTTTATCATTTCATAGTTTATATAAATTAAAGATAAGTATTAGCTTGCTAAGCGTGAATTGATTAATTTCAATCAAATACTATCAAACCAGATCTGCATTAGACAATTTTGATTGCAAATAATAAATATTTGGCAAATCTAAAATATGTGTAGCCAACATTGAACCTTGCTTTGACACATGAATCAAATTGTTGTCTCTGTAACATATCATGTCAACATATGGAGCACCCACTTCTCTGTAACATATCATGTCAACATATAGGGCAGCCACTTCTCTGTTACATATCATGTCAACATATAGAGCAGCCACTTCTCTGTTACATATCATGTCAACATATAGGGCAGCCACTTCTCTGTTACATATCATGTCAACATATAGGGCAGCCACTTCTCTGTTACATATCATGTCAATATATAGGGCAGCCACATCTCTGTTACATATCATGTCAGCATATAGGTCACCCACTTCTCTGTTACATATCGTGTCAACATATAGGGCAGCCACTTCTCTGTTACATATCATGTCAACATATAGGGCAGCCACTTCTCTGTTACATATCATGTCAACATATAGGGCAGCCACTTCTCTGTTACATATCATGTCAACATATGGAGCACCCACTTCTCTGTTACATATCATGTCAACATATAGGGCAGCCACTTCTCTGTTACATATCATGTCAATATATAGGGCAGCCACTTCTCTGTTACATATCATGTCAACATATAGGGCAGACACTTCTCTGTTACATATCATGTCAACATATAGGGCAGCCACTTCTCTGTTACATATCATGTCAAAATATAGGGCAGACACTTCTCTGTTACATATCATGTCAACATATAGGGCAGCCACTTCTCTGTTACATATCATGTCAACATATAGGGCAGCCACTTCTCTGTTACATATCATGTCAACATATAGGGCAGCCACTTCTCTGTTACATATCATGTCAACATATAGGGCAGCCACTTCTCTGTTACATATCATGTCAACATATAGGGCAGCCACTTCTCTGTTACATATCGTGTCAACATATAGGGCAGCCACTTCTCTGTTACATATCATGTCAACATATAGGGCAGCCACTTCTCTGTTACACATCATGCCAACATATAGGGCAGCCACTTCTCTGTTACATATCATGTCAACATATATGGCACCCATGTCACTGTTACATATCATGTCAACATATAGGGCAGCCACTTCTCTGTTACACATCATGCCAACATATAGGGCAGCCACTTCTCTGTTACATATCATGTCAAATATAGGGCAGCCACTTCTCTGTTACATATCATGTCAACATATATGGCAGCCACGTCTCTGTTACATATCATGTCAACATATAGGGCAGCCACTTCTCTGTTACATATCATGTCAACATAAAGGGCACCCACTTCTCTGTTACATATCATGTCAACATATAGGGCAGCCACTTCTCTGTTACATATGTCAATATATAGGGCAGCCACTTCTCTGTTACACATCATGCCAACATATAGGGCAGCCACTTCTCTGTTACATATCATGTCAAATATAGGGCAGCCACTTCTCTGTTACATATCATGTCAATATATATGGCAGCCACGTCTCTGTTACATATCATGTCAACATATAGGGCAGCCACTTCTCTGTTACATATCATGTCAATATATAGGGCAGCCACATCTCTGTTACATATCATGTCAACATATAGAGCAGCCACTTCTCTGTTACATATCATGTCAGCATATAGGGCAGCCACTTCTCTGTTACATATCATGTCAAATATAGGGCAGCCACTTCTCTGTTACATATCATGTCAACATATAGGGCAGCCACTACTCTGTTACACATCATGTCAACATATAGGGCAGCCACTTCTCTGTTACACATCATGTCAACATATAGGGCAGCCACTTCTCTGTTACATATCATGCCAACATATAGGGCACCCACTTCTCTGTTACATATCATGTCAGCATATAGGGCAGCCACTTCTCTGTTACATATCATGTCAAATATAGGGCAGCCACTTCTCTGTTACATATCATGTCAACATATAGGGCAGCCACTTCTCTGTTACACATCATGTCAACATATAGGGCAGCCACTTCTCTGTTACATATCATGTCAACATATAGGGCAGCCACTTCTCTGTTACACATCATGTCAACATATAGGGCAGCCACTTCTCTGTTACATATCATGCCAACATATAGGGCAGCCACTTCTCTGTTACACATCATGTCAACATATAGGGCAGCCACTTCTCTGTTACATATCATGCCAACATATAGGGCAGCCACTTCTCTGTTACATATCATGTCAACATATAGGGCAGCCACTTCTCTGTTACACATCATGCCAACATATAGGGCAGCCACTTCTCTGTTACATATCATGTCAACATATAGGGCAGCCACTTCTCTGTTACACATCATGCCAACATATAGGTCACCCACTTCTCTGTTACACATCATGTCAACATATAGGGCAGCCACTTCTCTGTTACATATCATGTCAACATATAGGGCACCCACTTCTCTGTTACATATCATGTCAACATATATGATAGCCACTTCTCTGTTACATATCATGTCAACATATAGGGCACCCACTTCTCTGTTACATATCATGTCAACATATAGGGCAGCCACTTCTCTGTTACATATCATGTCAGCATATAGGTCACTCACTTCTCTTTTACATATCATGTCAACATATAGGGCAGCCACTACCATGTTACATATCATGTCAACATATAGGGCACCCACTTCTCTGTTACACATCATGCCAACATTTAGGGCACCCACTTCTCTGTTACATATCATGTCAACATATAGGGCACCCACTTCTCTGTTACATATCATGTCAACATATAGGGCAGCCACATTCTGTTACATATCATGTCAACATATAGGACAGCCACTTCTCTGTTACACATCATGCCAACATATAGGGCACTCACTTCCTTTTATAATTAAGATTTATATATAATGCTGATGAAGGACCTGTAACTATTATACTTGATATATTGTACCTGTGGGATACATAACTCTTTATCTACTATGTCCATGTTGATCATACACCTACATACACCTACAATATATATAGGTCCAGATAAGCTATCTCCAGCTGAAAACTGTCTGTTCAGAATATGCGGGTTTTCTTTTGCTGTCTAGCAATAAAGGACCATATATTTTTAAAGTGTCTGGCAGTTCTAAGAAACCATTTGTTTTTCATATTGTTAGGTAGTTAATAATTGTGGCAGGTCAAGGTTAAGTAAGGTAGTTAATAATTGTGGCAGGACAAGGTTAAGTTAGGTAGTCAATAATTGTGGCAGGTCAAGGTTAAGTTGGGTAGTCACTAATTGTGGCAGGTCAAGGTTAAGTTGTGTAGTTAATAATTGTGGCAGGTCAAGGTTAAGTTAGGTAGTTAATAATTGTGGCAGGTCAAGGTTAAGTTAGGTAGTTAATAATTGTGGCAGGTCAAGGTTAAGTTAGGTAGTTAATAATTGTGGCAGGTCAAGGTTAAGTTAGGTAGTTAATAATTGTGGCAGGTCAAGGTTAAGTTAGGTAGTTAATAATTGTGGCAGGTCAAGGTTAAGTTAGGTAGTTAATAATTGTGGCAGGTCAAGGTTAAGTTAGGTAGTTAATAATTGTGGCAGGTCAAGGGGTTAACTTACTGTCACTGTTTTGCCTTTATTTAATTCATAGGGAAGTTGAGAAATTATTGGTGTATCTTGTAAATATAGGCCCATGGTCACAGATGCTTTTAGATACCGGTAGTCACAGCTGGACATAGACCAACAGTATGGTGGCAAATTTTCACCATCTGATAATAATCATTTTTTATAAAAGTTTAATTAAATTTTCCTGAAAAGTTTTAAGGTTTTTGATACTATTTACACACACAAAATATGTAAATGTTAAATATATCCTAACACATAACTTTGTAAAGTACTGCCATTTATTCACCACCTCTAGTCAGTAGTGTTTTTACTAAGAAAGAATGCATTTATACACATTGTTTATTTCTGTTTTGACTAGTATGTTTAATAAGATGCTAACCACTAAATTTATTATTTGAAGTAAACAGGTGCAGAAAGTCATGGGTTGGAACAACTATATAGGAGCAAGTGGTATACTAATATTATTTTTCTTACTGTCGATTTGCATATGATGAATGTTCCACATTATAGGTCCATATCATGTCATGATACCAGTGACCCAGTGTGCATGGTACAGGATTATGTGTCCAGGGCATGCTTTAAATGTGAAGGCATTCACTGCATCTGCTTCAATATATAAAAATATAATCAAATTTTAGATAAATGGCATCATTAAAGCCTTCAAAGTTTTAAGAAAACTTGGACATTTTTTTGGATTTTTGTTTTCATGAAATTAATCAGGACATTGTGATTATGGGTACAAAGGAGATTGTGGTTGCTATAAAAAGCACTAACTAAAATACTGTACTAAGATATTGTAACCAGGTGTCATGATAACTGCTGTATGTACTTTCATGTTACCAGATAAATTCTTTGAATTTATAATTAAGTGGTGACATGAATAAACCACCATACAATCACCATACAGTTAATCTGTCCTTATCTGAATTATGCCAGTTGACTTTTCTGTAGACATGTAGCAAAATGCACAAGGTTATTTCTTCTAATAGATCTCTGAATATTGAAAAATATTAAGATTTGATATACTTTACTGTGACTAAAAATAATTCACTCTAATATAAGCAATACACTCTATTATAGGCAATACACTCTAATATAAGCAATACACTCTACTATAGGCAATACACTCTAATATAGCCAATACACTCTAATATAAGCAATACACTCTACTATAGGCAATACACTCTAATATAGGAAATACACTCTAATATAAGCAATACACTCTACTATAGGCAATACACTCTAATATAGGCAATACACTCTAATATAAGCAATATACTACTATAGGCAATACACTCTAATATAGGCAATACACTCTAATATAGGCAATACACTCTAATATAGGCAATACAAGATGCTGTAACTAAGCTTAAGGAAATATATCAGAGCAACATTAGGTTGAAACTGTTTTAGCATACAAATTTATTTGTATATTACTTTTGTACAATTTGAATTGTGCTGATATTTTAGGTAGACTTTCTTTAAACAAGTTTCTGGTTCTGGCTGGAATATGCCCTTACATGATTTTTGTTCTCTCTTACTGGGATTCGCTGGAATACATCCTTACATGATCTTTGTTCTCTCTTACTGGGATTCGCTGGAATACATCCTTACATGATTTTTGTTCTCTCTTACTGGGATTCGCTGGAAAACATCTGTACATGATCTTTGTTCTTAACTGGGATTCGCTGGAATACATCCATACATGATTTTTGTTCTCCTTTACTGGGATTCGCTGGAATACATCCTTATGTGATCTTTGTTCTCCTTTACTGGGATTCGCTGGAAAACACCTGTACATGATCTTTGTTCTTAACTGGGATTCGCTGGAATACATCCATACATGATCTTTGTTCTCCTTTACTGGGATTCTCTGGAATACATCCTTATGTGATCTTTGTTCTCCTTTACTGGGATTCTCTGGAATACATCCTTATGTAATCTTTGTTCTCCTTTACTGGGATTCACTGGAAAACATCTGTGCATGATCTTTGTTCTTAACTGGGATTTGCTGGAATACATCCATACATGATCTTTGTTCTCCTTTACTGGGATTCGCTGGAATACATCCTTACATGATTTTTGTTCTCTCTTACTGGGATTCGCTGGAAAACATCTGTACATGATCTTTGTTCTTAACTGGGATTCGCTGGAATACATCCATACATGATTTTTGTTCTCCTTTACTGGGATTTGCTGGAATACATCCTTATGTGATCTTTGTTCTCCTTTACTGGGATTCGCTGGAAAACACCTGTACATGATCTTTGTTCTTAACTGGGATTCGCTGGAATACATCCATACATGATCTTTGTTCTGCTTTACAAGGACTGGCTGGAATACATCCTTACATGATCTTTGTTCTCCTTTACAAGGACTGGCTGGAATACATCCTTACATGATCTTTGTCCTCTCATACTGGGATTGCTGGGATACATCCTTACATGATCTTTGTTCTCTTTTACTGGGATTCGCTGGAAAGCATCTGTACATGATCTTTGTTCTTTACTGGGATTCGCTAGAATGCGTCTGTACATGATCTTTGTTCTTTACTGGGAATTGCTGGAATGCATCTGTACATGATCTTTGTTCTTTACTGGGATTTGCTGGAATGCATCCAGACATGATCTTTGTTCTCCTTTACTAGGATTCGCTGGAATACAGCCTTACATGATCTTTGTTCACCCTTGGTTAGACTGGCAAGTCAGTTTCTGGAAATGCTAAGGCAAGTGTAATATATCCTTATATGATAGTTAATGTTCTTCCATGCTGGGATTTGAACACATGTGGCAAAAGTCTGTTGAGTTGTAAGCTTGTATTGTAGGTGTACAGAAATCTAGGGTACGATCAGGCTATAAAACAAAAATGCTGATCCAGATCAGACATCCCACTGTTTTTTCTAGAAGTTCATATCATTTAATATTCTATAGTATCCTCTTTGTTGAATAAGAATTTAAAAATGGTAAGTATTATTTTTATTGGTTTATTGTTATGTTGGTTGGGATTCTGTAAATTTCAGTTTATATCGAAATAGAAAGATGTTTTGCGAGAGCATTTTTTGGTGGCTAATGTTTGTAATGTTATCATGTTACATTATTGTACAAACAAAATTAAGTTTTAGGCTGAAATTCAGCCTCAGTCAATTTATAATATCATAATTTCATTTTCTTTGTGCCAGTCTGCAGACATCCAATAACCAGACAGATCTGATTACATCACTGATTATAGAATAAGGTTGATGAACAGGAACTAATCACTGATTCACCTGCTTTTGTTAGTTAGATCACAACATGCAATCATAACAGATCATATCTCAATGCTTATCTGAACATTGCCGATGCTTCTATAAAAATCAGATCAATTTAAGAAGTGTATGCCTCCAGGTCAGGCTGACATTGTATTGACATAGATGTTGCTCCTTCTGCAAGAGTTAACAATCTCAATCCAGAGGTAGCCTTTTGAATCAGTGGAACTAACTTTTAGCCTATTAAGCACAATTTGAATGTTTGTCTGCAAAAAGTCTACGAGCTCATAACTTCAAATTTTAGAACAATAAACTGTTACTATAACCTTCCAGTTTGTCTTCATTCCACCATCAGTATATAATAACTACTATTAAGTAATACCTTTTGAGCATTTCTTTAGAGAATAACTCTTAATTACCTAATGCCAGGTAATACTGAGAGCCTGAGCTTTCAGGTAAATGGTTAAGTGTCGTTATAGCCCTCTTGTTTCATGTTTTTGAAGAGAAACTTTAATAACGAGTAAAGACTGGTATCTCTATTTAAGTTACGTTCTATATTTGGCACAGCTGTGGGAATGAACCAGTCTGTAATAGGCTGTCCTCAGTCTCTGTCAAAACTCTGGGCAAAATTAAATTAGAAAAGCTATTCTTGTCAGTATTAGCCTAAACCATCAGGAAAAAGCTATTCATCACAGCAAGGGCTCAAACTATTAGCATGAATCTATTCTGGTCAATATGAGCCTAAACAGTCATTGTTGTATTAGTATGAACCTTAAACATCAGTGTGGTGTCAGTATGGACCTAATCCATCAGTGTAGTATCAGTATAAGCCATAAACCATCTGTATGGTGTAAGTATAATCCATAAACCATCCGTGTGGTGTCAGTATAAGCCATAAACTATCTTTGTGGTGTCAGTGTAAGCCATAAACCATCAATGTGGTGTCAGTATAAGACATAAACCATCAGTGTGGTGTCAGTATAAGCCATAAACTATCTATGTAATGTCAATATAAGCCATAAACTATCTTTGTGGTGTCAGTATAAGCCATAAACCATCTTTGTGGTGTCAGTATAAGCCACAAACCATCAGTGTGGTGTCAGTAAAAGCCATAAACTATCTTTGTGGTGTAAGTATAAGCCATTAACCATCTGTGTGGTGTCAGTATAAGCTAGAAACCATATGTGTGGTGTCAGTATAAGCCATAAACCATCAGTGTGGTGTCAGTATAAGCCATAAACCATCTTTGTAGTGTCAGTATAAGCCATAAACCATCTGTGTAGTGTCAGTATAAGCCATAAACCATCAGTGTGGTGTCAGTATTAGCCATAAACCATCAGTGTGGTGTCAGTATAAGCCATTAACCATCAGTGTGGTGTCAGTATAAGCCATAAACCATCAGTGTGGTGTCAGTATAAGCCATACACCATCTTTGTGGTGTCAGTATAAGCCATAAACCATCAGTGTGGTGTCAGTATAAGCCATAAACCATCAGTGTGGTATCAATATAAGCCATAAACCATCTGTTTGGTGTCAGTATAAGCCATAAACCATCTGTGTGGTGTCAATATAAGCCATAAACCATCTGTGTGGTGTCAATACAAGCCATAAACCATCAGTGTGGTATCAATATAAGCCATAAACCATCTGTGTGGTGTCAGTACAAGCCATAAACCATCTGTGTGGTGTCAGTATAAGCCATAAACCATCTGTGTGGTGTCAGTACAAGCCATAAACCATCTGTGGGGTGTCAGTATAAGCTATAAACCATTAGTGTGGTATCAGTATAAGCCATAAACCATTAGTGTGGTATCAGTATAAGCCATAAACCATCTGTGTGGTGTCAATATAAGCCATAAACCATCAGTGTGGTATCAGTATAAGCCATAAAAACCATCAGTGTGGTGTCAGTATAAGCCATAAACCATCTGTGGGGTGTCAGTTTAAGCCATAAACCATTAGTGTGGTATCAATATAAGCCATAAACCATCAGTGTGGTATCAGTATAAGCCATAAACCATCTGTGTGGTATCAATATAAGCCATAAATCATCTGTGTGGTATCAATATAAGCCATAAACCATCTGTGTGGTATCAATATAAGCCATAAACCATTAGTGTGGTATCAATATAAGCCATAAACCATTTGTTGGGTGTCAGTATAAGCCATAAACCATCAGTGTGGTATCAATATAAGCCATAAACCATCTGTGTGGTATCAATATAAGCCATAAACTATTAGTGTGGTATCAATATAAGCCATAAACCATCTGTGTGGTGTCAATATAAGCCATAAACCATCAGTGTGGTATCAATATAAGCCATAAACCATTTGTGTGGTGTCAATATAAGCCATAAACCATCTGTGTGGTATCAATATAAGCCATAAACCATCTGTGTGGTATCAATATAAGCCATAAACCATTTGTGTGGTGTCAATATAAGCCATAAACCATCTGTGTGGTATCAATATAAGCCATAAACCATCTGTGTGGTATCAATATAAGCCATAAACCATCTGTGTGGTATCAATATAAGCCATAAACCATTAGTGTGGTATCAATATAAGCCATAAACCATTTGTGTGGTATTAGTACTTGCTATAAACCATCTGTATGGTATCAGTGTGAGCCATAACCCATCTGTGTGGTATTAGTACAAGCCATAAACCATCAGTATTGTATCAGTATGAGCCATAAACCATTAGTGTGGTATCAGTATGAGCCATAAACCATCAGTGGGGTATCAGTACAAGCCATAAACCATTAGTGTGGTATCAATGTGAGCCATAAACCATCTTTGTGGTATCAGTACAAGTCATAAACCATCAGTGTCGTATCAGTATGAGCCATAAACCATCAGTGTGGTGTAAGTATGGGCCAAAAACCATCTGAGTGGTGTACGTAGGAACCATAAACTGTTACTGTTGTGTAAATATGGACCTAAACCATCAGCCTGTATCACTATGAATACAAACAATCTGATTAACATAAAACATCAGTTTAGTGTTGGTATGAGCCTTAACCCTCAGCCTTCATAACTATTAACATAAACCATCACTATGATGTCAGTATGGGCCTAAACCATCAATGTGGTGTCAGTATGGGCCTAAACCATCACTATGATGTCAATATGGGCCTAAACCATCAATGTGGTGTCAGTATGGGCCTAAACCATCAATGTGGTGTCAGTATGGGCCTAAACCATCAATATGGTATCAATATGGGCCTTAACGATCAATGTGGTGTCAATGTGGGCCTAAACCATCAATATGGTGTCAGTATGGGCCTAAACGATCAATGTGGTGTCAATATGGGCCTAAAACATCAATGTGGTATCAATATTGGCCTTAAACATCAATGTGGTGTAAATGTGGGCCTAAAAGATCAATGTGGTGTCAATATGGGCCTAAAACATCAATGTGGTATCAATATTGGCCTAAAACATCAATGTGGTGTAAATGTGGGCCTAAAACATCAATGTGGTGTCAATGTGGGCCTAAAACATCAATGTGGTGTCAATGTGGGCCTAAAACATCAATGTGGTGTCAATATGGGCCTAAACCATCAATATGGTGTCAATATGGGCCTAAACAATCAATGTGGTGTCAATATGGGCCTAAAACATCAATGTGGTATCAATATTGGCCTTAAACATCAATGTGGTGTCAATGTGAGCCTAAAACATCAATGTGGTGTCAATATGGGCCTAAACCATCAATATGGTGTCAATATGGGCCTAAACGATCAAGGTGGTGTCAATATGGGCCTAAAACATCAATGTGGTATCAATATTGGCCTTAAACATCAATGTGGTGTAAATGTGGGCCTAAAACATCAATGTGGTGTCAGTGTGGGCCTAAAACATCAATGTGGTGTCAATGTGGGCCTAAAACATCAATGTGGTGTCAATGTGGGCCTAAATCATCAATGTGGTGTCAATATGGGCCTAAAACATCAATGTGGTGTCAATGTGGGCCTAAAACATCAATGTGGTATCAATATCGGCCTAAAACATCAATTTGGTGTCAATATATATGGCCTAAAATATCAATGTGGTGTCACTGTCGGCCTAAACCATCAATGTGGTGTCAATATGGGCCTAAAACATCAATTTGGTGTCAATATGGGCCTAAACCATCAATGTGGTATCAATATTGGCCTTAAACATCAATGTGGTGTAAATGTGGGCCTAAAAGATCAATGTGGTGTCAATATGGGCCTAAAACATCAATGTGGTATCAATATTGGCCTAAAACATCAATGTGGTGTAAATGTGGGCCTAAAACATCAATGTGGTGTCAATGTGGGCCTAAAACATCAATGTGGTATCAATGTGGGCCTAAAACATCAATGTGGTGTCAATGTGGGCCTAAACCATCAATATGGTGTCAATATGGGCCTAAACGATCAATGTGGTGTCAATATGGGCCTAAACCATCAATGTGGTGTCAACATGGGCCTAAAACATCAATTTGGTGTCAATATGGGCCTAAACCATCAATGTGGTATCAATATGGGCCTAAAACGTCTGTAAGGGAAGATCTTAGATATAATAAAGGTCTAATTGGCAAGTTTTCATATGTTCTAGTTGATATCATTAATAGAAGGTAAAAGGAATATAAAAAAAATTAATATATTTAATCTTGCCAAACTTTGACATAAAATCACTTGTAGGCACTTTACAACCAACTTGATCCATAGCATTATTTGCATGTGTGTAGTAGTTTAATATGCATTCCAGACTGGAGGCTCCGGAGTTCAAATCCTATTCCAATCATGATAAGGCAGGACTATTCACAGCGCTTTGTCCACAGATAGTTAGTACCATAGGACAGTACTACCCAGGAAGAGCCAAGACAGATGCAAATTGCAAATTTTAATTATTGCATCAATATCCAGCAATAATATACAAAATTATAATTTGACAATATTAAATAAAACTTATAAATCAGTTTATTACATTTAAATTGAGAAGGACATCACCAAATAAAGAAAGAACTGGACACACTGAAAAATAACTTAGTTCTTTTTATTGGGAACACTTAATTTAACTTTATTGCTGTATGCTTAGAATTATTTCTACAGTGAGAACCTTTTTTAGTATGTTTTCAAATCATGTATCATTCTAAACTTTCAAATGTTCTGACCTCAGATCATTTGAACATTTCAACTCTGAAGTAACAAGAACATTATTTACACATATTTTAAAGTATAAGGATTTAAAGTAAATATTTGATATAAAAGAAAATAAAAAGATTTAAAAAAAAGATGATAAATTTCCTGTGTAGCTGTCCTTCATTTTTAAATATTAGAGGTTATTTCTTACTTAAACTGACTAATTATCCCATCATGGAAGTCAATTATGTAGAAGCAGACATGCTATCAGGCTGGCTGCACAGCGATTGTCAAGGTGTGCTCTAGGGAGTAACAGTTGAACCTTGTCTTAAGATTGTGGGTAGTGAAAAATGAGCATATTACTAGCTTGAAATAAAAAAAAGCCATTATCAGATTTAGCTTATGATCAATTATTTGCAGACGACATTACGATAATAACATGAAAATGCACAGCATCATTAAAATGTTGTCCCACTAGGGAGTCATGGAGATAATAAAGGTTGACCTTAAGTCTATAAAACATGCAAGTACATGTTGTCAGCAGCCAAAGAAATGTTTCCTTAATCGTTATGGGAAATTATGAACGTCGGATGTAATTCTGGTAGGTTCTGCTTCTACTGCTTGCTATTTTAAGCTATATTTGGACTTTGTTACCTTAAAATTACTCTTCTTGGCATCTAAAGCTAAATACTCGACCTGTACGTATTCTGTTATATAATCGCCATAACTATGCAATATGCATCCTAAAATAATTCAGTGTACTGTTATACCCCTCTATAAAAGGGATTTACATAAGTTGTTATCTCAACTTTTTTCCCAATTCTCTCTTTATATGTTGAATATCCGTTACATATGTATCATATAGCATTATCTTGAATAAACGTTGTTTAAACTTATTCTGGTAGGTTTTCTACATTATTCTGTTGTAACATGTGTAATACATGTATTTTTTCTATAATCTGTTTGATTGTTTAGTAATATTTAAACTGTTTCCATTGACAGTTATGACATAAGATTAACATTTTGACTTTTGTATGAAAATGGTAAAGATGAAATATTTAAATCAAGTAAAAAATATTGATGCATTTTTGAAATACAGCATTTAGTTTTACTGCGATTCTTAAATGGTTTTTATCTTTTAATAATAATATGAAAAGTGTTAAATAAGAACTTAGCAATGGAAAAGTTCAAATAATGTGTCTATTATGTCTAAAATTGAAACATTTTATATTAATCTGTTGTAAAACGAAAGTAGTACCAGAAAATGTACCTACAAGTGCATCTTTATAACATTTATATCATCATACCTTAATTAACTTACATGAACTATCTAACGAGGCACCATGTCTGTCTCTATTGTCTCATACTTTGCAAAGTAATGTTTTTTTCTTGCCAAACTCCGGCAATATGTTAACATCTGGTGTTTGGCTGCTGTTAATGGCTGCAGTTTAGATAACAGAGTCATGTTAATATAATAGGGATGTGTTTATCATGAAATAACATATTGTGACTGTTAAATGTCATAGGTTATCTCAAAGCCTACTATCTTGTGGTTTATCAGGCTTTGGTAAAAAGAGCATATCCAGATAAGGTTCAGCAGTACTTGTTGCTGCATCTATCAGTACATGCTGCTTGTTGCTGCATCTATCAGTACATGCTGCTTGTTTCTGCATCTATCAGTACATGCTGCTTGTTGCTGCATCTATCAGTACATGCTGCTTGTTGCTGCATCTATCAGTACATGCTACTACCTATACATGGAGTTCTAGGACTAAGAATGTCAGATGAGGTGTTAACACAGTTCAATTTGATAGACATTCATGAGGCAAGAATGAACCAAATGGACAACAGTTACTCTTTGAGTACTGATGACAAGTCTGTCCAAGGCAATACTCTGTACCTTGTTACATCGCATGTAGATGTATAATATATTATGGTTATAAATAGATGGAACACCATAAGCATTATAAACTATGGTTTTATTTGTAATATTTACTAACAACTTAAAGAAGAGGAAACAATTTAAGACATATTAGTGAAGACTTGGTAGAAGTTAGCTGATCTACAATGTGCTTAGCAGTCAATCTGATTGTAAAGTGAAACTTGTTCTGTCCATGTGTAGGTATTGCGCGTGTGTCAGTAATAGTTCAATATGCATTCACACGAGTTGGTCAGAAAGTTGTACTTACTGAAATAAGCCTTGACAAATGTTTCAATTGACCAAATGTAACTTACATGAATTTCAACACAGTTTCATAATATTATTATATTAAACAAAGGAAAACCAATGCAAGCTACTTTCTGATTATAGGTGGGTGAAGATGAATGGAATAAACATGATCTCAGTTTAATCCTTACTGACAATATAATCTAGAAACTTAATAAAGGGCTTTCACTATAGAATAAAACTTTTAAGGGTACTTTTGGCAAGAATATTATAAATACAGGAAAAAAATTGAAAGCCTGTATTAGCAGCATCAGGTAAAAAATAGCTTCACAGTTATACATACATATGATGATGGGTAAGCTGAGAAGTACCAAGTCAGTGGTTCAATCCCTATCCAAGACATACCAAAGTATTCTCAATGGCACTTATGTAGCTACACTTGTCTATTCTCAGGCACCATATATTTAGGGTTTAGTGAAGCTAAAACTAATTTCACTTCCAGAATATTTCCGAATAGAAACTTTTTAAATTTCTGTATTTTTAAACACCATCAATCAGGTAGTCATGCCAGTTAATTAAATGGAGGTGTTCAAAGATATGATACATTTTGTAACTAAACAAAAATTCAGTTTGAGCGTGAGCAATGTGTCCACTGAGAAATGTTTCTGCAAGTAGGACCCTGTTGTAAGAGTTGGTAACATTAATATATAAGTATCAATGGTAACTGCCATTAACTGAAAAAAGACAATCCTCTGGAGATTTTTGTATTCTTCCTAGTTATTTAATATTAATGTTTAAACTCCAAGGAATTCGAGCTATATTCTGCTTTATCAAACAGATGTATTAATGTTTACCTGAACTACTATACTGAGTAGAATTTAACTGATTCAATACAGTGATCAATTATTGTCAAGTAATTGTAAAGCAGGGGAAGCAACCAATCCATGAGACATTTTTGTTGCAGACAGAATTATCTTTCTTGACATAAACCAGGAAATATATCTTGAGGTCCCTTTTCTTGGTTCTTGTTTAGCGCTCAATACTTGTATTACCATTTGTATTTTTATAATACCTTAATACCAATTAATTGTTTATTTTTTCTCTTAAATCTTTCCAAATCTTTTGGGCAAGATACATGTAAATTTATATCAAAAGTGTTTTGTGGTATTGCCAACAATTTTCTGCCAGATCTGAACAAATTATTCTATTCTGTCTTGATTTATAGCAATTTTCTTACAACATGTTTTGAATTCAAAATTGATTGTCCTTATATTGACCATTCCCCTTAGTCTGCTATCTACAGAAATACTTTTGATTTTCTTGATTTTTCCATTAGAGTAATAGAAATAAAAAGAGTGAAAACTTTTTTTCTGGTTAGATAAACAAAACACATTTTTATATGCAAAACAAACACTACTCTTGGCATTTCAATCCTCACTTTGTACCTCTTTTATCACTTTTTAGTCCATATTGTTTTAACCATATCTTTTTATATATATTAATATTATTGTTTTAATCTACATTTTAAGTACATGTTATAGCTTTCCTAAAGTCAAGCAAACTTAGTGTATGTCTATTTTTTTTCTATGGAGCAATACTGATTTTAAAATTTAAATATTTGTGGCAATAAATAAAAGAATTGCCAGCAGAACAACCATCCAATAAAATAACAGTATAAAGGTTACCCAGTCTGACTGATTATTTACCGAAATAAAACCAACCTTCAAGAGGAACAGCTAGCAAAAAAGTACTTTTTAAAGTAATATACATATCATCTGATTGGTAGATCCAATTGGTAACTTAACTGATAATTATAAATTATTGCTATGTCTTAGTTATGCATGAAATTAACCGCCGCCTTGCCATAATTGTTTGTTATGCAAACATAGCTGTGAATGGTCCGTATGTAACATGTGGTTTGCTGGTTTATATTGACATATCAATATATTGTTGAAATTTATCTTTCTGTTTTTCATTATATCCATAGTATGCAAGACATAGAAATCATGACAAGCCTATTGTATGTATATAACATTTATCCTTGCAGACATGAATGGAGCCAAGGATAGGAAAGCCCGGAGCTCTGTTGAGCTACGGGAAGGTCAAGATGACTCGATCAACCACGAACAACCCAGTAGGAGGAAACGCTTCCTCAACAGTTTTCGTAAGCGCTTCAAAAGCTCCAAGTACAAGGACAAAAATGCCAACCTTGCTTCAATCAGTGCAAGTCAGCCTAATTTGTACAATTCTGTACACTCTACTCGCAGTGGTGCATCAACAGATGATGAGATGCCCACAAACTATCATGCACTCACCAGGACTGACACACGGGACACATGTGAGAGCATTCCTGACCTTGACCACTCACCCACAAGGTCAAGGTCACAGTCAATCCATGGTTCCATCTCCCTGAAGTCATCCCTGAACACCATGACAACCAGATCATCACAGGACCGTGAGAAAGATGATGATAGTGGGATTGCAGTCATTGAAACCATACCTGATAAAACTGTAAGTGATTTTTGTTACGCCTTAGCTTGCTACATTTTGTTAATACACCAGTGCTAAATTCTCAGGATTGTTTGCTTTAATATTATATATGTTACATGTCATGTTGATTTACTTACAGAGACTGGGCAACAAAATAGTGAAGATCATGGCTGATCTGGATCTACACTATTTGCCCTATAAATAAGCGAATAGCAAGTTAAGAGTAAACGTTAATGTATTGTATATTAATAATTACATACATTATATAGCATAACGCATTCTGACTCTCTACAACGATGACCACCTGTACACCATGCAGCCACAGTGACCGCTGCTTATTCGTGCAACTTTTGAAGACACTTTAACTGCGTTGGTAAAGAGTTAACCCAGCAGCAAGGTTGGTTTGAAGTGCTGATATGTCTACCACTGTGATCGTTACAATGGGTACCTATCATGGTAGTTAATCATCACCTTTATAACCATCCCCCGATGGTCTCTTCCACATATCATTCAGACACCTTGTTATACCCAGACAAAACATCAGTATCAATATATTTGATAAGATCATGGATAACTTTACATCATTTTCACTGGATTTAGATTTCTCTGTTCAGTTAGATTAGATCCTGTGGAAAAAGTATAAAAATATTAAAGTAACTACATGAGACCTGTTATAAGGTTATTTATGATGTGAATAGGAAAACTGTGTGTATCATTGTAAGCAGAAATTTTGTTAGGATAATGAAGGAAAATAGTTTTGACGTGATGTAAATGTTACTAGACAGTTATTATAATAGGTCAGCCTGTCTGATTAAGAAGCTTCATTTCCTGTCACTTTTTTTCCCTGAATTAGCTTCTTGTCTGTGAGTTCTTCAAAAAAATATTTTGTTTTGTTGCATGCAAATGTGTGTTTTTATTGTAGTTCTGTTGGTTTCTGCTTTACAAGTCTGACCTGGTTTTTTACTTTTGCCTATTTGAAAAAAGGTGAGGAAAAAATGGTTTGGATGTTGTAATATATTTGTTATAAGGGATGCAGAAAAGGTGAAATCATTTTACAACAATGGGTTAAGGATAACACTGGAAGATAAATATCTACTACAGTCAATATTATGTTTATATTTACAGAAAAATATTTTCTCCAAGCCCCATGTGTGAGTTTTTATTTTGACAGTGCGCTAAAACCGAGTTTTACAGGTTACTTATACAGGTTACTGGTAAACATTGTTTAATTCTTTTTAGAGAATTTTCTCTATGTACTTTCCAATGTGTTTATTGCATATAAAGAAATTAAACATAAAATGAAAAATATAGGGTTTCTTTTGTCTAATTTCATACACTGCAAAACTAAACTCATTGACAAAATATTCAAGAGTGAAAAAAGTGTCAAATGGGCCATTTAGTGATTATCAGTCTGTCATTAGTGCAGAACAGATTTGACATCCCCAGCCAAATGGGCCATTTAGTGATTATCAGTCTGTCATTAGTGCAGAAAAGATTTGACATCCCCAGCCAAGTGGACTATTTATTGATTATCAGTCTGTCATTAGTGCAGAAAAGATTTGACATCCCCAGCCAAGTGGACT
The DNA here is from genome assembly GCA_007844125.1 of Sinonovacula constricta. Lineage (NCBI taxonomy): Eukaryota > Metazoa > Mollusca > Bivalvia > Cardiida > Solecurtidae > Sinonovacula > Sinonovacula constricta. The sequence continues at coordinate 65,050,530 of CM017559.1, read as the reverse complement.
ATTTAGTGATTATCAGTCTGTCATTAGTGCAGAAAAGATTTGACATCCCCAGCCAAGTGGACTATTTAGTGATTATCAGTCTGTCATTAGTGCAGAAAAGATTTGACATCCCCAGCCAAGTGGACTATTTAGTGATTATCAGTCTGTCATTAGTGCAGAAAAGATTTGACATCCCCAGCCAAATGGGCCATTTAGTGATTATCAGTCTGTCATTAGTGCAGAAAAGATTTGACATCCCCAGCCAAGTGGACTATTTATTGATTATCAGTCTGTCATTAGTGCAGAAAAGATTTGACATCCCCAGCCAAGTGGACTATTTAGTGATTATCAGTCTGTCATTAGTGCAGAAAAGATTTGACATCCCCAGCCAAGTGGACTATTTAGTGATTATCAGTCTGTCATTAGTGCAGAAAAGATTTGACATCCCCAGCCAAGTGGACTATTTAGTGATTATCAGTCTGTCATTAGTGCAGAAAAGATTTGACATCCCCAGCCAAGTGGACTATTTAGTGATTATCAGTCTGTCATAAGTGCAGAAAAGATTTGACATCCCCAGCCAAGTGGACTATTTAGTGATTATCAGTCTGTCATCACTGCAGAAAAGATTTGACATCCCCAGCCAAGTGGACTATTTAGTGATTATCAGTCTGACATCACTGCAGAAAAGATTTGACATCCCCAGCCAAGTGGACTACTGTATAACACTTTATTTTTGCGCATCAAAAAGTTCGCGATTTTATCATTTTAGACACTTTTAGACATTTCACGTAAGTAAATGTTCGCGAGAAACCAATTCTAGGGGTGGTCGTAATATTAACACGTTCATAAAAATCACCAACTGACTAGAGATTACTGCTTAAGAAATATATACACGTCCTAAATATCGCCCGAGGGCAAGAGATCGTAGGCCAATTATGTCAAGCAATACCTGTAAAATATACCTGTAATTGGTTTTGTATACACAACCGGTCTTATATCCGTGAAAAGTTGTCACAGCTACCGTATCAGTTGTCAGTTTTTAATACTTGTAGCAAACTCCTGATTACTTAACTGATAATACTATAATTATTCACACCTTTAACAATAGGTAACCTTTTTGCATGTTGCAGGTGTGATCAGACGGCGATTGCTATATTCGATGTATTCAAGGCTCATTCTTGACTCTGCAATAATTCCCATGTGCATATACACGTATTTTGAATAACACACAGCATACAAAACATGTCATGGTTGGTGAATAGTACGGTAGCTATTGACAGAACACCGTTTGGCTTGGTCAAAAAATTTCGCTGTCGAAAATGTTCGCGAATATAGGTCGTTCGTGAAAAACGCGAAATTTATCACCACGCGAACTTTACCTGTTATACAGTATTTAGTGATTATCAGTCTGTCATCACTGCAGAACAGATTTGACATCCCCAGCCAAGTGGACTATTTATTGATTATCAGTCTGACATCACTGCAGAAAAGATTTGACATCCCCAGCCAAGTGGACTATTTAGTGATTATCAGTCTGTCATTAGGGCAGAACAGATTTGGCATCCCCAGCCAATTGGACTATTTAGTGATTATCAGTCTGTCATCACTGCAGAACACATTTGACATCCCCAGTCATGTGGACTATTTAGTGATTATCACTCTGTCATCACTGCAGAACAGATTTGACATCCCAAGCCAAGTGGACTATTTAGTGACATCACTCTGTCATCACTGCAGAACAGATTTGACATCTCCAGCTAAGTGGACTATTTAGTGATTATCAGTCTGTCATCACTGCAGAACATATTTGACATCCCCAGCCAAGTGGACTATTTAGTGATTATCACTCTGTCATCACTGCAGAACATATTTGACATCCCCAGCCAAGTGGACTATTTAGTGATTATCACTCTGTCATCACTGCAGAACATATTTGACATCCCCAGCCAAGTGGACTATTTAGTGATTATCACTCTGTCATCACTGCAGAACAGATTTGACATCCCCAGCCAAGTGGACTATTTAGTGATTATCAGTCTGTCATTAGGGCAGAACAGATTTGACATCCCCAGCCAATTGGACTATTTAGTGATTATCAGTCTGTCATCACTGCAGAACAGATTTGACATCCCCAGCCAAGTGGACTATTTATTGATTATCACTCTGTCATCACTGCAGAACATATTTGACATCCCCAGCCAAGTGGACTATTTAGTGATTATCAGTCTGTCATCACTGCAGAACAGATTTGACATCCCCAGCTAAGTGGACTATTTATTGATTATCAGTCTGTCGTCACTGCAGAACAGATTTGACATCCCCAGCCAATTGGACTACTTAGTGATTATCAGCCTGTCATCACTGCAGAACAGATTTGACATCCCCAGCCAAGTGGACTATTTATTGATTATCAGTCTGTCATCACTGCAGAACAGATTTGACATCCCCAGCTAAGTGGACTATTTATTGATTATCAGTCTGTCATCACTGCAGAACAGATTTGACATCCCCAGCTAAGTGGACTATTTATTGATTATCAGTCTGTCATCACTGCAGAACAGATTTGACATCCCCAGCCAAGTGGACTATTTATTGATTATCAGTCTGTCATCACTGCAGAACAGATTTGACATCCCCAGCTAAGTGGACTATTTATTGATTATCAGTCTGTCATCACTGCAGAACAGATTTGACATCCCCAGCTAAGTGGACTATTTATTGATTATCAGTCTGTCATCACTGCAGAACAGATTTGACATCCCCAGCCAAGTGGACTATTTAGTGATTATCAGTCTGTCATCACTGCAGAACAGATTTGACATCCCCAGCTAAGTGGACTATTTATTGATTATCAGTCTGTCATCACTACAGTTTGAGGTATGCACTGTTATGCATAAGGGTCTGTCCGTTCTCAACCCACCTCACCAGAGGCCTCCATGCACTAGTCTCACCCATTGCACATGGTAATGGGACCATTTATATGCAGTATCCAGTATCTGTCAGCAATCTTGTTAAATTATCTTGAGCAATTATAAGGTTGTTTGGTTTCCAGCCAAGAAACTGTTTCTCAAGACAATTGCTCAGAATATCATTAATCACTTGAATATTTTCTCTGCAGGTTTATGTTGCCAGGACTGTTAGCTGGGGCAAGACTTGCTGCTATTGCTAGTTTGAAGGCGATGACTAGCTTGAAGACTATGACTAGCTTGAAAGCTTTGGCCAGCTTGAAAAATTTGACTAGCTTGAAGGCTTTTGCCAGCTTGAAGGCTTTGACTAGCTTGAAGGCTATAGCTAGCTTAAAAGCTTTGACTAGCTTGAAGGCTATGACTAGCTTGAAGGCTTTGGTCAGCTTGAAAGCTTTGACTTACTTGAAGGCGTTGGCTAGCTTGAAGTCTATTGCTAACTTGAAGGCTTTGGCCAGCTTGCAGGCTTTGACTAGCTTGAAGGCTTTGGCCAGCTTGAAGGCTGTGACTAGCTTGAAGGCTTTGGCCAGATTGCAGGCTTTGACTAGCTTGAAGGCTTTGGCCAGCTTGCAGGCTTTGACTAGCTTGAAGGCTTTGACTAGCTTGAAGGCTTTGGCCAGCTTGCAGGCTTTGACTAGCTTGAAGGCTTTGGCCAGCTTGAAGGCTTTGACTAGCTTGAAGGCTTTGGCCAGCTTAAAGGCTTTGACTAGCTTGACGGTTGTGACTAGCTTGATAGTTATGGCTAGCTTGAAGGCTATGGCTAGCTTGAAAGCTTTGACTAGCTTGAAGGCTTTGGCTAGCTTGAAGGCTTTGTCTAACTTCAAGGCTTTGACTAGCTTGAAGGCTTTGACTAGCTTGAAGGCTTTGGCCAGCTTGAAGGTTTTGACTAGCTTGAAGGCTTTGGCCAGCTTGAAGGCTATGACTAGCTTGAAGGCTGTGGCTAGCTTGACGGCTGTGACTAGCTTGATGGTTATGGCTAGCTTGAAGGCTTTGGCCAGCTTGAAGGCTGTGACTAGCTTGAAGGCTATGGCTAGCTTAAAGGCTGTGACTAGCTTGAAGATTATAGTTAGCCTGAAGGCTTTGGCTAGCTTGAAGGCTTAACTTGCTTAATGGATATGGCTTGCTTGGTGGATACATTGCTATTTTGATGGATATATGGCTAGCTTGATGGATATATGGATAGCTTGATGGATATATGGCTAACTTGATGCTTAGAGCAGCCAGACAGATATGGTTTTGAATATCATGACCTTGTTGCTTCTTTCATGTTTTGTTTCCTTTAGTGTGATGATCTCACAACAAAAATGCAGTACTTTTGAATAATGTTTCCTTGAACATATGCTTGTATTATAAAGATATGAATTTTGTAAATACATAAACATTTGAAAGTAACTTGTTTGACAATAGATCTCAAACAAACCTAGCCAAGCAAAATGAGACAATTCTATTTTACATGTGGGGACAAGATTGTATCATTTACATACTGACCTACTTAGCACGGTCTGGAATATTGACATTCCACTTGTGCATTCTAATTGTTCATTGACTCCAGCTAATGGTTGGAATGTTTTAAGAAAGCAATTCTCCAGATGATGAGGTTGATTTTAGTTGAATAGTCCATTGGAAGACAAATGAAATGTTTTTGGTAATGAAGCAGGGCAGTTCCTAATCTCGCAAATAGCATGGGAATGGTTATTTAGGCAAAAGTGCTAAAGTTTTCTCTTGTCTTCAAATTTAGTGTCCTGCCCATCAATGCTACAGTTTTGTTTAAAAAAAAAAGATTAGTCTGTGTCTTGATTGTCTATTTGTTCTCGACACTATATAATTGAATATTTCTGGTCATGACACTCTTGCTGAATACCTACAATGCTTGTTTATTCTTGCAAAAAAATCAAGATGTCTGCCGTCTGACAACTTGTGGTGTCTTAACTGTGTTTCCTTTATCAAAATTGACAAGAATACAGGACTGTTATCAGGTGCCCTTACAATGTGTTGAACTCTGCAAATAACATGACACCTAAAATCTTTGACATTCCATTAGGGAGTCTTTCAGGTACCAAACTGTCTAAAGCAAAGTCTGGCAGCTTGTCTGCAGAATGTCAAACTTCGGTGTTCAAGCTTTATGTTTTCGAATACAAATATTAAAAAAAATTCTCACCAATGTCAGTTTGTTAAACACATACAAGCGCAAACATTTTTTACCTATTCCTATTAAATGGCCATTTAATTGAGGATTAATCTTGCTTTTTTTTTTATTTCATCTTGATTAATTAAACTAATTTTATTTTCAAAAAGCAAACTCAGTTAGCCAGCGTCAACAAAATTGATAACAAGCTTGAGGAGCAATGTTGCATTTCCTGGCTCCATCAAGAATAAATATTTCTTGTACCAGTACAGCAAGAATGGTGTAACTACAATTACTGTTGGAGGTGTAAGGGACTTCTGGCATCAACTGGTGGTCTCTATGGTGTGATTATTTCTCACCTCACACCAGGGGGAGATAAGGTCCCTTCCAAACGTTGCATGTGTTTCTGCTTTTATGAATTATTGATGATCCTCTCTTTTACTATATGTGTGCTGTAGTTGTAATTATTGAGGCTGTGTGACAATGCAAGTTAAGTCATCATCTAAAATGATCTAATATACAATAATGATATAATAACAATCCCTATATAATGTTCAAAAATGTGCCATGCACTCTATGATGCTGTATTTACTTTTAAGGTATACATACTCTTAATAAATTTCATATAAGAACATGCAAATGTAACAAAAAATATTGCAAGAGACTCATCTGCAAGTAGTGAAGATCCTCAACCGACAGTTTCCATCAGGAAATGACTGATATGAAACTGCACTTTTTGCCAAAGCCATCCATGCTAAGCTGGTTTGAAGTTAATCATGTGTATTTATGGTTATTGTCAGCAATATGATTAAGAAAATAAGATCAAAAGAAATTGTGTTTTAATTAGGACTGTTCAGATGGTGTGCACTAAAAAATTATTCTTTATCTACAGTAAATTATTATAGAGATTTTTAAGGCTTGCATCCACTTTGTTAATAGTCTACACTTCGTATGACATTGCACCAGATTTGATCCTGTACAATGCCAGAAGAAGAAAAGTATGCCACAAATGTCAACATTTTGTAACTTAGTATCCATATAATGTCAAATTCATCATAAATTTCATTACAACTTGGTACACAATCTGATGACATGCCATACAAGTACTCATGCACTTGCCCTGATGGTTACCTAAATGACATCATTTCTGTGATTGTGCATTTTCTGCATTTTTTTATGCAATAAGTTTGTTTCAGATGCATTCAGAAGAGCTTATTACGTTTTTCATGTAGCAACTTAAATTGCTAAATTTAATCAGCCTTTCTGCTACTAAATCATCATTCCTGGACTACAAAAATGGCACCAAGCTAACATAGATTAAGATTAAGGATGAGGCTGTCTACATTGAAACTCTTGTCATTTCGTGTACAAAGTGTGAATTGAGCTAACATTAGAGCATTGATTTCAGGATACTTTTATCTTCACTTTTAACTTTTAGAAGACTGTAGTTGCTTGTAAACTTGATTAGCAGATGATTCTGCATAGAAGAAATAAATGAATTGATGTTCTCTAAGGTAATTAAATTATCATATATTATTTTATTGCTTGAGGTATTGATGTCAGCCGATGGATTCTTTACAAAAGAAGGGAACATGTAGTGTGCAAACCTATCCCTGCTTCTTACCTACAATTACAAGAATATTAAAAATTGAAGATCATTGTTTATAAATTATGGCAATGTGCAGGTTGTCATTATTGTTATTTCTTTTGTTTATTAGGCCACTCCTTTTTTATTTTATGGTTTACAAAATTTTTTGGTCAAAGTGTCCGTAAGGCGGTCGATAAAAAAATTTTAAAAAATCCATCCTCGGCCCGTTATATTTGTAACCCCACAGTGTGACCTCAATGTAATACTCCAATCGTACCTACTCGGCGATCTCCGGCAAGCTTCGGAGATAATTACGTAGAGGACGGAATTACCCGAGGAGTTCCGAGTGCGTAATACTCGTCAGCCATTTCTGCGCTGGACTGGTTTACCAAAATCCGATCCGATACTCTGTGTATTGCTATTTTATCTCTGAGACATAAAACCCGTCTACCTGTTTCGAGGGCGCGTTTAAAACGCGGCCTATTTATATAAAAACAAGCAAAATGGGATTTGTTTCGATAGTTTTCGGCTCGTTTTCATAGGGTCGGAAATTATTAATGAAAAAAAAATCGTCAATTTCGATTTTTTTTTTTCGATTTCTTGAAAAAAATAGGTCCGCCGGTTTTGTAAACCATTTTATATAAAAGAAGTGGCCTTACAACCAATGCAGACAAACATGACTATTATGTTGTTGTTGCTTTTATTTTTGGTTTGGCATGGGTAATTTGACACCTTTGATCTTGCTGGTCTTAAATGTTTAAATTCATAGATGTTTCTGAGCTATATTGGACCTAAAAAGCTATGTGTATTTCATCATTGATTATACAATATGTTATAAATAATATAAATAATATGGATATAACAAATCCCAATCCCAGGCCATGTGTACAAAACAAGTTGTTTAACAAACCATTCAAAATCTTTAAAAAAATTTACAGAGTCAAAGTTCAGAAGCAGTCTGCAGGAATCAAAATGCTACAACCAATATTCATCTTAACCTGAAAGCTTCCAAGGGTAACTGTTTTCCTTTTTTGCAGACTGAAACAAAACACCTTTACCGTGTTCTTATTCCAATAATTAAGGAATTAATTGTTGAAGCAGTAAACATTGAAAATGTAAATAGTAATAATCATTTAAAATATAAATACATACATTTAAACATGTCTCTCAAATACCATGTAGGTCTATATGCCTATTGATAATATATGGCTCTGATTTTCTGAATGACCCCCAAAGTGCCATGATGTGGGTCACAAATTATAAATTTTTCAGAAACACTGCCTTCAATTTTAGCTGATTTCATCATAAAGCCTTTAAATACATCTGTTCTCATTGGCTAACGTCAAATTTCAGTCAAAATCAACCATTGTTCAACATTTTTTTCTATATTCACTGCCCCAGTCAATAATGATTTTTCAGGGCGTGTCTCCTCCTGAATACCAGTTGAACAATCCTTAATTGTATAATATTTACTGTCAAATATCTGAGCTATTAGGCAAAATGAGAAGTGTTATCAACATAAATTTAATTTTAAGTCTCCTTATAAAGAACACAACATCTTCACCTTAGGGTTTCAGTTATAAAGAAATGATGCCAAAATAGGAGCCTTCAAGATATCTCCTTGAACAAATCTGCTGATTTGTGCTTGATTTTTCTTGGCTAATTTTCTTCTCTCAATGAGCTGCATGACTAATGCTTATAACTAATCAGATATAAATGATGAGATATAACTAATGAGATATAAAATGGTTGGTTGGATGTCTTAATATGTGAAGCTATTCCTGTTAAGGCTGCTGTAACTCTTGGACTGCTAAGCACATCAAGCTGTAGGGTGTACTGTTATAGAACCAGATCAGTCAGCAAAACTGACTGGTAAGCTCGGCTGAGCCATAAATTCACCAGTAAACTGGTTATCTCAAAACCAATTTCCATTATATAAAATAGCAGTCTGATTTATTTTATTCACTGCAACCGTTTAGAGGAAAACAGCCAACCTAATAGAGTTTATCTATTCCTAGCATGATAAGAAAAAATTCTATGTATTATCGGATGTTGGATGAAAGGGAGTTGCGAAATTTAAAATTCTGTAGCATTACAAAACTATCGAAATTAATGTTCACATTAGTATGTCCAACGGTTCCACTTGTGAGGTATTTTTTCTATGACCACTTATGAAATAAAATGTGATTATTCACCCAAATTCTGTATATCCTCTGATATGATGATATTCACCCAAATTCTGTATATCCTCTGATATGATGATATTCACCCAAATTCTGTATATCCTCTGATATGATGATATTCACCCAAATTCTGTATATCCTCTGATATGATGATATTGTTTTCCCTGGTGATACCCATCCTGAAGATTGCTGGCCGATTCATAATGGGAAGCTTGGCTTGAATTCTGGCCAGGAATTCAAAGCAGTAACTGCTGGTGTTGTTATCTGTTTATATTGTTAGTGCATGAAAATTGTAATCATCAAAATACATTTTTGTGTTTTATTTATAACCTTTTTACATATGTTACTAAATCTTTTCCATATAATAGAATCACACTTATAATGTGCATCCCCTTTGATGAAACAAGGAAAGGCATATTTCTGTTAAATTAATTACTCTACTTTTTTATCAGTAAAAAACTGTGTTGCAGGTCCTTTTTTGATTGAATAATATTAATGGTGCTATTAGACACACCATCGGATTAAACATGTATAAAATAAATTGCATTTGTTAAAAGGTCATCACTATAAATAACTTTTCATTTTGATTTTGGTGGAAACCACATAGCTTTTATGTCATCACTTAAAGGTTTCTATGACAACTGTTCATTTAAAGTGATGCCTAAAATAAATAAGTCTGATCGATGTCTGTGTGAATTCAAGTCTGGAAAATTAAGACAAAAATTAAGAAACATTGCAGCTCACTAAAGGAACAGCTGATACTATTTGAACATGTTACATGTATGTCATTTCCTGTATCTGATAGCCAAGTATAAATTAGATAATATAACCATCAGGAAGCTTCAAGGTGACAATATAAGCAAATATTATTCCACAGAGAGTTTTAATTGAGTTGTAACAGATATTTAACCTTTTGTTTGCTGCATATTGCTTGTGAACACAATATTGAAGAAGAATAAGGGTGAATGTTGACAGACATCCTGGAATACTTGAGTATTGGTTCCCCATTTGAGCATACAGCTTCCAGTGGCCGTGTGTGGCGATGTGTGCCAATAGTAGAGTTCCAGTCACAATCACAGCAGATTTTCCAGGAAACACTCTCTTTTAGAATTTTCTTCAGACTTTATAGTCAGACCATTAGACTGGTCTCAGTAACCAACTCTTGCAATAGTACCCGTCAAATTGTAGTTAATCTTTCCAACAGGATGATTTATTAATTTGTCCACCAAAGTGCTAGTGAGACCGTGTCCATGCTTCATAAATTACTGGAATATTTGGACCTATATCTTCCAATAATTGGATAAACATAAAAGCTATTTGCTTGTGTAAAATGTAAAATATGATTGTGTGTAATATAGGTTTTTGTGAAAGGATAACTCATTTTCTGTTCAGAAGTAAGTTGAATGGTTTGCTGTCATAAAAAAGTAATTTTTACTATTTTACAAGACTTGTTACAATTTTAAGTATACTAGGTGTTTATAATTGGTTATTGATAAGTCTGAAACCATTTCGCTGATAAATTTGCTGTTTGTTTATCATCTTCTTAAGATTTCATTTATTTTCTTGAATAAATTTTTTGTCTGTTTTATATCCCCAGATATGCCTGTATATGGGGGCTGATATTATTAGGGAGACAGGCATTTCACTGATTCTGTCAGTTGGTCAGTCTGCCAATGAGATTTGTTTGCCCTATATGTCTTGGATACCATTGGTTGAGTTGTTCTTAAAACTTTACAGGACTGGCAAGTACAATGGCTAGTTGCACATACTATGAACATGTCATGACTTGCTATAGTCTACAAGAGTAATGGCCCCTTTGTTTAATGATTGCAGTATCTTTGGTTGCACATACTATGAACATGTCTTGACTTGCTATAGTCTACAAGAGTAATGGCCCCTTTGTTTAATGATTGCAGTATCTGTGGTTGCACATACTATGAACATGTCATGACTTGCTATAGTCTACAAGAGTAATGGCCCCTTTGTTTAATGATTGCAGTATCTGTGGTTGCACATACTATGAACATGTCTTGACTTGCTATATTCTACTAGAGTAATGGCCCCTTTGTTTAATGATTGCAGTATCTGTGGTTGCACATACTATGAACATGTCATGACTTGCTATAGTCTACAAGAGTAATGGCCCCTTTGTTTAATGATTGCAGTATCTGTGGTTGCACATACTATGAACATGTCATGACTTGCTATAGTCTACAGGAGTAATGGACCCTTTGTTTAATGATTGCAGTATCTGTGGTTGCACATACTATGAACATGTCTTGACTTGCTATAGTCTACAAGAGTAATGGCCCCTTTGTTTAATGATTGCAGTATCTGTGATTGCACATACTATGAACATATCTTGACTTGATATAGTCTACAAGAGTAATGGCCCCTTTGTTTAATGATTGCAGTATCTGTGGTTGCACATACTATGAACATATCTTGACTTGCTATAGTCTACAAGAGTAATGGCCCCTTTGTTTAATGATTGCAGTATCTGTGATAAAGCATTATCATGTTGCATTCATTCACTTACATGATATTTCTTGTTAAATTTATTGACATTATTAAATTTATTATTGTTTGCCTCTGTCTTTACCTTGAGGTTTACTAATTTTACATATTTTTACAATCTTTATTGATGCCACATTATATATAATTATTTATTTTGTGAAAAATAGATCTTGTAAACATAGTTATGAAGCTATTTATGTCTGAGTATAAAGTCATATGAATATCTAACATCATGTGTTTGTACATTGTGGGAAATTAATTGTCTGTTTACGAAAGATACACCATGATATATTATATTAGTTTTGTGTGAAAACAAAAGCCTGATTTAATTTTGAATGTTATTTTGTTTCCATGGTTATAAGCAAATCAGATGGCAGAGGTACAGGTGGAAGCATATAGAAGTTTATTACCAGAATATATCCTGATGGTTTTACCAGATGGTGTGATAAGGTTGAAGATTTTAATTTTTATTCTGAAAATTCAACTTGCTATGAGAATGGGAAAGTTCATTTTTCTGTTACATTGTTTTGTTATAAAATTCAGATGTTTCATGAGTTACAATTATATATTTAAGTTGAAAAGTTGTGAAATGATTTAATTAGAGTGTTGGATGTTCATATTTTTATTTACTACATATTTGAAGTTTCCTTATAATAATGACAATCAAGGGAATGCCACATTACAACATCATTTTAGAATCGACATGTACAGGTGGATTGTGTACAATATTAACTACTTAATTTTCATGATTTGTTAGGTCTCAGGTGTCAAAACTCAAGACCAAGTCTCCTCGGCCACACTCATTAGAAGCTCAGTATTAAGGAGTCTTACTCTGGAGCAGAAACTAAAATTTGGATCAGACTGAGAGACATGCATACAATCATGTTTTCTTTACCCAACTTAATACATAATGTGCCTAAGTTTATCTATTAATGGCAAAATTATGGCTTAAGGCTGGTAGCTGAAAGGTTTGTTTGGCAACCTAGGATGTCTTTTGTTGTTTTCTTTAGTCATTTTCTGACATTGGTTTTGTTATGTAAGTGATTTTGAAATTATTCATCAGGTGTACTTTAAATGAAGTTTGCAGATAAAATGCATAGAAGATAAAGAAGATGTAACCTTGTCATTCTTCTTAAATGGTCTTTAAGCCTTTGTGAAAGATGTAAGTTTTAGGCTAATATAATGGCAGTTACCCTATCAGGATCTTTACTATTTGATTCTTTTTGCTTCTGTTAACAGATATATTAACATTTATATATAAACTGTATAATATAAAAGCAAAAAACTAAGAATTTATCCTGGGATTTAAAAAAAATTTAGCATAATACGGGTTTAGATTACATGTTTATAATGTTGGTGATAAAGTCCTGTCTTGTGGTACTTACATTGTGCTTGCAAGATCTCAACTGTTTACCTGTACTTACATTGTGCTTGCAAGTTCTCAACTGTTTACCTGTACTTACATCGTGCTTGCAAGATCTCAGCTGTTTATCTGTACTTACATTGTGCTTGCAGGTTCTCAGCTGTTTACCTGTACTTACATCGTGCTTGCAAGTTCTCAACTGTTTACCTGTACTTACATCGTGCTTGCAAGTTCTCAACTGTTTATCTGTACTTACATTGTGCTTGCAAGTTCTCAGCTGTTTATCTGTACTTACATTGTGCTTGCAGGTTCTCAGCTGTTTACCTGTACTTACATCGTGCTTGCAAGTTCTCAACTGTTTATCTGTACTTACATCGTGCTTGCAAGTTCTCAACTGTAACTTACTGTTTATCTGTACTTACATTGTGCTTGCAAGTTCTCAGCTGTTTATCTGTACTTACTATGTGCTTGCAAGTTCTCAGCTGTTTGCCTGTACTTAACAATGTACAGTATGCTTGCAAGTTTCCAACTATGTAATTTATCTGTACTTACAGTATATATAGTATGCTTGTTAGTTCACAACTGTTTCCCTGGCAGTGTATTAGACTCTAAAATGTGCTTCATACAATTATAGATAGGTTTGACTCTCGAAACAAACCTGCAAAATCTTATAAATGTAATGCATCGATAAATTGATATGTGCTGTTGTTGTTTTTAGCTCACCTGAGCACAACGTGCTCAAGGGGAGCTTTTGTGATACCGCTTCGTCCGTCGTCCGGCGTCCGTCGTTCGTCGTCCGTCGTTCGTCGTTCGTCGTCAACATTTACCTTGTGAACACACTAGAGGCCACAATTTTTATCCAATCTTTATCAAACTTGGTCAGAATGTTTGTCTGCATGAAATCTTGGATGAGTTCATTATTGGGTCACCTGGGGTCAAAAAGTAGGTCACGAGGTCAAATTTTAGGAAAAACTTGTGAACACACTAGAGACCACATTTATAGCCCAATCTTCACCAAACTTGGTCAGAATGTTTGTCTGCATGAAATCTTGGATGAGTTCGTAACTGGGTCACGTGGGGTCAAAAAGTAGGTTACTAGGTCAAATCTTAGAAAAAGCTTGTGAACACACTAGAGGCCACATTTATAGCCCAATCTTCACCAAACTTGGTCAGAATGTTTGTCTGCATGAAATCTTGGATGAGTTCGTAACTGGGTCACGTGGGGTCAAAAAGTAGGTCACTAGGTCAAATCTTAGAAAAAGCTTGTGAACACACTAGAGGCCACATTTATAGCCCAATCTTCACCAAACTTAGTCAGAATGTTTGTCTGCATGAAATCTTGGATGAGTTCGTAACTGGGTCACGTAGGGTCAAAAAGTAGGTCACTAGGTCAAATCTTAGAAAAAGCTTGTGAACACACTAGAGGCCACATTTATAGCCCAATCTTCACCAAACTTGGTCAGAATGTTTGTCTGCATGAAATCTTGGATGAGTTCGTAACTGGGTCACGTGGGGTCAAAAAGTAGGTCACTAGGTCAAATCTTAGAAAAAGCTTGTGAACACACTAGAGGCCACATTTATAGCCCGATCTTCACCAAACTTGGTCAGAATGTTTGTCTACATGAAATCTTGGATGAGTTCATTATTGGGTCTCGTGGGGTCAAAAAGTAGGTCACAAGGTCAAATCTTAGAAAAGCTTGTAAACACACTAGAGGTCCTATTTATAGGCCAATCTTCATCAAACTTGGTCAGAATGTTTGTCTACATGAAATCTTGGATGAGTTCATTATTGGGTCTCGTGGGGTCATAAAGTAGGTCACTAGGTCAAATTTTAGGAAAAGCTTGTGAAAACACTTAAGAGGCTACATTGATGGCCCAGTCTTCACCAAACTTGACCATCATGTTTGCCAGTATGAAATCTTACATATGTTTTAAAGTGAGTCATGTGGATTCAGTAGGTTACTTGGTAAAATTCTAGAAAATGTTATCAACCCAGTGGCCACACTAATGGTCCAATCTTCACCAAAGATTTCTAAAGTAAATAACTCTTAATTACTTAATGCCAGATTTGAGCCTACGTAAAGCCTGTGTCATCAGGTGATCGATTAAGGGCCATCATGGCCCTCTTGTTTTAAATACAACGCAGTTACTAATTTATGATCATTATATAGCGACATCCATCCATTTGGTGGAGAAAGACCAAAGACTTATGTCTGGGTAGAACCACTGGCACACTGCATGAAGCTGTAAGACCTTCCCACATTAAGTCCTTTGCCCCGATTGGGACTTGAAGCAATGAGAGGCTTAGCAGTCAGAGTGTTACAAATTAGAGCCTCTACCACTATGCCATCGGCATCCCCTCTATAAAAATTGAGGTCAATTTCTCATAATTGAGTAATGTAAAAGGATGCCTGGATACTTAAAATTTATGCATGTTAATTTGTACTAAGCATAAATTGATCAAACTTAGGCACCCACTGAAAATTGTCTAATCACCATCTACACAATTTGCTGCCAAATCTCTAGAAATACATCTTGTAACCTTGCCATGTTTACGTTTATGCAAGGTAATTCCCATGTGCATATTGTACTGTAGTTGAGCTTTTTCCATCTATTTTGAATTTCCACAGTCACACCATGCTAATGTAAAATGTGCCAAATATGAATTTACATATAGATACTTAGTTTAATTTGTTTCTAACTGAAATTGATGTGCTATAGATGACAGAGGGATACATTTTAAATGGTTTTACCTATATATATATATATATATTAGGGGTGTCACGATACGCCTGAAGCGTACCACGATATACTTGATATGCTAGCACCGTATTGCGATACATACCACGATATATTGCTCAATAAAAAAAAGTATTACTGCATATTCATTTGGAATTCAAATCTTTTAATTCACAATTTAACTCTATCATTGTATACAGACAATTAGCAGTTTTAAGACACAAAAACATAATAAAGTTATTAATGTAAAAATCAAATATGTTTTACTTGCAATATCACATCAATAATATCATGTTGATATAAATGATATCTGCTATTCTATGACTAGAACCTTTGTAAGATGTCCAAACTTCTTCATATAAGAACTGTTAATATGACCTCAACAGAAATTTTTCTTCAAGAAAAATAGCTTATCTACAATTGCAGATGAGAGACGAGCTCTCTGAGCTGTCACATTATCTCCAGCTGTGCTGAAAATTCGCTCAGAAGGAACAGATGTGACATGAATGCATAGGCGGCATTTAACTTTATTAGCCAGCAAAGGATAGTTAATGCAGTTCTCCTTCCACCATTCTCAACACTTATTTGAGTAGTTACTTTACATTTATTAAAATATAATGGTTTTATTAAAAACTTTTACATATACCTATTCTCAAGATCTCCAGTTACAGCTTCTTTTACAGACTTTATCGTCTGCGAGTCGGTCACAGTGTCTGCCATTATAATCTCAACTTTTTTCATCAGAGGTATGATTGATACAGTTCGGGTTTTCTCTGTGCAAATGGCTTCGGTTATTATTTTCAATGGTGCAAGGCATCATGATATGTTCAGCTAACCTTGCGTCATTCTCATTCAAAACATTGATTTCAGTGTCTTTGCCAGTGTTGATTTCTGTTGACAGAAGAGTGGCATAAATGGCGGGCTGTAACTGCAAATAACGCTGTAGCATATCTGCTGCAGAATTCCATCTTGTTGGCACGTCACAAACATGTTTTACATCTCTAAGTCCAAGAAGCTAAGTTTTGGTCTTCAAAACAGATGCAGCAGTGGTACTTCTGTGAAAAAATCCAGCTACTTTTCTTACCCGAGCAAGAATTCTAGAAACAGTTTTGATCTTTAACGCTTTTTGTGCTTCCAGATTTAATGTATGAGCAAAACAGCCAATGTGGGGTTTGCTTAACAGTTCTCTTTCAGCCACCAACATGTTTGCAGCATTATCAGAAACCAGCGGAGGATGTGGAGTGATAGTTCCTTGTTTACCTCAGCAATTTTCACACCAGTGTGACTTTCTGTTAAAGCCCTTATTTGGAGAACAAAGTTCTGTAACTTCCAGTCAGGAGTTGTATGAACAGAGGTGATTGTGACATAAGATTCTGTTGCGCGGCTGGTCCAGCCATCAATTGTTAATGTCACAGTACTGGCAAGTATAGGACTGGATTTCACTTTAACTGCAGCTTATTCATACATTTTTGGTATCAGTGTCTGAGAGAAATAAGTTTTGTCAGGAATAGAATATCGGGGATCCAGAATATGTATCATATTTTCATATCCAGGTCCTTCAACAACCGATAATGGCCGAAGCTCATCAACAATACAGCCTGCAATACCCCTTGTAACAGACATTGCATGAGGGGAGTTAAATGCATATTTCATTCCAAGCATGCCGTCAAGTGTTTTCTGCTTTTTTGCTTCGGGTTCCTCCTTGAGATAATTCGTGAGATTGTTCATGTTTGGATTGCAAGCTCGACTGACTAGGATAATGGCGTTCTATGTGAGTTTGAAAGTTTGTTTTCCCTCCGCTCTTTTAAACTGTTTGCAAAGTTTACAGATAGCAACCCCCTCATCGATTTTATTTGATTTCTTATTGAGTTTCAGTCCAAAATGCTTCCATAAGTCACTCTTCGCCTTTTTATTCAGAACGATTTCAAATTCTTCTGCCATGATATTTAATCCTCGTCAGTAAACGTTTGGATTCATGTGCTTATTATACGTAGGAGCGTCTGCATCACCCGGAATGATGAGCGGTTCGATAAATATTTAGAAACACAATGTTTTATTTAAACGAACCATTAATTCACCAGAAGTTTCATCTATTTAATTGTGGAATCGCTGCGGATTGAAAGTGGAACTCTAAAAACCGGTATGTTGATTTTGTATCGCGGTACAATATCGTTCGGCAGTATACCGGTATATCGGTATATCGTGACACCCCTAAAATATACTCAGCCAAAAAAGAAACCTTACACTTTTAATATTAAGATATTTTCAATATATCTTATTTAAATCAAAACATGTATGTGTCAGAACATTTTACTATCGATTCACTCTACACGTTAACCATATTGCACTCATGGTATCAGTGGTATTCAAGCGAGCGTAAAAATTCAGTTTTTGGATGTGAACCTCGTGCACGCGGTATGGTAACCGATAGTCATTGTTACAAAACACTGTACATGTCTTCAGTAAGCGCACAGATAAATTCACATCTCAAATTGACAGGTTTTACAATGCCGCGATTGTCAGAGGCCGAGAGAAATCGGGCTATTGGAATGATCCAGGGTGGAGTTTCCGTTGTTGACGTTAGTAGGACGTTTAATTGCAGCCGTACCACAATTCATGATCTTGTTAGGCGTTTTAGGCATACAGGTGATGTTCACGATCGTCCAAGGTCGGATAGACCAAAAGCAACTAGCCAAAGGGACGATCGCGCCATTGTCCTATTGCATTTACGTAACAGGTTCACACCCGCGACGTTGACGGCACCGGCGTATAACGTCTGTGCTCAGACAATTCGCAATCGGTTGCGCACACAAAGGCGCCCAATTAGAGCGCGACGTCCATATACTGGTGGTATACTTACGTTACGCCATCGCCGCGCCCGCCTTGGATGGGCACGTGCGCACCGCAACTGGCGTCGACGTGACTGGAACACTGTCTTGTTTTCGGATGAGTCACGGTTTAATCTAAGCCATGCCGACGGCCGTGTACGCGTTTATCGTCGTAAAGGTGAACGGTTCGCTCCAGTCTGTGTAAGACAACATGACCGTTTTGGCGGCGGGGGTGTTATGGTTTGGGGCGGGATAATGGGGGGACAGAAAACCAGGCTTATTGTTCTGCGTGGCAACTTAAACGCCCAGAGATACATCAACAATGTCCTAAACGCAGAAGCTATTCCTTTCTTGAGGAGAAATGCTCCAGCTGTTTTTCAACATGACAATGCCCGTCCTCACACTGCAAGAATTACACGCGCTCACTTGGCAGCATCCAACGTCAACGTCATGCAATGGCCAGCAATGTCTCCAGATATGAATCCGATTGAGCATATCTGGGACGTGCTTGGCAGAAACGTTCGCAGTATACATGCTCCACAAAATATCCAGCAGTTGACAAATGCCTTGATCATTGAATGGGACAACCTTCCCAATAGGCTCGTACAACGTTACGTCAATTCGATGCGTCGACGGGTAGATACACTGATTAGAGCAAACGGTGGACATAACAGATATTGATTTCAAAAACAGAATACTCAAACATGATTCAAATGCAAATGAAATGGTCGGCATCCGTCATAAAATGTTTCAATGTCACCAATTAAAAACTGATAAATTTAATTTTGATCCCTATGAATGAAAAAATAGTATTTAAACAAATTTAAAACATAACCAATAAAAACAAAATGCTATCTGTGTTGGATATGCATGTCTTTAACATGTCCAACAATCATTTCCAGATTCGGATATCTGGTTACTGAAAAAAAAGAAAAAACATACACTGTAAGGTTTCTTTTTTGGCTGAGTATATATATATATATATATACAAAACAATATTGGTATGAATTAACATTGTTATGACCGAAAGTGACCTGTAGAGACATCCATAGACCAACAGTTAAAATTTCTTAAGTATTAAAGGGTAAATGATTGTGTATACTGTGTAAGAATATTTTGTGCATGGTTGATTTGGATGATGATTTATTTATTAAAACAGGATCTGTACCTGTATGAGTACCTGTTAATTAATGTAAATGTCGGAGGTATAAGATTGTTGGTCATAAACATGTGAAAATCAATGCTTATATTTGCAACTGCATTGCAAAAACTTTGTTGTTGTTTTTTAATGCTCTTGTTTACAACATTATATTTTTACATTATTTTCTGGTGACTTTGATACACTGCAGCAACATTTTCTTGTATGCTATGTATACTGATATTTGGCATATACTGCAATTTACAATTTAGCGGAGTGTGAATTGTCTATCATATATTGGTCAGTGTTCCAATTGACCAGAGTGTGGGATCCTAATAATGGCC
This sequence comes from Sinonovacula constricta, assembly GCA_007844125.1. Classification (NCBI taxonomy): domain Eukaryota; kingdom Metazoa; phylum Mollusca; class Bivalvia; order Cardiida; family Solecurtidae; genus Sinonovacula; species Sinonovacula constricta. The sequence continues at coordinate 65,030,763 of CM017559.1, read as the reverse complement.
ATAGGCAATGCGACACACTGACAGGACTTTGATTGGGAATGGTCATTGGAAGTCCTGTGGTCAAGTGTTGGCAGAGCTGGTCACTGTGTGTAGTGGACCACTGAGGAAATGTTATAGGAGATTGTGATTGAAGGCTTATTGAGGGAATTCTCTTAGGAATTTTTGCCTTAAGTAATTTAGAGGGAAAATATTGTTGGATTTACATGTATTATGGGTATTATATTGAAGATTTAGTAGTTATATTATTACATTATTGTGTATGGTACATATTACATCATGATGTGTTGATATCAAATTCATGTAACAGTATTCTACAATGTCTGTATGAAGTTGGTTACAGGTCTTGGATAGGCTTCATTCTAGCCAAGACCCTTTCGATAACTATTTAACATGTTAACCATGAAATGCATGTTCTGATTTTGTATGATATTATTTCTGGCTCAGAGTGTGAGACATCACTTTTAAAAAATATTCTGAGAGTTGATGAATACAAAATGAGTTTTGTTGCAGAGATCATGTAAACCTTTGGAAAAGAAAACTGCAATAATAACCATGGATCATAATTTTGTTCATTGGAATAGAGAAATTGCAGGATTTACAATGAATCAGTTTGCTCAGACTTACAATGCAATGTAGAGACAAGAAAACTTTTACTGCAAAGCATCAAGGTCAATTAAACGAATAAAAAAAAGTGTAAAAGAAATAATGGCATACATTTTAAACTTATGGTAATCACTTGGAAGTTATTTTGGTATTAATGAGGCCACTCAATGGTATAAATCCCCATAACATAACAAAAATTAAGACAACATCTTAATTGATATTTACAATAGACATACCTATACCATCAGTATGTCTGTGTGCAAGAAACATTCACTCAAATAATCAAACAAAATCATTTTGCCATTTTTCTTCCAAACTGTATATTCTACTATATTGTCATTTCTGGTATTTACATGATTTTTTTGCTATCACATATGCAAGCCATTTAATCAAAACCAGTCCCCAAAAAGGAATAGAATTTCATCATTGTTGAAAATTGTTGCTACGTAGAGGCAATATAATGATGGCGAGTTATATTTGTGTATCACTTGTATAAGAAAGACACTATTTATGTGCCTTAACAATCCCTATAATGTTCAGAAATGTTCCAAAAATATTTAATTAATCCTATCTGAAATGAGAATCACACAGAAGTCCAAAATAATGGTGACCTATATATTTACATGTCCTTTGTGTGGAAGGCTGCTAGACTTTGTGTTTTTGGTTCCTATAGTTTGAAAAAGTCATTTTACTGATAGATGAGCCACTGAATCTTGAGCAGTAAATTAATTATTTTATTTCAAAAATTGGAAAAGTAAATTGTCATTGGGTTTCAGTTATTTTCCTGCAAGTACATTTGTATTAAAAAGTGGAAAGTGACCAGAAGGTAAAAACCAAGAAAAAAAACAGCTCTTGTATTAGCAAGAAAATACTTGCATCAATCTGGTGATACTTTGTATAACCAATGCTTTATTTAGAATAATTCAAATATTATTTTACTGGTAAATTGATTTTTGGGTACTTTTGCATTTCCTGTCCTTCAATTGATGCTTCCATAATTAAGTCACAAATGATTGAAAAAACAGACCCACTTTGCCCATGTACAGGTTTCAGTCAGCATTCCATAATAAAGGCATTGTGTTCCAGCTCGTCACCAATAAGATGTTTACAATGGCTATACAGATAGAATCAAGAAAGATGGTTGTATTGCGTGTGCTTCATATACTTAGGTTAACTATATTCAAGATAATTATACACTGTCATAATGTTTAATAGCTAAAACTCTGCCACCTTTTCAAAGTTTTCACCTTTTAAGTCCTGAGATTTTTTATTATAAAAGCCTGGTTGAAAAATGATAAATTTGGAGACAATGCAGTAACAAGGCACACACTGTTTCAGGGAATTCTTATGAATTTCGAAAAGTCATTAACTTTAGAATCCAGCAACAAATCAATAGAGGACAAAATATTGCTTAAGTATTACATAGCGTTTGTCCATAACTCTTGGAAACCTTTGGAACAGTAATTGTCTGGTTTTGGGAGGGCTTAACTGTATAAGAAATCTTCCTTTACATAGAAAAGCCAAGAGATGATTGATTAGCACAAATGGATCTATGGAATTGTGTCTGACAAAACTGTATGTCACACTGATAAAAAGTGTCATTTAAAAATTGCTGGAACTGATTTAATAATTGTATGATGCTCCCCAAAGGAGGTAGCATATATTAAAAGCATTGTTTATCCTTTCTGTTCATGCTTAGGTTAGGATATATCTACTAAGGACTCAATGTTCAGGTCGGGATGTACCTAGGGTTCAAAGCTTTGGTCAGGATATACCTAGGGTTCAAAGCTTTGGTCAGGATATACCTAGGGTTCAAAGCTTTGGTCAGGATATACCTAGGGTTCAAAGCTTTGGTCAGGATATACCTAGGGTTCTAAGCTTTGGTCAGGATATACCTAGTCAAAGCTTTGGTCAGGATATACCTAGGGTTCAAAGCTTTGGTCAGGATATACCTAGGGTTCAAAGCTTTGGTCAGGATATACCTAGGGTTCAAAGCTTTGGTCAGGATATACCTAGGGTTCAAAGCTAAGGTAATCTTATAGTATAATATTGTCAAAACTTACTACAACTATTTTCTATTATCTACTTTATGAGCGTATATATCATAATAACATTATGCTCTATGAGTAACTATGTATATGAGAAGGGTTTTTTTATACCACTTTGCATAGCTACTCTACAAAAGGAGCTACTTCTTTCTTCTGCTAGATTCTACCCATACCAGTATTTATATATTTGACAATATATATTCCAACACTGAAGTAAAGAAAGCCATCTTACAGTGATGTTATTATGAAGCAGTTTTTGGCAATTGCTTCAACACTTCGAGACCATGATTGTTTTGTGATGGCTGTAGTTTATAGTTTGCTCAGGTTCGTATAGCTATATAGCTAGAGATGGCTGATTAACTGTTATTATGGTTACATATTAAGCTGAATATGATGGATGATATGAGAGTGTTAATCAATTATGTAGAAATGGCAGGAAAGATTATATATTTTCTGATTATGTTTCTGAAACATGATATCAACGGATTTCCTGTTTGCTCTTTTTTTTGAAAATTGATAACCTATTATAAGAAATGCAATATAAGGCAGCATTTCGTCTGGTCTGTTTGGAATTTTTATTATCTTGTCTCCTTCTCTGAATATACCGCTTATTGTTACTATTTTTGTTTTTTTCTTCTAACATGAAGTTTATGTCCAAAACTATTTTATAAAAAAATCAATGTCTGACTTAAAAGTTACTTTCCAGTCTTTACAATTAAGATATATGAAAACATAACATAATAAAATAAATAATATTATGATGTAATAAACACCTTAAATCTGTTTTTAGTATCCTTTATGAAATCAAATGGTATTCTAATTAAAGGCCAGATGTAAATGCTGGATTTAGGATCAGTCTCCTAGCAATAGAAATCTGTGCCAATGCTGTAGAGTAAGTTAGCTGTAGAGTAAGTTGGCTGTAGAGTAAGTTAGCTGTAGAGTAAGTTGGTTTTTCTTTATGTTGCTGTAGAGTAAGTTAGCCTTTCTTATTGTTGCTGTAGAGTAAGTTAGTATTTCTTTTTGTTGTCATAGAGTAAGTTAGCCTTTCTTGATTGTTGCTGTAGAGTAAGTTAGTCTTTTTTATGTTGTTTTAGAGTAAGTTAGCCTTTCTTGTTTGTTATCATAGAGTAAGTTAGCATTCTTGTTGTTGCTGTAGAGTAAGTTAGTCTTTCTTTATGTTGTTTTAGAGTAAGTTAGCCTTTCTTGTTTGTTGTCATAGAGTAATTAAGTTAGCTTTCTTGTTGTTGCTGTAGAATAAGAAAGCTAATCTTGTTGTTCAAGAGCAACACAGTCTTAGATAGTAAATACATTTAGTGATGTTTGATTATGCTCAGCTATGTGAAATCTGATTACAAAAAAATAAAAGCCTGGTTTAGTATTTAAGTGGTGTTGTGTGGTTTACCCTAGTACCTCAGTGCTATAATGAACATTGATGTTAATTATAGATGAAGTTTTAGATTTGTTTCCTACTAGAACTAGGTTGGCATCAAAGGCAGTGAATCAATACACAGAACAATGTCCAGCGGCAACATGGAAACTTTGTGAGACAAAAACCTTGCACTCATTGTTTTGTTGCAATGTTTCTGGATATGTTCAAAATATGTTTTAATGACTGGCCAGGCAACTGAACTTGAGATCGATAGACAAAACAATGTCCACAAGCAACATTGATTATATGTAGTTCTTTGTGAGCTGCGGAAGATGATCAATTCAGTCAATTGTCCATATTCTGGAAATAGGGTTCTGTGACATATATAGCAGTGGACTGAAAATTTTAATGTGGTTTGGATGCCAGAATTGTATTATTTCATAATATTTTTTAAATTAACTATCACTTTGGTCAGTTTTAATTAATTCATTAATTATTATTATTCATTAATTTAATTGATTCTTTAGAAATGTTAAATTGTTTCCATGCAGTCAGTATATTAAAAGAAATAAAAGGAAGATATAAAGAATCATCCGAGAAATTATAGCTGGATTATACCTAGATATTATTGTCTGCAAATACTCTAAAGCCAGGTCAGTAATATCTAGGGCAGTTTCATACATGATAAAGCATTTCAGCAATCCATATTTTGTTTCCCGTTACAATTTATGACAATTACTCCACCATTTCATGCCTTGGCTTTTCTTATGTTGAACCCAGCATCATTTTGAAAAAATAAAAAAATGAAGAACTTTAAAAAGGCTAGCAGTCAAAGGTTACAAAAGCTGTATGAACATTTTCAGCCTGCATGATGTAGATTGAATTATACATTGATTAACACAGAGATTAGAGATCTAGAGTTTTATCATTACAAGTCCACCTTACATGATTGAGAAAACATAATTTAGGTTGCATGTCACAACAAAGATATAACATGTAAGAACTATCTATTTACAGTGTATTGTTCTTCCCAAATTATTAATTGGTAGAACTGTGAAGATTGGTGACTCTGGAACACAATTTATATTATTGACTATAATGTTGTAGACAATCACTTAAGAATTTGCAATTGGTACATTGGCCTGATGTTGTTCTAGAAAAACAATCATCTTTGCTGAGGTTAACAGTACAGCTTGCAGTTATAAAAAGATGTCAGTAATGTAGCAGGCAATAAAAAGATGTCAGTAATGTAGCAGACAATAACAGGAGCTCACAACTGTTTGTGGAGGTCTTAATAATGACTTAATAATACTGTAGTTAACACCGTTACAGTGTGTAACCCAACAGAATAAACAGAATAATTGTAGAGTTGCAATATTCAAAGTTTTAAAGGTGCTGCAGATGTGGATCACTTCAATAACTTGTCACTTGTTGGCAATGCTGTTTTCTCTGTTTAATAGGTTATGGTAGTTGTGCTTGGAGTCATCAATTATAACTGGATGAAGCCATGATCAGTCATATCGTATTCACCAATCAATATGGCATGTTTACTGACAATAATTGGTTTGATCCACACATCATGTGTCGGTTTTAAACTAGCCCATTAACATGGAAAGTAGAGCTATTCCTTAAAAGGATAGTGTTTGGAGCATTGCAGTTGTGCCTGTTTGATACAAATAGTTACTAAAGGTGTAACATATTCTGAGGATCATGGTTCACATTTATAAAGTGGTATAGAAGGATAAACACGTTTGTTAGTCCTTGTTTAAGAAAACCATTTTAGTAATAACTTTTCAAGTAGCTTATCTTCACTCTGAGATAATAATTGTTCTTGAATAGAAATACTTAAACCTTGTTACTATTCCCCTAATCACTGACTCAATCAACTCACTTTCTGGACAGTTACTAATCATTCTGTATATTTAAATCACCTTGGTTTATATGATTATCCTACCGTGGTTATCCCTTGAAGGGGATATTTATAACAGTACAATCAGCATGTTGTAGTAGTAAAAAAAGGTTTCTTCAGAAATCATTGCTTGGAAATAAACTCCAATACATATACAGTACTGAATCAGATGACTGAATTTGTGTTCTTTTAGAACTAATCTTTATAGATTTTTGACAAATAATGTGGACATGTCAGTGTCTTTTTAAAAAAAATTGAATTATTCCTAACCACAGAAGAAACTTACTGTTTATTCGCTATCTTGTCACATTTGTCACACCTGTTATGTCACCCTGCCCTAAAGTCACAACCAATATGTCACCCTGCCCTTAAGTAATGACTGCTGTCTTGAAAGGCATGTGACTATTAAGAAAATAATGCTGGTTTCTATTGAAATTAAATGTGATTTTATTTACACTGTTGTTATTTGGACAAAAATACTAAAAAATGAGGATGGAACTCCATATATGGTTGAAGCACCCCAGTTGGTTCTAATTTTCCAACTAACTTTTCAAGGGCTTTGTTTGTTTTTGTTTTTATGTTTTGTTTAAACTCAGTGTTTTTGTTATGTTTATTCTTTACTTGTATGTTCTATTTTTCATAGGGTGGGGCACTCATGGCTGAGTGCTAGACTTGTAACTTGTCCAACTGCTTGCTTATCACTACTTGTGGTTTGGGGTCCCAGTTGGTGCAAACAAAATAATATAGGATGGACTTAAAGTTGACCTGAGGTGGGCTGGAAGTTTTTCCCAGATATTTGTTTGGCGTCTTGCTTCTAACAAAATACATGATGTCGCCTTATGGCCATAGAACTTCATCATTGTAGTGTATTTCTAAAAACAAAACATATCCTGATAGAAACTTACTTTCCTTCTTAATGTAAACATTTTGCAACCATTTCAGAGGTAAGTTAAATAAAAGTAATTATGCTGTTTAATATTTTGATTGTCATTAGAATCATTAATAATTGAAATAAGATCTTAATGATGCAATGATTTTTATTAAAAAGATGTAGGATTGGTAAGTTCACACCTCAACTTAGAATCATCACCTTATTTTAAGCAGTGGCAGAAATTACTTTGTTCTGAATGGAACCTGACCATTGACTTGAAGATTGGAAGTGACAGACTATTTTTATGACGAAATGGTACTTTGTGAAGTAGCTGATATGCCATTTACTGTCTGGTAAACTCTGCCAGGCTAACTTTGTGTCATGTGGAATAGGGTGGTTTGCTAACAATGCCTCCATCCATGTTATAGATGCAGACATGTTATCATCTTTGATATCTTATTCCAAGACATTCTTCTGATCAATTAGGGATAATGGCTGACTGGTTTCTGGTGAAACTTGGTTAAAGTGTTTGGTTGTGCCACATTGCTTTGACATGATGGTCATATAAGATATAATGCAGCTGTGGTTTCAAACAGTACCACATAATAATGAACTATAATGTACTGCCATCTATTGATATGGTTTGCTCTTTTATAACTACTCAAAACATATCCCTTGTTGCATATATACTAAACATTCACTTCAGCCAAAGTATCATCCTACTACCTTTGCATCACTCAGTGAAAAGTCTCTAAGGTGTGGAGTAAAGTATATCTACTACATATTGTTCTTACAAGAAAATCGAATATGGTAACAACATCCTTTCTCACATAATCAGTATTCGTGGAGAATTTTATGTGACACCATCTATTTTAATCAGGATTCTGCTTTAGGAACATAGGTTGATATAGAATTGCTGAACATTGTTTATTTTTGCTATAACAGAAGACTATTATGTATCTTAATGATTCTGTAAAAAATGTACGTTTGGAAGGTTCCAATTTAGCTTTTTGAGATAAATATGAAAAATGTATGGAGTATGTGTATTTTTTTCAATTTCTGCACTCACAGTGTCAATGATCCACAATTTTGTTCTATATTATTTTCCTTCCAAGCATTTGCTTTTAACTGTAAGAAGTGGCCTATAAAACCTTGTCATGAGTACATTTTGCAGGGACTACCTTAGACCACTGCCCTAATGTTTATAAATACTAAAATCAACTTAACTTGTCATAACTGAAATAAACAGGACAAAATTTAGGCCACACATTAAGTAATTTTTTCTTGGAAACCCGTGGGAAACGACAACAGTTATCTGGTTTGGAGCGGTCTTCTTAGAGATCCTCCTCCGCATTTCCAAGAGGTATTTGTTGTGCATATCAAGAACTGTGGAATTGTGTCACTCATGTATGCCATACTGATACATAATGTTGGTCTGATATTTAACAGATTTATGCTTGCATTTTAGCAGACATATGCATCCCACGCAGACAATTGTTACAACTAGTTATGCAAATCATACACAGTATGAGATTAGAATTTCTATACACAATCCATAAACAGACATTGAATGTCTAAACAGTTTTTATTAAGCTCATTTAAGCATAACATCCTTTTGGTGGACTTTTCTGATTGTGCCTAATTTTACGACATCCTGAATTGGCTTTTAATTAAGATATAATGGCTACAGTTTTGATCCAATCTTTAACAAACTTAGAATGTTTGACTTCTTAAAATTTTGAATGAGCTTAAAATTGGATATGGGGTCAAAAAGTTTTCATTTTTTTTTAGAAAAAAACAACAACATTGTTTTCTATGTCATAATTTGGACTGTTTTGTTTTAAAGTGGTATATTTTCTTTTCACTGTTAGCCTTTTTTAGAAAATGTTCAGGATGTGTGACATTATAGTTCTCTAAACTGGTTTGAGCAGCAAAAATGGTCCTTTTAGATCAGAGTGTTTTTGTTGCAAAAACATTTAATTGTCATGTGTACACCTGTTTCTGGTGTTTTTTCTTATCTTTATACGTGTTATAATATGTATGCATAGGACCTTGTTATATTTTTATTGCAATGGGATAAAACAACTAATGTAGTACACAATATTATATCACTATTATTTGGCAAATCGTGAAAGGAACAATAGTTAGTTCTGAAGATCACTTAAGAAGCTTGGATGAAATGTAATGTTAAAAGGCTTTAAAAGATTATTTCTTATTCCTTTTAAACAGGGACTTGAAGCTAGTAAAGTAAAAGTTATCTTTGACACAAATTACTAATCAATTTGTTTTATGTCCATTTGTAAAGAAAAATGCTTATAGTCAGCCCACACAGATCCGTTAGTGAACAATTTCTATCTTAGTTTGCCTCAGGGATATATGCCTTTGTTTAAATGAGCCATTGTAAGTAGGAATGTTTTTTATGGTAGGTTGTTTTTTTGTGAGCATTTATATTTGCCTAATGTGTTTAGACAGTATTAGAGAATATCTTTTTACATTTCCTAATGTGTCAAGACAGTTGAAGAGAATTTAATGTTATACTTATTATGCAATAGGAAAACAACATTTGACATTTACCAATTACTTAAACATAATAAGAGGATAATTTCTTTACTTGTTACATATTTCTCAGGTGTTAAATTATAATTAACACCACCATTAAGCAACTACTATGTATTGTTAGATTTCTGCAGAGTCCAGATTGTATTATATGGTGTTCAGATTGTATAATATGGTTTTCAGATTGTATTATATCGTGTTCAGATTGTTATACAGTTCTGGAACCATAACAGTTGTCACACGATACGATGTACGTACGGTACAATTGCGTTCGATGTACGATACCATGTGCGGTTTTTACACGATACCATACACGTTACGGTTCGATACCATACACGATATGCATTACGATAGAAAATCTACACGATACTATACGATGCGGTGTACGCTTCGATACAACATACTGTACTGTTTCCGTTTACGTCACGTTACACGAAATTCCATGGCAAATGCGGCATGTTGTTAAAGTAAAGGTTCAATCAGCCTATTTATACTGTATCAACTCGGTTTAGTCCAAATCGTTCTGCCCCAATCGGCCCACTTCCAGCGCATATAGGCGATAGTGTTTTCACATCTTTCAAATGAGACAATACAACTATTTCTGTCTAAATGGTAAAATGTGTAGGCAAATGATAAGTAAGTGACGCCAATATGATAGCCTGCTCAAACATTGAACAAGTGTGTAAAAATGTACCATGTTAAGACAAATTAATTTAAATCTGTAATTTACTTACATTCTTACACCACTCTTCTATACACATATATTTCAATTTTCTACCCCTATTCCCCGCATCCGTATCTGCGTTTTACTGAAGTGAAATTTCACAGCCAGATTATGTGTGCTGGGATCTTCATACATGTATGACATGTCTTCAGACCGGATGCAGGTGTTGTGCACTACAGCTAAATGACCACTGCCCGTCTAATTTGAATAGAAACGTTGTGTCATAAAAGTGGCAATCTGTGTGGGGGCTTATAATCGCTCTCGTGAATTATAGGTACATGTACCGAATAACCTACATAAATGGACTAGCTGCTAGAAAATAAATAACATCAGAAATATACCATTGTCTCATACTCAAACCTTTTTCAAGCACTATTTAAATAAAAAAATCGGTAAGGAATAGTAGAATATGGGTCAATATGGAAAAAACTTAACAAGCTAAAAAGATAGAAACAGAGCTATTAAATAATAATTATATCAATTTGAGACAAAATTGGACTAACAACCGTTAAATTAACACCTCCACTTAATCCTTTCCATGTAGGGATCAAATCCATTAACGTTAAAACAAATTTAGAAGACGTAATCGACGTAATTGATAAGATTATTCCCTTAGTAAAACTCAACTTAAATACTGAGTACTGAAATATCGCTACCCACATCCACATCTATACCGACGGTAGCAAGGATACAAACAAAAATAGTATGGGAGCATGAGTTATTATGATTGAAAATCAACAGAATAAATAAACAAGGCCAAAATAAAACTAAACACTAGACATTCTATATTCAGATGCGAACTGTTAATTATAACCCATAAAATGATTGCCGATCAACAATAAATATTTACCCCGACTCCATTAGTTATTTACAAGCATTTCAGACAATTTACAGAAAAAATAGACAAGGACTAATCAAAGAAATATATAGATTAAAATACTAAAATACAAATGTTAAGCAAAACCTCTAATATGAATTTAGAGATTGGTACTGACCATCATAATATAGCCTATGGTTAAATATTACTAGACTCAGACTCGGATCCAGCTACCTAGGTGAAGAAAGTAAATCCCCGCCCCCCGCCCCCGACAAAGCAGAACTAATAATACGCGCTCTTAATCTTTTTTAGAATAAATGCATTTCATTAAATATTTAATTAATAATATAGGATAACACCTACATAAACTGAATAAATACAATGTCCAACCGATATCATATCCAAATCAAACAATAACTAAAGTTTCAAAACCCACAAGACACGTGATGGGGTGAAATCTCTTTAAAATCTAAACATTCCTAATAAACCCATTCTCTGACTGGCTGGACCCCAATTTGGCGGAAGATTATGACTGCTCTTTGTTTAAAGGCATTACACCTCTAAGAAACTGTTTCTTAAAATTTTCACCATTGAAATGTTTTCTACTCCTGATTAGAGCTGGCACTTTTTGAACTAAAAGTGAACATGAAATCGGTTGATTATGAACAAATAACACATTAAGTTACACACTAGTTACGAGGATGTTTTAAAGTGAAAAAAGTACGGGAAAAGTGTGAGAATAGTTAAGCTTGGGTTGGTGATTCAGTTAGTTTAGTATATAATATATATTTTAGTAGAGTATTTAATGTATTTAATATCTTCTAGGTATGAAAGTGTTGCATTTGTAGTCAATCTGCCTTTTTCCGCTAGTACAAAAAGCAAAGACACGTGTGAATGATATAGGTCTTTGTAGCTAATCTCTTGCTATTGTGTGCTGCCTTAACCAAAACAGCACGGGGTTAAAGTATTTCTCTCTGTCACAGTATAAGGACAGTTCCTATTGGTGAACTTGCATTCTTTACCAGGATAGCTTGGTCCTAGTTTTAAATAAAAAAAACTATTGTAAACTAACGATATTGTGACAGTAAATATTGAACTTAGAGTCCTACCAACATATCCGAATATCTGAATTTGTGCGTTATTTATTATATTTATTTTATTAATTATAGCTCTTTCTCCATGGCTTGGTATCCACCCTAGTTTTATAAAGGCATTGAGGTTTTTTGACAGGAGACTGTAAAGACTATATTTGTCTGCTGACTTGCTTGATTTTGCAATCATTAGATATTATATCATTTGCTATTGTTACCCCAACGGTATTCTTTTCAGTATCCATACTGACGTCAAGGTACATGCCGATGTGCGCTATTTATTTAAGGAGAGTATGTAAATGGTTTTATCATCCTAAAAAGACTTAAAAAGAACCATTTCGTTATAAGAGGAAATCGATTTAAGAACAGACCAATTAACACCTCCGGTCAACACGTTAAGGATCAAACATAACGAACAGCTAAAAATCCTACTTCCTTTAAGATTAGTGGTGCCATAAAAGTGTCACCAATTAATTGGAATTAACACATGTGCACGTGATTGGCAGGGCGGGAAAATGTACGGAAATTAAGAAGGCATAATGACAGATGTTTCCTGTTATTTATGATACTAGCACATTGTTTTTACAAACACATTCACACCTTAAACGTTTGAGCGCATCACTGGCAGAAGAATAGTTATCTTAATTTGTTTGCTACACTTGTGAACGTACTTTTATTTATTTATTTTCGAGCACTGGATTGCTTTTATTTATTTATTTAAATTCGCATAAATGTGTATAAAATTTACGCGTTTAAAATAATTGGCGAAGAGACTATATCAGTGTTAATTGTGCCTAGCAATGACATAGGTAAGCTACTTTTACAATTAACTAACTTGTCGGAATATCAGAGATGATTCCACACGGTCCAATCATTTATTAACAATGTTCATTGTATATGAGCCATATCATTTGAATCTCATATTTGAAACAAACCTCTTTTCCATAACCTGACATAGAGCTAGATTATGTTATAGCTAGTTTTTTTCCAGCTGTATGTTTATTCCAATTACGTCTTACTGCTCTTTTTCTTTTTTCATAAAAGCATGGGCAAATAACCAGAATCCTAGTTTTCACGAATATTTCCTAAACGCCCATTCATATTCAATCTACGCATATTGTCATTCAAGTAATAAGTTCGAAGGTGTGCAATATTAATTTGCTCATCAATAGTATTCATGTACTGGAAATGTAATATATAGTTTAGTTTCTGTTTAGAACCATTAACTTCTTTTTGTATTTGTGAAGCATTTGTTATGACATTTCAATTTCCTGTGAACTTGTGTATGAGCATGATAATGTCATTAGAAAAATGTCACAATATATGTATCTTTGTATCAAAGAAATATTAGAAGGCACAGTGCAATTCTCCTTGTGTTACGTTACCATACTATACGTTCCGTTACGATACCACGGTCTTGTCATAAGCGTTACGTTCCGATACGATACGATGTACCATTTACGATAGGGCTCGTTACGTTACTTCACGATAGGCCTATTACGTTACACGATACGTTACGTTACCATACGATACGATTACGATAGAAATACGCACGATAAACGATGTTTTGGACAACTGGTACGGTGCCAGGACTGTAATATGGTGTTCAGATTTATTATATGGTGTTCAGATTGTATTATATGGTGTTCAGATTGTATTAATTGTGTCATATTTATTATATTGTGTTCATGATTTGTTTATATGGTGTTCATTGTAATATTGGTTTTCATATTGTAGTATATGGTGTCAGATTGTAATTATATGGTGTTTCAGATTGTATTATATGTTGTTCAGATTGTATTATATGGTGTTCAGATTGTATTATATGGGTTCAGATTGTATTATATGGTGTTCGATTGTATTATATGGTGTTCGATTGGTATTATATGGTGTTAGATTGTATTATATGGTGTTCAGATTGTATTATGGTGTTCAGATTGTATTATATGGTGTTCAGATTGTATTATATGGTGTTCAGATTGTATTATATGGTGTTCAGATTGTATTATATGGTGTTCAGATTGTATTATATGGTGTTTAGATTGTATTATATGGTGTTCAGATTGTATTATATGGTGTTCAGATTGTATTATATGGTGTTTAGATTGTATTATATGGTGTTCAGATTGTATTATATGGTGTTCAGATTGTATTATATGGTGTTCAGATTGTATTATATGGTGTTCAGATTGTATTATATCGTGTTCAGATTGTATTATATGGTGTTCAGATTGTATTATATGGTGTTCAGATTGTATTATATCGTGTTCAGATTGTATTATATGGTGTTCAGATTGATTATATGGTATTCAGATTTATATATGGTGTTCAGATTGATTATATGGTGTCGATTGTATTATATGGTGTTCAGATTGTATTATATGGTGTCAGATTTATTATATGGTGTTCAGATTGTATTATATGGTGTTCGATTGTTATATGGTGTTCAGATTGTATTATATGGTGTTCAGATTGTATTATATGGTGTTCAGATTGTATTATATGGTGTTCAGATTGTATTATATGGTGTTCAGATTTATTATATGGTGTTCAGATTGTATTATATGGTGTTCAGATTGTATTATATGGTGTTCAGATTGTATTATATGGTGTTCAGATTTATTATATGGTGTTCAGATTGTATTATATGGTGTTCGATTGTGGTGTTCAATTGTTATATGGTGTTCAGATTTTATGGTGTTCAGATTGTATTATATGTGTTCAGATTGTATTATATGGTGTTCAGATTGTATTATATGGTGTTCAGATTGTATTATATGGTGTTCGATTGTATTATATGGTTTAGATTGTATTATATGGTGTTCAGATTGTATTATATGGTGTTTCAGATTGTATTATATGGTGTTCAGATTGTATTAATGGTGTTCAGATTGTATTATATGGTGTTTAGATTGTATTATATGGTGTTAGATTGTATTATATGGTGTTCAGATTGATTATATGGTGTTTAGATTTATTATATGGTGTTCAGATTGTATATATGGTGTTCAGATTGTATTATATGGTGTAGATTATTATATGTGTTCAGATTGTATATATGGTGTTCAGATTGTATTATATGGTGTCAGATTGTATTATATGGTGTTCAGATTGTATTATATGGTGTTCGATTGTATTATATGGTGTTTCAGATTGTATTATATGGTGTTCAGATTGTATTATATGGTGTTCAGATTGATTATATGGTGTTCAGATTGTATTATATGGTGTTCAGATTGTATTATATGGTGTTCAGATTGTATTATATGGTGTTCAGATTGTATTATATGGTGTTTCAGATTGTATTATATGGTGTTCAGATTGTATTATATGGTGTTCAGATTGTATTATATGGTGTTTAGATTGTATTATATGGTGTTCAGATTGTATTATATGGTGTTCAGATTGTATTATATGGTGTTCAGATTGTATTATATGGTGTTCAGATGTATTATATGGTGTAGATTGTATATATGGTGTTCAGATTGTATTATATGGTGTTCAGATTGTATTATATGGTGTTCAGATTGTATTATATGGTGTTCAGATTGTATTATATGGTGTTTAGATTGTATTATATGGTGTTCAGATTGTATTATATGGTGTTTAGATTGTATTATATGGTGTTTAGATGTATTATATGGTGTTCAGATTGTTTATATGGTGTTCAGATTGTATATGGTGTTCGATTGTATTATATGGTGTTCAATTGTCTTATATGGTGTTCAGATTGTATTATATGGTGTTCAGATTGTATTATATGGTGTTCAGATTGTATTATATGGTGTTTAGATTGTATTATATGGTGTTCAGATTGTATTATATGGTGTTCAGATTGTATTATATGGTGTTCAGATTGTATTATATGGTGTTCAGATTGTATTATATGGTGTTCAGATTTATTATATGGTGTTCAGATTGTATTATATGGTGTTCAGATTGTATTATATGGTGTTCAGATTGTATTATATATCGTGTTTAGATTGTTATATGGTGTTCAGATTGATTATATGGTGTTCAGATTGTATTATATCGTGTTAGATTGTATTATATGGTGTTCAGATTGTATTATATGGTGTTAGATTGTATTATATGGTGTTCAGATTGTATTATATGGTGTTCAGATTGTATTATATGGTGTTAGATTGTATTATATGGTGTTCAGATTGTATTATATGTTTCAGATTGTATTATATGGTGTTCAGATTGTATTATATGGTGTTCAGATTGTATTATATCGTGTTCAGATTGTATTATATGGTGTTCAGATTGTAATATGGTGTTCAGATTGTATTATATGTGTTCAGATTGTATTATATGGTGTTCAATTGTATTATATGTATGTGTTCAGATTGTATTATATGGTGTTCAGATTGTATTATATGGTGTTCAGATTGTCTTATATGGTGTTCAGATTGTATTATATGGTGTTCAGATTGTTTATATGGTGTTCAATTGTTTTATTGTAGTTTGTTATATGTCAGATTGTATTATATGGTGTTCAGATTGTATTGTACGGTGCCAGGACTGTAATATGGTGTTCAGATTTATTATATGGTGTTCAGATTGTATTATATGGTGTTCAGATTGTATTATATGGTGTTCAGATTTATTATATGGTGTTCAGATTGTATTATATGGTGTTCAGATTGTATTATATGGTGTTCAGATTGTATTATATGGTGTTCAGATTGTATTATATGGTGTTCAGATTGTATTATATGGTGTTCAGATTGTATTATATGGTGTTCAGATTGTATTATATGGTGTTAGATTGTATTATATGGTGTTCAGATTGTATTATATGGTGTTCAGATTGTATTATATGGTGTTCAGATTGTATTATATGGTGTTCAGATTGTATTATATGGTGTTCAGATTGTATTATATGGTGTTCAGATTGTATTATATGGTGTTCAGATTGTATTATATGGTGTTCAGATTGTGTTATATGGTGTTCAGATTGTATTATATCGTGTTCAGATTGTATTATATGGTGTTCAGATTGTATTATATATCGTGTTTAGATTGTATTATATGGTGTTCAGATTGTATTATATGGTGTTCAGATTGTACTATATGGTGTTCAGATTGTATTATATCGTGTTCAGATTTATTACATGGTGTTCAGATTGTATTATATGGTGTTCAGATTGTATTATATGTTAAAACCCTCAAATGTTTTCTGATACATTTTTATTTCTCATGTTGTAGTCATCTGGATCAGTTTTATATTGTAATAACCATTAAACATGGATATTAATGCCCAGGTTTAGATAATATTATGACAGAAACTACAGGCCTGAGTCAGTAACATAATATTGTTTTGTAAGTTGGTCTTATAGAGCTGCCTCATCAATGTTGATGTTAATTAATGTGTAATTGATGTTAGAGTCATATAGCTTTCCTGTTGGAAATGAGTTAGATGCAACAACAGACATATAGCAATATTCACAAGACATTGACCATGACCTCCTAGAGGTATTATAGAGAAATTACTTGCAGTAACAATATGTCCCTCTTTGTCTTGTTACCATTTGTAAAATATGCTAAAAATTAATTGCAAATTAAGCCAGCCAAACATTATAATAAACAGCTGGCCATGAGCAACATGGAAACTTTGTGAGCAGTAAAACAGTCTATCAGGCAATTTTTTATTATCTGGAAATGTTACCTTTTGACATTTAGAAGTTGGCTTGAAATGTTATATGCCTTTAATGCCATGTTTAAAACAATTCTTTTGTAAGAATAATCAATTTATTTTGTTATTTTAATTAAGTTATCACATGGACCTATCTTGTTAGTACAAGTCACCTGGCTTACACTCTGGTGACATGGGGAGTGCCAGAGCACATGGACCTAGCTATCTTGTTAGTACAAATCAACTGGCTTACACTCTGGTGACATGGGTAGTTCCAGATCACCAGGAGGCTCAGGATAAAAATGTGTACCATTATATATGTACGCTCATGTATGCTTTTGCATGAAAGCAGTTTACTTAAGAATTAGACATTGTCTATGTATAAAAGATTCCCGGTAGATGCTGGCTCCTGACAAAATATAACTACTGCTTCTAACTGAAACGATATGCAATTGTTAGACCTTTACACTTAAATTCAATTTTAAAATGAAATTGTCCATTTTCAGATTCATTTTGTAGTTTTATGACTTCTGGATTTCAATTTTCTGAGATTAGGTAATTTAGGCTGTTTTAAATCACTTTAATAAAAACAAAAACATGCACATTTTCAGTTGTTAATATTTATAAGGCCATATCTCAGGGAAGTGCCAACTGAAGATCAAAGTCGAAATTAAAGTCCTATTGTTTGAACTTTTTGATTTCATGTTCACTATATCTCTTTAACCATTTTAATTATTTTCATTAAATTTATACCTTGGTTAAATGTTCAATTTCATGAAAAGATGTGCAAGAAAACAACATATCACAAACAAACCATTTCAGTGTAAACGCCACAAGATCAAGGTCATAATTGAAGTAAGTTCCCACCACTCGGACCACCATTTGTTCCTTCCCCTCTACCCACCATTTGTTCCTGCCATCCACTCTGACCGCCATTCATTCCATCCCCTCTGATCACCATTCATTTCATCTTCTCTGACCACCATCTGTTCTGTCCACTCTGAACATCATTCTGCATTAAGGAATTATTTCTGTCCTTGAGACTGTCTTCCTGTCTTTATATTTGTCTTTTAGAAATTTTAGAAAAATCTTGTGAACACACTAGAGACCACATTTATTGCCCAATCTTCACCAAACTTGGTCAGAATGTTTGTCTGCATGAAATCTTGGATGAGTTCATTATTGGGTCATGTAGGGTCAAAAAGTAGGTCACTAAGACAAATCTTAACAAAAGCTTGTGAACACACTAAAGGCCCCATTTATAGCCTAATCTTTGCCAAACTTGATCAAAGTTTTCCCGTCATGAAATCTTGAAATAGTTCATAACTGGGTCACGTGGGGTCAAAAAGTAGGTCAAAAGGTCAAATCTTAGAAAAAGCATGTGACTACAGTAGATGCCACATTCATAGCCCAATCTTCCCCAAACTTGATCAGATTGTTTGTCTGCATAAAGTCATGGAAAAGTATATTATTGGGTCATGTGGGGTCAAAAAGTAGGTCACTAGGTCACATTTTAGACAAACCCTGTGAAAACACTTAAGAGGCCACATTGATGGCCCAATCTTCACCAAACTTGGCTAGCATGTTTGCCAGTATGAAATCTTACATATGTTTTGAAGTGGGTCATGTTGATTTAGTAGGTTACTTGGTAAAATTCTAGAAAATGTTATCAACCCAAATGCCACACTAATAGTCTAATCTTCACCAAAGATTTCTAAAATAAATAACTCTTAATTACTTGATGCCAGATTTGAGCCTACTAAAAGCCTGCATCATCAGGTGAGCAATTAAGGGACATCATGACCCTCTTGTCTGTAGATAGAATAACTTTGCAGCTGATTTATATTCGAAAAGTTTTCCTTTACCTGCTGATGCTATACATGGTTCCAGAGTAAATTCAATTTATTACATGTTGGAATTTTTTAATGTCCAAATGTCTTATTCCTTAAAAGGCTTAGAAACATAGGAGTAGGAAACTAAATTCATTAGATCTTAAACTGTTCGAACATTGTAATCTTCTTTAAATTGTTTGTGAATATTATGTTTTAGAAAACAGATTAAAAAACAAATGAACCAGTTTTATAAAAAGAAATTGTTCAAATTCATTCTTTTCAGATAACCCATTGACATGGCATATTAACATCGTAATTATGTATTTTGTTATCCACAGAATTGTTGTATATTTGTATGAAGTTACCGTAAAATTGATGAATTGAAATATAAATATTTAATCCTGCCTGGTATATTCCAGACATTTAATTCTTCCAATCATATCCACTAATCACATCTCTTGGACTCTTATACCTGCTTGCTATACCCTGTTAACTGATGGTTACAAAATTCTTAATCCATTTTTATATCCAATTGTGAGCAGAATCCAATAAAAGTGAAAAAAATCATCATTGCTCAAGTCTTCCATTGTGTATATGGGTGCCTTGTAGAATATTAGAATATTTGACATAATTATTGATATGTTGTATGTAGGTTCACTTATATCAGAACTTGCATACATTGTATCATATGCTTTTGATAATTGTAGAGATGTTTTGAAATCTACAAAAGTTAACTGGATTTGCCTTCATTCTTCATCAGATATTAATATGGTTACCATTAATTATATCCTGTTCATAACAAATAGTTTGTAGGTGAAAGTTACAAGCAGATTGTCCCTGCTAAAGTCTTCTATTGAAATGTGATTGGTTGTCTTGTCAGATATTATATGGCATACTTATTGAGGTATAATTGTGTTGTGCTATACAATTTACAGGCTTTGTTCCTTTCTTTATACATTAACCTAAATTGGTACTTAATTAGCAGAAATTAATGATAATGTCTTAAAACTTACTGTTAACTCAACAAATGTAATTGGTCTTCAATGACCTTAATTTTTAATCAGCAAGAAATGTCTGCACAATTATAATGCCTCTTGCTATAATATGCTGGCGGTTATTAACATAGACTAATTGTTATTGTGGTGTATTGGACTTCAATAAAACCAACCCAGAAGAAAAGATAAAACAGACGTATTAAATAGAATATATTACCAAAATTTCTACAATTACTAGCTAACATATCAGAACATAAACCCTGGCTCCAGACCAAGTGTAGAGGTTCTGTCAACATAAACCCTGGCTCCAGACCAAGTGTAGAGGTTCTGTCAACATAAACCCTGGCTCCAGACCAAGTGTAGAGGTTCTGTCAACATAAACCCTGGCTCCAGACCAAGTGTAGAGGTTCTGTCAACATAAACCCTGGCTCCAGACCAAGTGTAGAGGTTCTGTCAACATAAACCCTGGCTCCAGACCAAGTGTAGAGGTTCTGTCAACATAAACTCTGGCTCCAGACCAAGTATAGAGGTTCTGTCAACATAAACCCTGGCTCCAGACCAAGTGTAGAGGTTCTGTCAACATAAACCCTGGCTCCAGACCAAGTGTAGAGGTTCTGTCAACATAAACCCTGGCTCCAGACCAAGTGTAGAGGTTCTGTCAACATAAACCCTGGCTCCAGACCAAGTGTAGAGGTTCTGTCAACATAAACCCTGGCTCCAGACCAAGTGTAGAGGTTCTGTCAACATAAACCCTGGCTCCAGACCAAGTGTAGAGGTTCTGTCAACATAAACCCTGGCTCCAGACCAAGTGTAGAGGTTCTGTCAACATAAACCCTGGCTCCAGACCAAGTGTAGAGGTTCTGTCAACATAAACTCTGGCTCCAGACCAAGTATAGAGGTTCTGTCAACATAAACCCTGGCTCCAGACCAAGTGTAGAGGTTCTGTCAACATAAACCCTGGCTCCAGACCAAGTGTAGAGGTTCTGTCAACATAAACCCTGGCTCCAGACCAAGTGTAGAGGTTCTGTCAACATAAACCCTGGCTCCAGACCAAGTGTAGAGGTTCTGTCAACATAAACCCTGGCTCCAGACCAAGTGTAGAGGTTCTGTCAACATAAACCCTGGCTCCAGACCAAGTGTAGAGGTTCTGTCAACATAAACCCTGGCTCCAGACCAAGTGTAGAGGTTCTGTCAACATAAACCCTGGCTCCAGACCAAGTGTAGAGGTTCTGTCAACATAAACTCTGGCTCCAGACCAAGTATAGAGGTTCTGTCAACATAAACCCTGGCTCCAGACCAAGTGTAGAGGTTCTGTCAACATAAACCCTGGCTCCAGACCAAGTGTAGAGGTTCTAACAGCATAAACCCTGGCTCCAGACCAAGTGTAGAGGTTCTGTCAACTTAAACCCTGGCTCCAGACCAAGTGTAGAGGTTCTGTCAACATAAACCCTGGATTCAGACCAAGTGTAGAGGTTCTGTCAACATAAACCCTGGCATCAGACCAAGTGTAGAGGTTCTGTCAACATAAACCTTGGCATCAGACCAAGTGTAGAGGTTCTGTCAACATAAACCCTGGCTCCAGACCAAGTGTAGAGGTTCTGTCAACATAAACCCTGGATCCAGACCAAGTGTAGAAGTTCTGTCAACATAAACCCTGGCATCAGACCAAGTGTAGAGGTTCTGTCAACATAAACCCTGGCTCCAGACCAAGTGTAGAGGTTCTGTCAACATAAACCCTGGCTCCAGACCAAGTGTAGAGGTTCTGTCAACATAAAAGAATAAAAAAAACTCAATGAATGCACCAAATATTTTGCTAAAATATATTCAGACATATATCTGTAGCTGCATCAAAAACGCCATATCCAATTTTGTATAACATTTAAAGAAAATTCACTATAAAGCTTTAGACACAATGTGGATCAGTACCTATTCATCCTTTTATTTTATTGTTAAGATATGAAGTCTATGGGGACAATATTGCAGTACTGTTTGTCTGTCAGGCAGTCTGTTGGTTTTTCTGTAGATGAGATTTCTTGTATACTACCGATAAAAGATAAAATGTAACTGTTTCGTAAAACTCAAGTGTTTCAAAATGATTTCTCATTCCTGCTAAAAGAAATTGATATGTTTTGTAATTGTTTATACCAGTATTGATTTGACATTGCATTTTTATTATGTTCATGCAGTAATACTTTTCAAAAATGTTCTATTTTGCATGTTTTACAGATGAATTCTATCTATTAACATTCCGGAAATGAATGCAACAGACATTTAGACATTCTGTTTTTGATTTATGGATGACATAAATTCCCAAATGCCCCTTAATGTTAGTGTCATTAACTGTGTAGGACAATAAATCTCTGCAAGATGCTGGAAATTGAGCCCTGGTGGGCTGTGAGATTTCACATTTATTTAAAGTACAACTACAATGTCAGTAGTTACAAAATCATATACTATTACCCATTAATCTATTTATGTTGTGTATAAATCCATCCTTTAACCTTCCTTATTTTTCAAATAAAAAAGTGCAATGGCTTTATACCGTAATGTGCTCCCCATATGAAAAGTTGGGGAAGCATATAGTCCCTGTGTTATCCGTCCGTCTGTCCGCCCATCAGTCTGTCTGTTCGTTGGTCCCGCAATTGTATCTGGCCCATTACTTTGTTATTTGAAATCGCATTTTAAAATTATTTGATAGAAATGATCATGTTGTATTGAGACAACATGTCGCGAGCAAGATTTGGGTTGCTACCTTGAAGTTCAAGGTCACTGTATGACCTTGACGCAAAATCTTGTCTGGTCCATAACTTGTTATTTATAGTTTGATTTTATATATTTAGACTACGTGTCACATGAATAATTAGGGTTGCTACCTTGAAGGTCAACGTAAATACAATACACAAAGAATTGTATTTCTGGAATTCTTTGCCATTGTTAGTTAATTGATCAATTCCACTGTTCCCCAAGTTAATCAGTGGTTGAAATAGCCTTTTCCTTCAGCCTTCATGGGTACATGTTTAATTATGTCTGATTTTATAGCACTACTCTATTTACAAATTCACCTTCATAGTTATACAACAAACCATTTTTGTGACAAAATACCCATTCAGGGAGCACCACCTGTCTTTGACGGTCCCTTGTAACAGAAATGTTACTGGAAACAATGGCAAAATCCTTATCTGTTAGTACACTTACTACATGTATCGTGTCATTTGACATTTCCCTGCACAATGACCAGTATTGTTCTAACATTACAGGTACAGGACTTGCACAACATATATATGCCATAATTAAAAAACAATTGCTTTATTTGTTCTTTGACCAGATGTTATTTTTCTTTTACCAAAAACTGCTCATGAAAGTAATGTCACTTAAATACCAAAATGATTTTGATTTAATTCAAAACAATATTTTGACCTCATGCAAGGCGATAACAAAGGCTTCCATTTTCACATGTAAACATCTTCTTTCACACACAAAAATATCTTTCAAAACCATTTTTGGCCACCTGAATGTTTTCTTTGCTAGCTAAACTACATTTACTTCTTTCTTATTTTAAAAAAATACACAACAATATTTATTTGATGGCACCAGCTATTGACATGTTATTCATTTAATTACAGCAGTTTTAGGATTCAGTATCAGACATCTCATAAAACAGTTCTCCAAACAGCTGCTCACCTCTAGTATAGCACCTGTTTTGTTTTGTTACACCAGCAGTGATGTGGAATTTGCATGTCACTAATGGGGTTTTATTAGCCTACCTTCACATTTCTTCAAACATCTTTAAAATGTCAATTGACATGTATAGTTTGGAAAAGTATTTTAAGTTTGTAAACTCTAATGCCAAAATATATAATCAGGTTAACTTTTCTGATACCCCTTTGTCCATGACCGACCGCATTAGCACAGGTGGTAGATTGCGTCTTGCAGATCAGGAGGTCGTGGGTTCAAACCCCAGCCGGGTCAAACTAGACTTTAAAGTTAATGGCTTTCCTCCTAATGCTCTGGGCGAAGAGGACAGCATTACGCCCAACACGTCGGTGTCAGTTTAATGGACCGGCCGGGTTTAGTCCCTGGGCACCTCGTAAGTGCCCCTGTGCTATAATGATAGAAATGTTGCTGCACAGTATCAGCAAAATTCTGCCTAATCCAAACCAATCCTTTGTCCATTGTAAGTTGTGTGTCAACACAAATTTTGCTTGTGAGTTCTTTATTTGGTCACCTGGAAACAAAACTAGAAAACAAAAACCTTGTGAACATGCTAGAGGCCACATTTATGGCTTTATGGCCCAATCTTCACCAAACTTGAGCAGAATGTTTTCCTTCATGAAATCTTGGATGAGTTCATAACTCGGTCATGTGGGGTCAAACAGCAGGTAATTAGGTGACATCTTAGAAAATCTTTGTGAACAGGCAATCTTCACCAAACTTGGTCAGATTTTTGGCCTGAAATAAAGATCTTGTGAACACACTAGAGACCACCCTTATTGCCCAATCTTCACTAAACATTGTCAAGCTTTTTAAGGTAAATAACTCTTAATTATAATAAGAGTTAATAATTTATTTGACATATGAGCCTACTAAAAGCCTTTGTTTTTAGGTGAGTGATAAACTGGGCCATCATGACCCTCTTGTTGTCACTTTGACATTAAGCTGGCTAGGGCATGCTTTTGTCTAGTGTTTTTTTTCTTTCAAGTTTAAAGATATGCTGTAATACTCATGGATCTATGAAATTAATTGACAAAATGTGAATGTGGAAAAGTTCAGCTATTGGAAAAAGCCTGCTTATGCTTCTGAAAATAGAAATAAGTATGGGACCTTACAGGCATTAGCCCAAAACAGTTTTTGTAATTATTAAAATAAAATAAATATTTAGTACCAAAATATTCTAAAACCCATTTTACTTTCAATTACTTTTGATTTCTTTACGATTATCAATCAATTATGAATGGAAATGACAATGGCATGATTCATGTTATTATATGTTGAAAAGATATATTCTGTTTGCAAGTCTGATGTCAAGGTCTTTTGTCTTTATTAATTATTCATAAGAATTGTATAACTGCATGCCACAAAGAGCTCACTTTATAATAAAATACATTGCTTTATGAATGATTTCCCTTGTGGAATTGTTATGTGTTAATCAATCAAAAATAAAAATAAAAGCGTAGACAAACAGAAAAAAGGTCTCAAATTTTGTAAGGCAATAGGTCAAATGATGCTTAGATTTAATTTATGCTGACAGCTAATTATTGTGTTGACTTGTTCTCTATATAAAGGGCTTTTTTCTTCAATAATTTTTACTGTTGTTTGAACATGCAATGTCATAATTGCTGTGTAAAATCATGGTATTTAAACAGATATAGTTTAAAAAAAATGTATCATCAAGGACTAAAGGATCTTCTTGTTATTTACAACAAAAGAAACCATTAACATATCAGCCCTTATTTTGTTTGTTAGTTTTAAAGTCTGTCTCTCAATTATTTAGGTATCTATTTTATACTCAAAGTTTGAAAAGTGGAAAGTTGACAGTTAAGACAAGTGAGGGTAAACAGCAGTTTGCATGATGACAGCTGACAGTTTGCATGATGACAGCTGACTGTTGTCTGACTTTTTCAGCTCAAGCACAGGGCTAGTGTGAGTAACAGCCATCCGGCAGCATGTGTTGCACGGCATATGTTCATTACCATTCTTTAATTGACATCACTGAAACTGCTGGCCCAATTCAATCATCCATTACTGAGTGACAATATGATACTCATCGGATTGGAGTCTTTAATTGATATGTTGGTTCTGTAATGTTACAACTGTCTAAATGTAATCCCTAAATACATCGTTTTGCTGACTGTTGATTCAAGGTTTACTGTTGGTATTCTCTCTGTGTATTTTGTTTTGACTCAAAGTTTCTTTGCCATGTTTGCATCAAACTGGCATGTTTATTGCTCCATCTACTGATGCATACAATTTTCATATTATGTTGAAATTCTCAAAGGACCCTTTTTTGCATTGTATTTTATGGCTGGCAGACCTTTTGCTTATTATATTTAAATATTTAAAGAGACAATTTAAGACCTTTAGGTTCATGGGTTTTCATAGAGACATTTCAAGTTTGCCTTTTATAATAGTCATTCTTCATTTGCTTATTACTGAATTTGTCTGGATGCAAGATAATGAGGTTTTGGGGTCAATTTGCCTATGTGCGTAATGGTTTTATGCAAATTTTAGTGCATTTATAGGCTGCTGATGGGGAGAATTAAATTGTGTTTTCAGGCCAGGGGTGGGGAAGCTATATTCAGAATGGTCCCAGTGAGTTGTTTGTGAACCAAGCTGTTTAAATTATAAATGGCTGTGAACATATGCAGTCTTTTTAGTAAAACAATTATAATAATAACAGAAATAATTACAATAATAGCATTTATAACGATGATCTTTGAAAAAATAATAATAATAATAACAATACTAATAATAAAATTTATTGAAAACTGCTCAGTTGGAAAAGTTTAGTATTCATCAGGGCTTCAAAAACAGAGTGCCATTTCCAAGCCTTTTTAAATTATGGCTTCATTAACAGTGTTCCAATATGCAAGCCCCTGTAAATTATGGCTTCAATAACAGTGTGCCAATATCCAAGCCCCTGTAAATTATGGCTTCAATAACAGTGTGCCAATATCCAAGCCCCTGTAAATTATGGCTTCAATAACAGTGTTCCAATATGCAAGCCCCTGTAAATTATGGCTTCAATAACAGTGTTCCAATATGCAAGCCCCTGTAAATTATGGCTTCAATGACAGTGTGCCAATATCCAAGCCCCTGTAAATTATGGCTTCAATAACAGTGTGCCAATATCCAAGCCCCTGTAAATTATGGCTTCAATAATAGTGTGCCAATCCAAGCCCCTGTAAATTATGGCTTCAATAACAGTGTTCCAATATGCAAGCCCCTGTAAATTATGGCTTCAATAACAGTGTTCCAATATCCAAGCCCCTGTAAATTATGGCTTCAATAACAGTGTTCCAATATGCAAGCCCCTGTAAATTATGGCTTCAATAACGGTGTTCCAATATGCAAGCCCCTGTAAATTATGGCTTCAATGACAGTGTTCCAATATCCAAGCCCCTGTAAATTATGGCTTCAATGACAGTGTGCCAATATCCAAGCCCCTGTAAATTATGACTTCAATGACAGTGTGCCAATATCCAAGCCCCTGTAAATTATGGCTTCAATAACAGTGTTCCAATATCCAAGCCATTGTTTTATAATATCAAGATTTGTAATTTGAAACATTGAAGAAAAGTAAGTCATTAAAGAAATACAAGGAACATTTAAAAGGGTTTTGATGCACCTTTTTTGTCAAGGTCTCGGGAAAATGTTGTTGTTTTATATCTCTTGAAATAGTACAACAAAACAGTTCTTTTTTTTTTTTTGTAAATTTATATCCATAAGATACTGTACTATCTACTATAAAAAGTATCATCTTTAAAGATCTCCCATTGTTACCATTTATTGCGTGTATCTTTGTTCAAAATTCATGCATACCTAGACATTTTCTCTTCCAAAGTAGCATCATCACATTTCTTTTTGTCTGTTTAGTTGTTACTGTAATGAAGTCTGACTTTCTCAGAAATGTCACTGTTTATAGTAGAGGTTTATAGCCTTATCATGGAACACTGCATGGTTTCTCAATGACCAATGGACTTCATAGTGGTTTCAAGCTGATCTACTGGACTGAGGGATTCTGGAAGATCAGTCTGTCATACATCCATAGGAGGAATCAAGTTTGCTGACTGTTCTCATTCTGTATCCAAAAAAATTAGGATGACTTATATGTGTCAAGTCAGTTGAAACTTTAAGGCAAAATTCTATGCATAATTAATTGCTTGAAGGCCCATTTGGATTGCTAAGTTAATATAGCATTCATCTTAATTGTCATAGAAAGGAAACATTGTTGAAAGAGGTATGTCTTCTTAATTATTATGCCTGTCTTTGATAAAATAAATTACTTTCTGTCACATGCATTGGTATCTATTTATTTTAACCATTGTAACTATTGGTAGAAAGTGCATGTTTTCATCTTTCATCATTTTTGCATTCAATGTCATTTTTATGGAGTGATATAATGCAACATGTTTATTTCACTACATCATTTGAGCCCATCAAAACCAGCCGCAATAGCTCTGGTGGTAGAGCGTCGGCTTGCGGATCGGGAGGTCGTGGGTTCGAACCCCGGACGGGTCAAACAAAAGACTTTAAAGTTGGTAGTAGTGGCTTCCCTCCTAACACTCGGGGCTAAGGGGACAGCATTACGCCTGACTCATCGGTGTCAGTATAATAGACCGGCCGGGTTCAGTCCCTGGGCACCTCATAAGTGCCCCTGTGCTATAATGATAGAAATGTCGCTGCACAGTATCGGCAAAAATGCCGGCTAATCCCTGAACCCATCAAACAATGATGTCATTCTTGGCAAGTGTTCATTTCTTGTAGACATCTTTCTGTTAACACAATTACACATTTTTTTATTATTTGGTTGAAAAGAAATGTTGAAGTTGACTACTATGACATATTGTTAAAAATAAAAAATGCCGCTAGGTCAGAACAAAATACAAAATTGGAAAACCACACTGAGGAATACAAGCCTTTGCAATTGATTAATATTAAACATTTGCTGTCACAAAATTCAAGTAAGCATAACATAAAATTATATATTGAAAGGTTGACAGTCTGAAATCTTAAGTAATGATATATATTTGAACATCTGACTATCTGGTCCAGGCCATTCACTCCATGAAAAATGCCAGGTTTATTCCATCTAATGTGCATTATATACTTACCAATATCTGCAGTACCTGTTATTGACAAAAATGTAACAATGCGTCAGCTCTGGTTGTACACAAACATTCTGTTCTTTGTTTCATGAGGTTGGCGGACAGGTTTTCAATTAAACTTGGCTTTATAAAATGTTTCCTCTACCACTAATGTCCCATAATTACATTCTGAAGAATCAAGACCATTAAGTCTGCTTTGTGGACAAATGTTGAGCAATGGGCAATATCAGTGTTATAGTTGTAGTATGTATATATTGTAGTACACTTAGTTGATACAGGTAGTTACCCGTTAGACCAAGTTAAGATATAGAAATGTACCATTGCTTGTTAAAGGTATGCCATTGCAGTAAAAGCTGTTTGATATACAAGTGAAGAGAACTACTGTTACATGTTGGCTGTTGATACAAACAAAACAATAGCAGAAAATAACGATATCTTGTAATGCTTTAGTATAAAACCTACATGCAAATGTTGTTAAATTTTCCTTTGGAATTGCTGAATCAGTATTTTGAGATGATTAAAACAAATAAAAAATTAACTCTGTTGTACTCTATATTTAACATATTTCATGATGAATTAAATGAATTAAATCTTTCTCCTGGCCTTGAATTTTAAATGCCACATCATTTTTACTTTAGTTTTAAACTTTAAATCATATAATTTCAATTATACTTCTATTCTTCCAAAAGTTCATCAAACTGCCTTTCATACTGCAGACTGCTTTCAGATCTTCAACATGGACAGATCTAGCAATGGGGGTGGGGGTGGTTTAAAACATACTTTCTGTAGAGGTCTGTCAAGTATCTGAAATGCAGGAAATGGCATTATTTGGCTTCTAGATGTCAACACTTCTCCTGTGCTCGCTTGCCTCCTGGCACCATAACAATGCTCAGACCTATGGTTCTCACCTAATTTGACCCACCCCATATCCTATTAAAATATGATAATTTAGTAGACTATCTTTGTCAAGGAAAATACAAACAGTTTGGATTCTTGGAAAAGGTTTTAACGACTTCTCAAAATGGAGAAAATGTCTCTATTTGACTATTACATTTTACAAGTTTTCTGAGGGAGCATGACCCTGACTTCCCTAGCATGACAGCTAAGCATCTCTGGTGCTCGCTCACTTTGGACACCTCCACACACAAAATCCTGGATCCACTGCTGTTTGACATTACTCTCTTGTGTTTTACTTCATTGTTCCACCACCAAGTTTGCCTGTGGTGCCTTCATTTCTCTATCAGCCAGGCACACTGCTACTGCCAATGGATTTATATATTACGAATAGATCCTTGCATATTTACAGTTAAATTGTTGCTGGCAGTTTTATTGTTTAAAATGCTTTACGGTATTAGAGTAAGCTGTTTCTTTTTGAGGAATAGATTTGTTACACTGTCATTTGTACACTTTCTATTTGGACTGCTTATCTGAAATATAAACTAGCTGAACAATTGTATGAGGATAAGTCCCATATGACGTGGTTTAACTCAGTCAATCCTTTAACTAATTACTGACCTTTCATTCCATTGTGCACCTAGCTAGGTAACAAAAGGTTTTTCACTATGCTTTTTGCAATGTTTACTTGCCATTTTCTTCTCAGTTGCATACATGTTTGCTTACATTTTACGTTTATGTAGTGTAAGTTCACATGTTATTATGTTGGAATTTTTTATAGGATGCTTTATTTAATTGTGGCAAAAGGTTAAGAACTCAAAATATTAAAGTATTGTTCAGTAGATATTTGATTGGGTTAGAATATTGTAATCTGTTATGGTATTGTTAATTTTAAATTTAAGACAAACTACTGGTATTGTTAATTTCAAATATAAGACAACCAACTGGTAATGTTGCAAATTTTAAATATAAAACAACCAACTGGTAATGTTAATTTTAAATATAAGACAAACTATCGGTAATGTTAATTTTAAATATATAAGACAACCAACTGGTAATGTTAATGTTAAATATAAGACAACCAACTGGTATTGTTAATTTTAAATATAAAACAAACTAATAGTAGTAAAAAAAACTGTGCCTAAAAGACTTCTTTCTTAAAACCATGCTTATTTCAGCTAAGTCATTGTCATATTTACACACCATTCCTATATAATTGTGTATTTCTGTGTATGGTGTGTTGCAGATCAGATACTGAACACTGAATACCTTGGCATATAAATAATTAACCCAGTCTGGTAATTTTCAGACATTTGAGAGTCTCACCAGTGTATAAGCAAATCACATCACTCCAATTACTTTACCTGCATGCTACCTCCTTACCTGATGGTTACCATATTTTTAATCAATTTTCATAAATGATTGTGACCAGAATCCAATAAAAGTGATCAGAAAATCACCGTTGCTTTAGTCTTGCACTTTGAATATGGGTACCTTGTAGAATATTCTGGCTTTTTAGGTACATACAGGTCCAATAATTACATACCAGAACTTGAATACATAGTTATCAGAT
The DNA here is from genome assembly GCA_007844125.1 of Sinonovacula constricta. Classification (NCBI taxonomy): domain Eukaryota; kingdom Metazoa; phylum Mollusca; class Bivalvia; order Cardiida; family Solecurtidae; genus Sinonovacula; species Sinonovacula constricta. The sequence goes on along the minus strand of CM017559.1, from coordinate 64,999,015 downwards.
GGTTTCATAGAAGTTTTAAAATGTATCCACATGTTAACTGTTTCACCTTAATTCTTGATGGATTTGTTGCTGGTAGTTAATTTGTCAATTTGTTCTAGTGTGTAGCCTTCACACTATATTGTAGGAATTATGTCACATGTATGGCAAGGTGTCTATAATAATTGATACCTAAGCAAAATACAATTGTTTACATAGTTTTCTTTTAAAAGTTAAACATAGTTCCATGTTGTTGACAAAAATTTAACCACAAAGAAGGTGTATTATTCCTTATATGTATCCATTTTTGTGTGGCTATCAGAGTACATTCTCCTGTTAAATTGTGCATTAAATAATTCATGAAGGATCCTTTCATGGAAACAAACTCTTCTAAATTGTTAGTGTCATTAACTGTATAAGACATTAACTTCCACGAGATACTGGAAATTGATCACCAGTGGATAGATTATTAGAGAAAAGTTTGATTATTTAAGTGCAATTTTATCAAGTAAACATTCAAACATTATGCTTTTGAAATAATTGCTAAATGAATTTCCTCAATGAGTTTAGAAGAAATCTCATTTAATTGGGAGAGTTGAATATAACAAAAATTAATTTTAATTATATAGAAAATATGAAATATATAAATACGGGTCACAAGAATGAACATGTTTGTAACTGATGGGAAAATTTGGGGCCACAATAAGAATAATGAAAAATAATTTATGCCTGAGCAGTTTTAAAATAAGAATGTAATTATTTATTCTATAGAAAATACAGTCATTATACTGAAAAGTGAAATGTTTAAGTTTTTATCCAAGATGGCATTTACATTTATTGACATTTATCCTCAATAATTATAGAATGTATTTTATGGCCAGACTCAATTCTCATAACTAACAATTCTATCTAGAATGCAAAATTGTTTTCCTCTGCACAAACAGAAATAAAGGTTTAACAACATGGAATAATGCCTTATGACATGATAGAAGTTTGCCATTTTATTGGCACTTAAAATGTTTTGTTTCCTCTTGGACTATTCCATTATGTTCACCTAACATTCTTTTTGTTTCAGAAATGGTTTTCTGTTTTATAAATATTTGCATTGCAACCACCGTCTGTTCTTGTACCAAGATTTTTCTTATTATGTTGTTTTTCTAACAAAACAAAATCTTTTAACAACATTTCTCAACTTTTATTTGATCCATTTTTGCCCCTTTTTATCTCATACTGCTCTGCACAAAATTTTATATTATCAATATAGAGAGAGAAAAAAAGGAATTAGTTACACCAGGTATTGTCATGTCAAACACTTCACTGCATTTTGTAAGATTTTATATTAGAATTCCCTTAAAACAATCTTCCAGACACCTGCTCCGGTATTATAGCACCTTTTTTTGTCTGTACACCAGCAGAGAGATGGGGTTTATATAGTTGTGTTTATTGTATTGCCAAAACTTTAAATTATTTTTAAGGAACATCTTTGCTCCTTCTAAAAATGTCAAGTGACACATACAAATGGAATAAAATAGAACTTGTGACATCACTTTTTGAAACTAATGAATTTTCATTAAAGGTTATTTCATTTGTTTGTCTTAGTGGCATACTTGATATAGTTATAAAGCTTGAAAATGAGAGGACTAAAATTGCATAGGTGTATATATTGTTTTGCCCTCAATCAAGCCTTTTGAAAAAATAATTGTTCTCAAAATTTACAGTCTGTCTAAAAGGTCTCTTCAAAATGCAGCCAACAAAATTATTGTTACTCAATTATTCTTTTATAAATAAAGGTGACAACGCTGATCTGTAGATACTGTTCAGTTAAACATGACAGCTGTTACACTTTTTTTCTTATTAAAAGTAAACTGATTTGTATTTACAACAGGTGAAAACTATAATGATTCCATGATTTGTATTTACAACAGGTGAAAACTATAATGATTCCATGATTTGTATTTACAACAGGTGAAAACTATAATGATTCCATGATTTGTATTTACAACAGGTGAAAACTATAATGATTCCATGATTTGTATTTGCAACAGGTGAAAACTATAATGATTCAATGATTTGCATTTTGTGATGATTTGGAATACAGTGCAATGATTATAAGTAGCAGGTTTTCAATGAATATGTTAACATGTGAGAGGTGAACTTTGAACAGAAATAAATTGACTAGCCAAACTGAGGGGTCATACAAATTGAATAAGTTCATTATCAGGTCTGTGGAGAATGTATGGTTCCTTAATTTGTGAAAGCTTAATTAGACCTTATCAGTGTTCTTTCATTAATTAGTATGATTATAGTATGCAGTAATTATAATTAAATTTTAGAAATTGAATTTATTTTTTGGCAATTTAAATCATTGATTAGTTGTCTGGAATTAATTGCATTTAATTTCCTTATAAAAGCTTTATACAGTATGCAATGAATAATAATGAAATATGACACGACTTGTGGAGATTTTTATGTCTCAACATCTGTCCTATTGAAATGTTGATTCCACATGCTGCCACATAAGCATTGCTTTAAAATATAAACACACATTCATCATTTATCTGACTAGAATTGTATTTTTTCACCAAACTGACTTATTTACCTGAATAGAATAATATGTAATATCTAATACTTCATAGAGTTTGGCATATTCTGACCAAGATATCTTTATAGCTACTTAAATTTTGAACGCATGTTCAGTTTTGATTGTTGAATAATGTTGTATTTTAAAAAATAAAAAAAGTCTGAAACAAACATTTTTTTCTCACCTGATACTGAATATTACTAAGAACTTAATTAATTTCATTCTCTAATTGGCATATGTAAAAATCTACATGTGAAATCAAAAATTCAAAATGAAATGGTTATTTTCTATGATTTGTGGGTGTGCTTACTTTCAGTGCATTACAAGTGACTTCAATTGTAAATAGGTTATATATGTTAATTTTATCAAAAAATGTTAATAAACAAAAACAATTCTCATTTGTTGTCAATCCAACAATCCATCAAAGACAATAAAATCAGAAATAAGTCACAATCTGCACCTTCTGGTTCTGGTGCTATAGCTAGTAGTGTGATACATTAAGGTTATAAGTTCTTAGTTAACGGTTTACAACTATATGTAAATATTACATGTTGCAGTACAAAAAATTCAACAGCAACTACTGAATGTCCTGAGGTAGGCAAAGCTCTCAGTAAAACAGCAACTACTGAATGTCCTGAGGTAGGCAAAGCTCTCAGTAAAATGTGTACTCAAGCAGTAACATATTTTTACTTTATTTGGCTTTTGTCCTTATTTTGATGCTCCCAGCTGTATCTACATAAATAATGTGCATTAAAAATCTGCAATTATTGGTTAATATTGGCATCCATTATTTTCTCAGCTGTATACCCTGGTGTACTTATTGTTTTTGCATTTTTCAGACTTTGGCTCTTACTATAATTTTCTTCTTGTTTCTCTGCAAGAGATAGTTTACTGTATAACTAAATTTCTTCTTAATAAGCTACTACACAATGTAGAACATATTTAATAAATATGAATTACTAACATATCATGTACACAGAACCCAAACTATTCAGACAGCACATTTTGTGAATATTCTTTTTTTTTTCTTCCCTCTGAGGTATTGCTATCATCATTTACATGTACTTCTTAATTGAACATGTTCCTAACTATTTTTCAATCATTTACTTCTTAATTGAACATGTTCCTAACTATAATTTTTCAATCATATTACTTATAGCCTTGGGTATTAAATCAATGTTTTCTTTACATAAGATCATTAAGGATTAAAATTATGTTAATTTTATTGGCAGCCAAGACAGTCAACCTATTTATTTTGCCTTCTTTATGTGATATGTGTTTTTAGTAAGTGATAATGTTGGTCTCTCTCAAGTCTATAAGTACAGTTTCCACTATGACACCTTGTTATTTGCAGTAAAAGACTAGAATAACATATGCTGAATATGATGTATTGGTTTAACTGTTTGTGTTCTTTGCAACTGGGCCTTCCTAGTCATCTACATACTTCATCAAGGATTTAAAATATCTTTAGAACAAGCACTAATTAATAATTGTCATGTATTGTTACCAGCTTTGTTGTAAAGCTGATTTTCCAGTTCTCATTTACTTGCAAACCTATGAATCTGGACTCCACATAGTGCAGTTTTGGCTTAGGATTTTCACTTTCTTATTTCCTAAATTGTAAAACTTAGTACTAAGAAGTGTTCAATCATACAAATGATAATATACCATGTGGAGATTGTTCAGACTGGGCTTAGAAAGTCATCAATAACAAAATAATAGCAAGTGGGTTAAGGCTGATTTGTATGATGGCAGCAGACAGTTGTTTTAACGGGTTTGTTTCCTGGCCTCTGGTGACACTTGGTTGTGTCTTGGTTTTTACATCACTGTTTGTACATATATTGATTGTTGATAGTTTAAAATATATACTTAGTGTGTAAATTTATTTGTAAATGATACATTTAGTATTCTTTTAATTTTTAACTTATAATGCAAGTACTTACTGTTAGTTGTCTCCCTTTGATTTTTTTTTTTAAACCGTCTGTGAGAAAAACCTTCAGGAAGGGCAAGGTTTGGAGTGCTCCATAAACCAGGTTTAAGCACCCAAGTTGGTCCTTTTTTCAACAGACTGTTTCATTATGATAACTGTTGTTTTTTGTTTTCTTTTTATGTGTAATATGTCTCGTCTCTTTATTTTTATCACTTTTGCTTTTACTCTGTATGCCTTTGTCTAGCAGGAGTTAAGATTTTAATATTTGTGGTAATTTTTATAGGACTTTCTAATTTTCCTATTCAGATTCATGAGCTAAATCTCTTTTGTGATGTTGTGGCAGATCTGGAATAATCCTCAGTTTTAGCATTATTTGTTTCTTACACTTTTATTTGTATGATCTTATTGGTCATTGGTCATATGGGCCTATATGATGTCCCTATTTGTAATAAGTAGTATTAAGAATAATGGTCTGGGTGATTTATAAATATTAAACCTGTTCACCTGTATGTGAACAGTCTTTGGAGTAAGATGGGACACTCATTTTATATTTGACAGCTGTTTCATAGCCATGGAGCACTGATTTCTCCATGACTGGTGAACTTCATGTGGATTTCAAGCCTGATCAACTAAGGAAATAGATTTTGGAAGATCAGTCTGCTTTTCTTCCACAAGAGGGATCAAGTTCCCTGTAGGTCTTGTATCCTCACATCATTTTGGCAAACTATTGTGCTATTTGTCTCGAATACGTCAGTAAAATGCCATTTGATATCACTAAGATTTTGCACCAATATGGATATTGATTTCTGACACATGTATATGTATCTTTTACTTTAGTCAGAATATAAATAACCATAAACACAAACTGCAAGCTTCATTTGTAAAGTGACATAGCTTTCTACCTTCATTCATTGTTTTCTCTTATCTAATTTATCTAGGTAGTTTAAATCTCAATAGTTTTATGTTAAAAATACATATTGAAAAATTGATAGTTTGTTCTAAAGTAATGGTATGTCATTTACTATCTGGGTGGTCATTTACTGCCTAGAGAATACCGCCAGACTTACCTTGTCAAATATGGAATAGGTTTGGATTAACTGTGAATGTCTTTCATCCCTGTTATAGATGAAGACAATTCACATTTTATTGTCTATGACACATCATTCACATGCATTATGATGATCATTTAGGGAGAATGATTGACTGTTGTTTGTTTTTTCATAAAACTTGGCTAAAATGTTTGCTGATTTCTTAAATGCCTTATTTTTTGATGGCAGCACTGTAATCGAGAATATGGTGGAATAAATGGTCATTTACACATTAGGACTTAACAGTGACTTCTAATCTGAGTTTAACTTTGTGCCTTTCAGTGTAAATGTGTTGTTTTAAACTTGTTGAATCAGACCATTATATATGACTTGTAATTTTATGGTCATAATTTACTCATGTCTTTACAGCAGAACTCTGCTTTTGGTAGATACTGACCATGTTTAAATGTTATGGAAAGTAAATTACATCACACCGGACCTGGGAGCGCAGTCGGTCGGCTCCAGGTACGGGAGGCCTGGGTTCGATCCTTGGCCGCGACATACTAAAGTCGTTAAAATGGTAGTGGTATAGCTCAATTGCTAACGCTCAAGCAAATATAAGGGTAGTTCCATGACTGGTAGGCCCAGTGTCAGGATAATGTGACTGGGTGTGGTATCATGCCAGGTGTTCACGGCATGCTATACACAGTGAAGGCAGCACTATATCTGCTTCAAGTGGACACCGTCTCCAGATAACTGAAATACTGTTGGTGGGATGATAAACCCAATAAACCCAATAAATAAACAAACAAATTTCATGACATATATTACTGCATAAAATGTATCACACATTACAGCATAAAGACAAAGAAGAATTGACTATATTAAATAAAGCTGTAATGTCTTACCACATGTTATAACAATTATATTCATTAGAATAGGAAAATAAAAGTATATTTTGTTGAACTTAAAATTACACTGAATAAGATGGTGACATCAATGCAACTCTATGTTTTAGCACAAGATATTTTAATGTTGAGACGAATCCAATTGAGACCAGCCCACAGAGTCAAAGATTCTCAGTCTGCTAGGTTTTACCTTGTGAAAATCTGTCAGTATTATTGCAAATATGATCACACTAATGTTGGTTGTCAATTCTAGTCCTGTAAGAACTGTATTGATCATATTATGTGTGGGTTGGCAAGTCTTGTCCCATCAAAGCTGTAATGATCACACTAATTTGGGTTAGCAAGTCTCTAGTCCCATGCATTTATAAGAGATAATTGAACTATAGGATCTTGCAGAAGGCTCTTTTAATAGTTGTTGTGTATGTAACACAGAACTTGTTATTGTACAAACTGAATAGATGATGCATGAAAGTCTGATATAAGTGTGCTTGAAATGTTTTTATGTGACCCACAGCCTTGTAATTAACAGCCAGTTGTTATAAATATGAAATACCTATAAAAGGTGAACAGACAACTTTCATCTTTAGCTGTAATATTGTTGACATGAAGTTGCTGTGCATGACAAAAATTTGTGAAGACAATGGTTGCATGTAACTGGCAGCTGGTGTGTTTTGTTGTGACTTTTTTCTGCCATAAAAAAATGTTCTTAAATATACTTCAAGTTGTGTTTCATGTACATTTTATTTCATGTGGTAGGTAGTTTAGAGCTTCAACTCACCAGTCTTGGCTACAAAAGAAACATTTTTAGCTCACCTGAGTACAATGTGCTTAAGGGGAGCTTTTGTGATACCGCCTCGTCCGTCATCGTCCATCGTCTACATTTTAGCTTGTGAACACGCTAGAGGCCACAGTTTTTATACAATCTTCATCAAACTTGGTCAGAACGTTTGTCTACATGAAATCTTGGATGAGTTCATTTTTGAGTCACCTGGGGTCAAAAGGTAGGTCGCTAGATCAAATTTTAGCAAAAACTTGTGAACACACTAGAGACCACATTTTATATCCCAATCTTCACCAAACTTGGTGAGAATATTTTTATGCATAAAATCTTATGTATGTCACAAGTCAGGGGCGTGCCTAGACGACTTTTGTGTATACGCACCCCTGCTAGGGGGATCCGGCATGCTCCCCCGGAAAAAATTTTTTTACTACATAACGCCGTAGGTGCATTCTGTGGCGTTTTTAAACATTTAAAAGATTGCCAATAACTATAATTTGAAATAGAAAATACGTCATACTTTTTCAGGTGTCTTAATAACGCTTCATAATGTATACAAAACATTTTTTTCCTGAAAACAAGTAATAGTAGTAAAATTAAAACTATATATGTATATAGTCAAACAAGAAAAAAATGGGTGTAAGTTAGACATTTGTAATTATGAATGATGAAAACCACTAGATCTTACAGGTAGTGCCTAACCCGGGTTAGGCGACGATTTTTATTCGCTTTTTGGCGGGTTTTTTTTTTCAATTTCTGGAAGCCACTGTACGCACGTGTGTAAGTGCGTAACGGCAGGCACGCCCCTGCAAGTTGATGTGGGCTACCACTGTTAGCTGTATGTCACAAGTTGATGAGGGCTACCATTGTTGGCTGTATGTCACAAGTTGATGAGGGCTACCACTGTTAGATGTATGTCACAAGTTGATGAGGGCTACCACTGTTAGATGGATATGACAAGTTGATGAGGGCTACCACTGTTAGATGGATATGACAAATTGATGAGGGCTACCATTGTTGGCTGTATGTCAGAAGTTGATGAGGGCTACCATTGTTGGCTGTATGTCACAAGTTGATGAGGGCTACCATTGTTGGCTGTATGTCACAAGTTGATGAGGGCTACCATTGTTGGCTGTATGTCACAAGTTGATGAGGGCTACCACTGTTAGCTGTATGTCACAAGTTGATGAGGGCTACCATTGTTGGCTGTATGTCACAAGTTGATGTGGGCTACCACTGTTAGCTGTATGTCACAAGTTAATGAGGGCTACCACTGTTAAATGGATATGACAAGTTGATGAGGGCTACCACTGTTAGCTGTATGTCACAAGTTGATGAGGGCTACCATTGTTAGCTGTATGTCACAAGTTAATGAGGGCTACCACTGTTAGCTGTATGTCACAAGTTGATGTGGGCTACCACAGTTAGCTGTATGTCACAAGTTAATGAGGGCTACCACTGTTAAATGGATATGACAAGTTGATGAGGGCTACCACTGTTAGCTGTATGTCACAAGTTGAGATGGGCTACCACTGTTAGCTGTATGTCACAAGTTAATGAGGGCTACCACTGTTAAATGGATATGACAAGTTGATGAGGGCTACCACAGTTAGCTGTATGTCACAAGTTAATGAGGGCTACCACTGTTAGCTGTATGTCACAAGTTAATGAGGGCTACCACTGTTAGCTGTATGTCACAAGTTGATGTGGGCTACCACAGTTAGCTGTATGTCACAAGTTGATGTGGGCTACCACAGTTAGCTGTATGTCACAAGTTGATGAGGGCTACCATTGTTGGCTGTATGTCACAAGTTGATGTGGGCTACCACAGTTAGCTGTATGTCACAAGTTGATGAGGGCTACCATTGTTGGCTGTATGTCACAAGTTGATGTGGGCTACCACTGTTAGCTGTATGTCACAAGTTGATGTGGGCTACCACAGTTAGCTGTATGTCACAAGTTGATGTGGGCTACCACAGTTAGCTGTATGTCACAAGTTGATGAGGGCTACCATTGTTGGCTGTATGTCACAAGTTGATGAGGGCTACCATTGTTGGCTGTATGTCACAAGTTGATGTGGGCTACCACAGTTAGCTGTATGTCACAAGTTAATGAGGGCTACCACTGTTAGCTGTATGTCACAAGTTGATGAGGGCTACCATTGTTGGCTGTATGTCACAAGTTATTGAGGGCTACCACTGTTAGCTGTATGTCACAAGTTAATGAGGGCTACCACTGTTAGCTGTATGTCACAAGTTGATGAGGGCTACCATTGTTGGCTGTATGTCACAAGTTGATGAGGGCTACCACTGTTAAATGGATATGACAAGTTGATGAGGGCTACCATTGTTGGATGGATATGACAAGTTGATGAGGGCTACCATTGTTGGATGGATATGACAAGTTGATGAGGGCTACCATTGTTGGATGGATATGACAAGTTGATGAGGGCTACCATTGTTAAATGGATATGACAAGTTGATGAGGGCTACCATTGTTGGATGGATATGACAAGTTGATGAGGGCTACCATTGTTGGATGGATATGACAAGTTGATGAGGGCTACCATTGTTGGATGGATATGACAAGTTGATGAGGGCTACCATTGTTGGCTGTATGTCACAAGTTGATGAGGGCTACCATTGTTGGATGGATATGACAAGTTGATGAGGGCTACCATTGTTGGCTGTATGTCACAAGTTGATGAGGGCTACCATTGTTGGCTGTATGTCACAAGTTGATGAGGGCTACCATTGTTGGCTGTATGTCACAAGTTGATGAGGGCTACCATTGTTGGCTGTATGTCACAAGTTGATGAGGGCTACCATTGTTGGCTGTATGTCACAAGTTGATGAGGGCTACCATTGTTGGCTGTATGTCACAAGTTGATGAGGGCTACCATTGTTGGATGGATATGACAAGTTGATGAGGGCTACCATTGTTGGCTGTATGTCACAAGTTGATGAGGGCTACCATTGTTAAATGGATATGACAAGTTGATGAGGGCTACCATTGTTGGCTGTATGTCACAAGTTGATGTGGGCTACCACTGTTAGCTGTATGTCACAAGTTAATGAGGGCTACCACTGTTAAATGGATATGACAAGTTGATGAGGGCTATCTCTGTTAGATGGATATGACAAGTTGATGACGGCTACCACTGTTAGATGGATATGACAAGTTGATGAGGGCTACCACTGTTAGATGGATATGACAAGTTGATGAGGGCTACCACTGTTAGATGGATATGACAAGTTGATGACGGCTACCACTGTTAGATGGATATGACAAGTTGATGAGGGCTACCACTGTTAGATGTATGTCACAAGTTAATGAGGGCTACCACTGTTAGATGTATGTCACAAGTTGATGAGGGCTACCACTGTTAGATGTATGTCACAAGTTAATGAGGGCTACCACTGTTAGATGGATATGACAAGTTGATGAGGGCTACCACTGTTAGATGGATATGACAAGTTGATGAGGGCTACCACTGTTAGATGGATATGACAAGTTGATGACGGCTACCACTGTTAGATGTATGTCACAAGTTAATGAGGGCTACCACTGTTAAATGGATATGACAAATTGATGAGGGCTACCACTGTTAGATGAATATGACAAGTTGATGAGGGCTACCACTGTTAGATGGATATGACAAGTTGATGAGGGTTACCACTGTTAGATGGATATGACAAGTTGATGAGGGCTACCACTGTTAAATGGATATGACAAGTTGATGAGGGCTACCACTGTTAGATGGATATGACAAGTTGATGAGGGCTACCACTGTTAGATGGATATGACAAATTGATGAGGGCTACCACTGTTAGATGGATATGACAAGTTGATGAGGGCTACCACTGTTAAATGGATATGACAAGTTGATGAGGGCTACCACTGTTAAATGGATATGACAAGTTGATGAGGGCTACCACTGTTAAATGGATATGACAAGTTGATGAGGGCTACCACTGTTAGATGGATATGACAAGTTGATGAGGGCTACCACTGTTAGATGGATATGACAAGTTGATGAGGGCTACCACTGTTAAATGGATATGACAAGTTGATGAGGGCTACCACTGTTAGATGGATATGACAAGTTGATGAGGGCTACCACTGTTAAATGGATATGACAAGTTGATGAGGGCTACCACTGTTAGATGGATATGACAAGTTGATGAGGGCTACCACTGTTAGATGGATATGACAAGTTGATGAGGGTTACCACTGTTAAATGGATATGACAAGTTGATGAGGGCTACCACTGTTAAATGGATATGACAAGTTGATGAGGGCTACCACTGTTAGATGGATATGACAAGTTGATGAGGGCTACCACTGTTAAATGGATATGACAAATTGATGAGGGCTACCACTGTTAGATGGATATGACAAGTTGATGAGGGCTACCACTGTTAGATGGATATGACAAGTTGATGAGGGCTACCACTGTTAGATGGATATGACAAGTTGATGAGGGCTACCACTGTTAGATGGATATGACAAGTTGATGAGGGCTACCACTGTTAGATGGATATGACAAGTTGATGAGGGTTACCACTGTTAAATGGATATGACAAGTTGATGAGGGCTACCACTGTTAGATGGATATGACAAGTTGATGAGGGCTACCACTGTTAAATGGATATGACAAGTTGATGAGGGCTACCACTGTTAAATGGATATGACAAGTTGATGAGGGCTACCACTGTTAGATGGATATGACAAGTTGATGAGGGTTTAAACCACTGTTAAATGGATATGACAAGTTGATGAGGGCTACCATTGTTACAATGTAGCTGTATGGTCATGATACAGTATTGCATGCTTTGCTATTATAAGCAGAGAATTAAGAAATAATATAAATAAATATATTTATAAATATATATATTGCTTATAACTGACTGTGGTATGCTCAGATTTTAGATATCTGCTGTATATTGATATTCCTTGTGTTAATAGCATTCTGAGTTATTTCTGGAAGCATGACCTCCTATTTGACTGTCAGTTTGAAAGTTGGCAGTTAGGTTGCGTTATGTCATGGTGTATAGAACTCTTTTAGCCCTGGTCCAGCTACATTTATTAATAATCAATACAAAATCTTACGTTTTCTGCTAACAACTACATGTTAAGAAAGCAAGACATATATCTGCAGTCTCAGAAGCTACAAGTGCAGCTCTAAGCACATCTGCTTGCTCAGGATCTGTACTACTTGCCAAGGGATTATCAGTCTTAACAGGCTGGTTTATTTCATGGATATGTCATACAGACAGTTGGGTGACTAATGGTTTCATGGATATTTCATACTGACAGTTGGGTGACTATTGGTTTCATGGATATTTCATACTGACAGTTGGGTGACTATTGGTTTCATGGATATTTCATACTGACAGTAGGGTGACTATTGGTTTCATGGATATTTCATACTGACAGTTGTGTGACTAATGGTTTCATGGATATTTCATACTGACAGTAGAGTGACTATTGGTTTCATGGATATTTCATACTGACAGTTGGGTGACTATTGGTTTCATGGATATTTCATACAGACAGTAGGGTGACTAATGGTTTCATGGATATTCCATACTGACAGTTGTGTGACTATTGGTTTCATGGATATTTCATACTGACAGTAGGGTGACTATTGGTTTCATGGATATTTCATACTGACAGTTGGGTGTCTATTGGTTTCATGGATATTTCATACTGACAGTTGTGTGACTATTGGTTTCATGGATATTTCATACTGACAGTAGGGTGACTATTGGTTTCATGGATATTTCATACTGACAGTTGGGTGACTATTGGTTTCATGGATATTTCATACAGACAGTTGGGTGACTATTGGTTTCATGGATATTTCATACTGACAGTTGGGTGACTATTGGTTTCATGGATATTTTATACTGACAGTTGGGTGACTATTGGTTTCATGGATATTTCATACTGACAGTTGGGTGACTATTGGTTTCATGGATATTTCATACAGACAGTAGGGTGACTAATGGTTTCATGGATATTTCATACTGACAGTTGGGTGACTATTGGTTTCATGGATATTTCATACTGACAGTTGGATAACTAATGGTTTCATGGTCATTTCATACAGACAGTTGGGTGACTATTGGTTTCATGGATATTTCATACTGACAGTTGGGTGACTAATGGTTTTATGGATATTTCATACTGACAGTAGGGTGACTATTGGTTTCATGGATATTTCATACTGACAGTAGGGTGACAAATGGTTTCATGGATATTTCATACTGACAGTAGGGTGACTATTGGTTTCATGGATATTTCATACTGACAGTTGGGTGACTATTGGTTTCATGGATATTTCATACTGACAGTAGGGTGACTATTGGTTTCATGGATATTTCATACTGACAGTTGGGTGACTATTGGTTTCATGGATATTTCATACTGACAGTAGGGTGACTATTGGTTTCATGGATATTTCATACTGACAGTAGGGTGACTATTGGTTTCATGGATATTTCATACAGACAGTTGGATGACTATTGCTTTCATGGATATTTTGTAGATACAATTTGTGACTATTTTGTGTTGGCAAAGTAGAAATTATTGTTTTTGCTACTGGTCAGTATTCTAAACATGGAGAACTTGAGAAACTGTTGAAAGTGACATTGTTAAAGTTAACCACCAAGTAAATTAATTATTAATGTCTCTCTAGAGTGCAGTGATTCTTAGAGAATGCTTTTTATGGGAATGATAGAATAGCAGGCAATACAAGGAAATATTGCAGCTGTTCTGTGAGATCTTTTTTTAGAGAAAATAACCAAGTATTCTACTGTTGGCAGTGTGTCTTGCAATAAAGATTGTCTTGCAGTTATAAAAAAAGGTAGCAGGTATTTATAAGAATATGCAGCTTTTTGGTGAGGTCTTATTCAATTAAAGGAACCAAGCATGCTGTTTTTAACAACAAAGTTTCTAATCACAGACGTAGCAGATAAGAAGGAAAATAGAAAAGTAGCATATAGTCTTATTCCCATCAAAGTTATGATTTGTTAGTCTCACGTATTAATGTAATGGATTGACAGTTTAAGAAAGTCTTTAGCTCCCAGGATAGTCGTCTTCTTGTTTAAAGCACTTGCTCTGTGGGGCCTTGGCTTGGATGTCTCACGTCCCTGCCCTTTCATGTATTTTACAGAAAGAGAAATTTGTTTGATTCAGGATATGATTATGTTATTGTGATTTTATATCCCAAGCTCTGGTTTTATCTTGGTTGATCCTGGAAATAGGTCTTGGTGTACATCACAGCAACACAATTATGGTCAATTTAGCAATGTCCAGCTATTTTGAAGGAAAAAGATCCCAGACAGATGTCTGGATAGAACCAGTGCACCACAGGTCAGCTGGAAGACCTTCTGACATTAAGTCATTTGCTAGGACAGTGACTTGAACCCACAGAGTAAAAGTTTGATATTTGTGACTCTACCCTGCTACCATGATATATTCTGTCTGACGGGTCTCTGTTAGGAACAGGTATATCATATTGCAAGGTAACTATTGTAACATCAGGTCCATAAGGCCCTATAGTGATTTCAAGCCTGATCAGCTGGGTTAATGGATTCTGGAAGGTCCACAGAAAGGATCCTGTTTCTTCTGTCCTTTTGTCTTGTTTCAGCCAACTAATATGCGGTAACTAATTGACAGTGACAAACATATGCTGAGACAGCAGAAGCTACCATGCACAGCTGCTGCATGCATTATTTTAAGTGGTGACTTTCTAGATCATCCGAGCTTATGCTAAGTGTAGGCTATTATGATTGCCATCCAGTGCCAATCATTACTTAAGTTGTCCAAATGTTGCTTGTGTACATTAATGACAATTATTCTGGTCTTTAAAGACATTGCAAAAATTCCTTTCTCACTATTTCTGAATATCAACAACATTCAGGTTAGCGATATAGGGCCATCAAGTCCCTCTTGGTTCAAAGATAACACAAGAAACAGAGCACTGTTGTAAAATGACATATACGGTAAGTGGATGATTTCGACACCCAAAAGTGACATTTATTTGCCAGTTACATGTATCTAGTACAGCCATATTTCCAGAAGCTTACAGAAACTGTGCAATATATACACCTGAGTATTGACCAAGTACCTTAACAATGAGTATTTCAAGTGGCAAATATGTTTTGCTTTATATCAATTGGTTCCATTTATAAAACCAATACAGTACTGATGAATCATTTATTTTTAAAAATATGACGTATGGCCTGTCCATGATTGTGTAATTTACTGTAGCATTGAAAATAAGGATATTTTATATTTTATTCTACATCTGTCTGCAGTATAGTCAAAGTTAATATTCTTATGTAGTTTTAGCACTTAATGTTTTGAAAATCTTCTGCTTTTCATTAAGTAAACATTATCTTACATTTACATCATTATTTATTCTATTGGACACTTTTAACTCCCATAAAAACCGAATTAGGAAAGAAAACATGACTTATGTGTAAGTAAATAGTTTCACATTATACTTATTGCAAATTTACTATTTACAGTAACATATTCTTTGACAGAAAAGCTGTATTCTGACCTGTAATGTCTGACACCTGACAATACATCTACCTTTGATGATGTAGAGTAGTCATGTCCAATACTTGCACACTGTGCCTATAATTCCAATTTGAGTTCTAACTTAACAATTGTGTTTAATTAAAGCCTTGCTTTTAAACTTGTACAATTGACATGCAATGTTTTCCTGACAAAGTTTGAGTGTTGCTAGGCTGCTACTGTGGATGATGCATTCCATCTGTAAAGTTGAACTGATTTCATTTTGTGAAGTTAATGGTTACAGGTAATATGTCAATATGTGTTCAGTATTAGTTAACAAGGCAGATCCTGTTATAGGGTTTCCTTTGTACAGACTTGCTAATTTAAAATGTCAGTATGTTTTGCACATAATTACTACATTGAAAGTACACCAGTCATTAATGTCCCTGAACAAAATCTATATTTCCAAAGATTTGTCAACCAATGATCAGCTCAGATTTTATTATGTATGTTTTATTGAGAAGTATTTGTTTTATAAATAAATCTGTTTCCCATGCTGATACCATGGTCCGATGGGAATAATTCATCTTGTTCATGGTTAGCAGAATGGTAGGAGACGATATAATCAAATAACAGTGAGATATAATGGAGTATCTATAAATCAGAATGGTAAACAATCATGGCTTACTCTTGACCTTCATTGCTTTGATTTAAAAAAGGCACATAATGTAGATTTAGATCAGAAAGTTCTGTTGGGAACAGGTCAAGGATCTGCACTGTTGGCTCTAAGGTCCATGTGTGTGTTGATTAAAGCTTACAGCTAACAATTTAGTTATGGTAAATCTAAATGTAGCTGGCACAAAGATAACTTTTGTGGTCATGGACCATCAGATCAATACACCATTGTTAGAAGTGTTTTGTCCCATGAATTACAGACAATCAAACCATCCAGACTGCTGTCAAGTATATTCAGATAGCTCAAAATATGAAGAACAATAATTTCTTCTGAGCTTATATATGTATTGAGAATAAGAAATATGATTATATTTTTGTGACTACTGTAGTCTAGTGTTTAATGCAATGGTCTCAGGATCAGAGACTTGCAGGTTTGAACCTCCGACCTGATACTGTTAGTCCTTGGTTGAGACTGATCACTAATATCTGTATAGCTCCTGATAATGTGAAGAAACAGACCTTAAAGATTATATAATAGAAATACAGGCTGTTTCTTGTGGTAGCCCTGAAAATCAACCAACTAGTGAAATACACATCACAAAACAACTTGGTTAATTGGTAAGCTGCTGGTATACTATTCAGGAATTAACAGGCCATTTTCAAGACAATGAATACAAAGGCATTTCTTTCCAGGGCATGTAATAAAATTTTAAACTTTACAACAACAATAAATAACTCCAGTTTGAAGAGAAAAAACACGCTTGACATTCAGTAACTGTTAAATGGGAATTTTTTCTTAAATCATGCACTGTTAATAACTTATTCTTTAAGGCATGAGAAATAATGTTTTCCTTGCAGGTAAGAAAAAATGGTATAATACATATAATTGAATGGACAGGAGTGATTTGCTGATGTAAACAAACCCTGTTGTATAATGGTTGGTGTAGTATTATTGTTGGCTTTGACATACAAATGATTGAGCATGAGCCAAACCTGAAGAAGTAATAGGACTGTTGTAAAGGCATAATAAAAATGGATTTTGTTGATCTAAGAAACAGACAAAAATCTCCAAATTTTATCACAGTCACTTGGTTCCTGTCTCCCTGATGGATATAAGAGAGAGTTGACTATCACCAGTAACTGCTGAAGTCATCACAGCTTGTCTTGTGTATTGGGATACTTCAGGGTGCTATACTTTGCCATTTACTGTAGCTTAGCTTGCTATTTCATGCCTAAACATTATAAATATGTGAACAGCAGGCTCAGAGTTGATGCTTATTGCAAATCTTTAGAATCAAGAATAAAATGGCACTTTATAAAGTATGCTGTAATGCAGAATTATTATTTGTTAGTGATATGGCAAACAATAAAGAATGGCTTTAATGATATTTCATATATGGTTTTATTTCTTATATTCATTTTAGTCTAGTTTAGATAAAAAAACTTTTGCAAACAAAAATAAATATGTTGTAGAATGAAATGCTCCAAACATATGAGGGTAATTTGAACACATCATTTAATTTTCGTGATGAATTCAATCTCCTCTGTGATGAATATAGTGTAAAACAAAGACCAATTCCATTCTGAGGATTAAAGTGGCATGTGAAAACTGCAGGTTTGGTGTGGAAAAAACGATTCTCCGAGTTTCCTATTTGCAAATGATCACAATTGATCAAAATGGTTATGCTACAGGTCAGGAACATTTCTAGCTCTTCAAGAAAAGCTGTGATATCAACAAGACAACTGGAATTTCTGTCAGGTTAAAAGGTTGCCAGAGTAGCTGGGTAACAAGTGACATTTTATAACCATGACAACCTCTGACGATTTGATGAATAAACTGTTTGTGAGTCCATTGGACTCCATCAGCAAGAAACTGACCCGTGCAAAGCGTCGACACACATCTGGGACGTTACAGCAGCTAGCGCAATCAACATCCATCGCAAATAATCCGGGAAAAATGTTCCTATCTCGGCATGCTTCAGTAGTGGATTGGTCTCCAATACCTATACATATAGATGAGGACTTAGCTAAAAAGGTAATCACCATGTTGGCTGCATGTCTGTATATCAGTCTCAGTTTCATGAATTTACTTGAATTTTAAATCATAATATGCCAAAATCAACATGATATCATGTATTCATAATGTTATCATTATTTTAGTCTTCATCTTCATTAAAACCACTTTTATCTCATTTACATCTGTTATTATTACTTTGCATTACTATAATAATTATATAAATTGATCATACATCTGTCCATAGCATCCTGTATTTTCTTCTAATAGACCTTATTTCATTTCAACTGAAATTATGGTATGTTGATCAACCTTTGGTGAAGGCAGAATGGACTTAGTCCTATTTGTTGATGAATGGTTTGAAGGTAAGTAGGGTCATCAGAATGATGTTATATGTAGATTCTTTCAAAAGCACATTTTAAATCTTTGATATAGGTCTTGTGTGGCCAGATTGTGGGATGGGGCTCACCTATAATAAGGTGCTAGAAATCTTGCAATACTTGCATATATTGTAAAATGCAGAATGCATGTCTGTGTTTTTAATGGCAATGTTTTAATGAATAAGTGAATAGAGTGCCTTTATTGTTACATGATTAACTGCTTGATTGAGAAGACCAGAGCGGCTATTGCCTAAAATAAATTTATGTCAGTTGGGACCAAGAAAAAAGTAAGTTATGTGGGGATTTAAGTATTTTTTTAAAATTAAATGTGTACATTAAATCTTACATGTATACAATGGAATAATTATCACAATATTGTTTTTGTGGCTGTAAATACAGGATATTGACCGTAGGTGTAATGCTTATAAGGGATAAACTGTGTCACCTAATCACATTGATTTACGGTCAACTAAGTGTTGTTTTATGGTAATTTGACATCAAACTCAAAATTAACTTCAGAAAATTAATTTGATTTATTTGTTTAAACTATCCAACCCACTAATTCTTAATAGTAACCTTATTTGCTAAACCACTATATACCACTACATCATAATCTCTTATTAAACCCAGTCTAGCTCCCGTCTTCTTTTAGCCCATTAAAACTCATTACAGTTTTATTGATTATTTGATGCATACAGATTTTCTTCACATTTATATTTTCCTCTTTGTTTCTTACTCATTTAATAAGGAAAAATGTTTATATTAAGATCCCTTGTACAATGTTAATGTTGATGTCTCAGTCTGATGGTCAAGGGATATAACTTGTATTGAAAAACAAATGTGGTAGTTAGGGTTCCTTCCCTTGCATACTTTTATACATCTATTCCTTAAATAACAAGAAAGTGCATGGATGTAAGACATCCAAGGTGCACAGAGAACATGCAGAATAGGGAACCGAGAATATCCTGGAAATTTAAAACTCTCTTACACAATTAATTACATACATGTGATATTAGTGAAGCAACAATGCAACTCTGATGGGAACTAGATTAATACTTTGCTTTCTTCCTTCTTGTCTGTAATTACAAGCTGTATTGTTAACATCAGCATTCTTTGTTTTATGTCATTTAACAAGACCTTGCCAACCAGCTGTGAAGTCCTATTATTGCCGTTTCCTCTTAAAATTGCCAGCTACACTTTATTGTTGCAAGCTACTCTGTTAAAAGTGGAATATTAAGGGTTTTTTTCTGAAAATTGTCTCACAGAAAAGCTTTGATTATTGGTTATTTCTCACTACATTATCGTCCCCATAAAAAATGCATTCAAAAAGGGGTACCACTCTCTAAAGCAGCGATCATGATCAAAATTGGCAGGTCTATATCAGGGATAATGTTTGAAGACTTTTTTGCCTTATTTTTATTTTCTTATCCCACACAAATCATTTATGTACCATTTTGACATCCACACTTCAAGTGTTAATAAAGGTTTTTATGAGTTTAATGTGGCTTTAATGTTAATTATATTGTTGAAATCTGACCTAAGGCATTGAATCTAATGGCATGGCTAAGAAAATTGCTACTGAGTTGTTGCACTATGGTCAGACTCTTTTATATTGTATGCTTGTATTGAACAAGTTTGGCTAAAAAGGTTTTTATTTTTAATGGCTATAGAAAAGTGAAACAGCAAGGTATTAACATTAACCCATGCGGGCATGTTAGAATAATATAAAATGAAAGAAAACTCTTTATCTTGACCAATTAGTCATTATCCCAACATTTTTATACCTCATTTGTGAGTAAGAGTTTAAAAGTAGGATAAAAATTAAACCTGCTGGATTCTGTAACTGAATATTTGTGAAAAAAGTGAATTGCTTCATAGCAAAAACTATTATCATTAACGCTGTCCTCCACAAAGATTAATGACCATGTTGAAATAGCATCTCATACAGCATTGTTGCATTGATGACTGTATTGGTCAGAAGTGGCTGTAGTCAGGTGATCAGAGGAATAATCCTTAATTACCTGACTCAGCTTGATTGATTATTGATTGGTGTCTCACCTGTGGAACTAGATGATGCTTCAGATATGTGGCAGGATCATTGTAGAGGATGCCTCCAGGTTGTACTCTTGTGAAATTGTGTAAGCTTAAATCAAATTGGAGCACAGGTTTATTTTGGCAGTAAAAAAACAGAAATTGTAGGAAAGATAGGTTGAATAACCGTAATCTGAACTCTTAAGAATTATTTGAGATTAAACCAGGAAAATAAATCTGTTTTCAGACTCTGGAAAATTGCAATGAATACCAATGAGGCAGACTTGTGAAACTGAGCATTAAACATCTCTCAGACTTTAATGTATTAAATGATGTAGATAGCAACAAGAGTTTCTAATTATTTAATCCTTTCTGTATAAATTCAATCAAAGATAACATGTGGTTTTAGACCTGCTTTGTTATGACGATTTCTATCACAATTTTAGATTTTAATTTAGATTTCTGCATAAAACACTTTGAGTCTGCTAGCTTTGTGTGCATCACCCAATACCCCCCCCCCCCCCCCCCCCGCCCCCCCCCGCCCCCCATCTCCCCTCTCCCAATATGCATAGGTTTCCTTGAATTTGTGTATGAAACCAAGACCTTTCAACTGCATATGAGACTGTTTAGCTCAGTGGTTACAGTATCTCACTCAGTGCCAACTTTGTTTTTTCAAGTGTAAGATGGGGGCTCATTGGATATTTACCTTAAATGCTCAAAATGAACTTTGATATACTGAAATGGCTCCACATTATCAGTGATGGTTATTAGAAGAGGAGGAATGTTACAGTATCACTCAGCCCTTTCAATATGCATAGCTATCCATGCTGCTATATTATATAACCAAATAACAAATGCTTAATTATGGGAAGTCGACTTCTTTTTTCAGTGATGAAATTTTGTGACCATATTTTTGTTATTTAACATGATTTGCTAATAGATAGTTTCCATTTGATGTCATCGACACTGACAAGACCGTTTAAGGCAGCCATCTTTGTGGGCAGAAGCTAAAGCAGGCCGAAATCGGGAAAAATGTGCTGTATTAAACTCACCACTATGTTTTTATTTTTCAGTCTATTTTACTGAATTTTATATCAAATTTAACAGCTTTTATAAAGTTTTTTAAATATCAAAGCTATATTTTGATAGTTTAAAAGGTTAAATAAATACAACAGAAAATCATACACTGTTAATTTTGTTCTAAGTATAAGCCAATAATTTTATTTATTATATGTGTATCAATTCTGTGTGCATTTATCAATTGTAAAAATATTGTATTCTAAAAATATGAAATTCAAGAGCTTTCCAATGGTCCAATTTTTGGACCACAAATGAAAAAAATACAAGAAAATAAAATTTACCTTGGTATACAATTCATATGAAAATCCCTTGAAGTTACCATCAAAGATGGCTGCCAAGATAAGGGATTTTCACTGATGTGGAAACTATAGAGTAAATAGTTTAATGTTATCACTTTATGTATAGGTAGCTAAAAGTTGCCAAACTCCAAGTGACTGGGTCTGAAAATAATTACTATGTAGCATATACAGGCATTATGATTCACCCCAGTGAAATCTTGATCTTGGGAATACTATAGGCAGCTCCCACAATTTTATTTTTATTTGTAAGAGTATTTATGTTAAAATAAATTGGTTCCCTTTTGACCGTTAAAATAGGTTCACACTAATGCAATGTTTATAAACATGAACTATGTTACTATGTAGCTGGAGATATTAATCAGGTGTGGTTTTATTCATTCTTGCCTCCAGTGCATCAGTACAAGTCAGACCTTGTTTCAACAGACCATTGCCTCCAGGGCATCAGTACAAGTCCGACCTTGTTCAACAGACCATTGCCTCCAGGGCATCAGTACAAGTCAGACCTTGTTCAACAGACCATTGCCTCCACCTGTTGTAACTGCATGTGTCACATTTAGATCTTCATTCTAATATGACAATATATGTTTGAAATTGTATAATAACCAAAATGATGTACCTTGTACAGGTGTTTATAAAAGCCTGTTCTGTTCTAATGTGTTAGTCACATTGATAGGTCCAGTTATAATATCCAGTCACAACAACAGATGCAACAATCATGAATGAGACAGTGGTCTCTCGTTATGTTTACAATGTCATCATCAACATAATCACCAACCATCAACATCAACCCCCATGACAACAGCAAAAATACTCGAAAGTGCTGATGTATTCACTAAATTAGGAAAATTTTGGAGACAATGAAAACAGTGTAGATAAATTCTTGTACCTAGATTTTGTGTTACATTAACTCCACTCCATTTTAACCTTTAGTTTGCTACATTTTGTTTATATAGCCCATGCTCAATTCTTTTTTGTTTGCTTTAATATTTCATGTATATATGTTACATGTCAGGGTTGATATACATGTACCCTATAAATTGAGCTACAGATCAGCTAATAGTGCAGATCCTGATCAGACAGCTCCCGACTAGGCGGTGGCTTATCTGGACCTACACTATTTGCCTTAGCCTTACAAATACATGAATAGAAGGCTAAGAGTTAAACTATACAACATTTAAATAGAGGGTTAAGGGTCAAGGATCCAGGCCTGGTCAAGTTAAACTATACAACATTTAAATAGAGGGTTAAGGGTCAAGGATCCAGGCCTGGGGACTTGACCATAGCCCTGTGTTGGTTACATTACATATTTCACAAGATGCTGTATTAGTATTTGCTCTAGATGCTGTTTTTTTAGCTCACCTGAGCACAACGTGCTCAAGGGGAGCTTTTGTGATACCGCTTCGTCCGTCGTTCGTCGTTCCTCGTTCGTCGTTTGTCGTTCGTCGTCAACATTTACCTTGTGAACACACTAGAGGCCACAATTTTTATCCAATCTTCATCAAACTTGGTCAGAATGTTTGTCTGCATGAAATCTTGGATGAGTTCATTATTGGGTCACCTGGGGTCAAAAAGTAGGTCACGAGGTCAAATTTTAAGAAAAACTTGTGAACACACTAGAGACCACATTTATAGCCCAATTTTCACCAAACTTGGTCAGAATGTTTGTCTGCATGAAATCTTGGATGAGTTCGTAACTGGGTCACGTGGGATCAAAAAGTAGGTCACTAGGTCAAATCCTAGAAAAAGCTTGTGAACACACCAGAGGCCACATTTATAGCCCAATCTTCACCAAACTTGGTCAGATTGTTTGTCTGCATAAAATCTTGGATGAGTTCGTAACTGGGTCACGTGGGGTTAAAAAGTAGGTCACTAGGTCAAATCTTAGAAAAAGCTTGTGAACACAATAGAAGCCACATTTGTAGCCCAATCTTCACCAAACTTGGTCAGATTGTTTGTCTGCATGAAATCTTGGATGAGTTCGTAACTGGGTCACGTGGGGTCAAAAAGTAGGTCACTAGGTCAAATCTTAGAAAAAGCTTGTGAACACACTAGAGGCCACATTTATAGCCCAATCTTCACCAAACTTGATTAGAATGTTTGTCTGCATGAAATCTTGGATGAGTTCGTAACTGGGTCACGTGGGGTCAAAAAGTAGGTCACTAGGTCAAATCTTAGAAAAAGCTTGTGAACACACTAGAGGCCACATTTATAGCCCAATCTTCACCAAACTTGGTCAGAATGTTTGTCTGCGTGAAATCTTGGATGAGTTCGTAACTGGGTCACGTGGGGTCAAAAAGTAGGTCACTAGGTCGAATCTTAGAAAAAGCTTGTGAACACACTAGAGGCCACATTTATAGCCCAATCTTCACCAAACTTGGTCAGAATGTTTGTCTGCGTGAAGTCTTGGATGAGTTTGTAACTGGGTCACGTGGGGTCAAAAAGTAGGTCACTAGGTCAAATCTTAGAAAAAGCTTGTGAACACACTAGAGGCCACATTTATAGCCCAATCTTCACTAAACTTAATCAGAATGTTTGTTTGCATGAAATTTCGGATGAGTTCGTAACTGGGTCACGTGGGGTCAAAAAGTAGGTCACAAGGTCAAGTCTTAGAAAAAGCTTGTAAACACACTAGAGGCCCTATTTATAGGCCAATCTTCATCAAACTTGGTCAGAATGTTTGTCTGCATGAAATCTTGGATAAGTTCGTTATTGGGTCTCGTGGGGTCATAAAGTAGGTCACTAGGTCAAATTTTAGAAAAAGCTTGTGAAAACACTTAAGAGGCTACATTGATGGCCCAGTCTTCACCAAACTTGACCATCATGTTTGCCAGTATGAAATCTTACATATGTTTTGAAGTGAGTCATGTGGATTCAGTAGGTTACTTGGTAAAATTCTAGAAAATGTTATCAACCCACTGGCCACACTAATGGTCCAATCTTCACCGAAGATTTCTAAAGTAAATAACTCTTAATTACTTAATGCCAGATTTGAGCCTACTAAAAGCCTGTGTCATCAGGTGAGCGATTAAGGGCCATCATGGCCCTCTTGTTTACATAAAGTATATCATTTTGTGTTGGATTTTATAGTCACATGTACATTTAGTTTAAACAGGCTGGACATACTGTTGTTAATATTTAATGGCGTTTAACTCACTACAATATTTAAACTGTGTGACACTCTTTCATATAACACCATATAATGAAAATACAGTCAACTCTCGTTATCTCAAAATCGGTTATCTAAAATTTCCGGTTATGTCAAACTGTTTTCTACGGTCCCTGTTTTTTCCCTATAGTTTCTATATAGTTCGACTCCACTTAACTCAAATTCAGATGTGTCAAACTATAGGATATATCAAACTAAATTCTTTGTCCCCACTTGTATAAAGCTGTTGAAATCAGTTGGTCTATCTCAAACTTCAAATTGCTATAAGATGCAAAACGGCAACAATAGTGATTTTCACACTTACCGTGAAACTCGCAAAGATTTGGGCGCAAGTTTTATCGCCAATTATCGGCAATCAGGATGTCACGTAATTAAGAGAAGAGGTTAATCGATTAGTATTTAATTAGCTGATTTAATGAACAACAATTTCGTTAATCAATTAACGCTGATTAAAGTGATAAAGGAAGAATATTAAATTACATTGTAAAAAAATCTAATAACACTTTAAACATGCAAAACCACACAAACTTGCAGAAACTTAGGTTTAGAGTGGCAGATAAAACAAGAAATTTCAGTCATTACCAGTCATCGTGTAGCAGGTAAGATTTTTAAGATTTACACAAACTATCCTTAAATTCGGATAACTCAAACTTCGAATATCTCAAACTATTTTCTACGGTCCCTTGAAATTTGAGATAACGAGGGTTGACTGTACATGGAATAATCTCTTGTTGCGCAAGAAGTAACTGTGTTGGGTCGGCTGTTTTACAATGGTTACTTTGTATTCTCTACTTGTGTGGTCAATACTAAAACATTATCACATTATTATTTACTTATTATGGGTTTTTTAACACTGTAACATGCGTAAAGTTAAATTTACTCTTGATAAAAAAAAAAACTTTTGCTGTTTGTAGTTGCCTTCCCACATTTACTTTGCACAAAATTATCGGATAAATACTGTATCTCATTACATATCATTGATAAAGACTGTATCTCATTACATATCATTGATAAAGTCTGTATCTCATTACATATCATTGATAAAGACTGTATCTCATTACATATCATTGATAAAGACTGTATCTCATTACATATCATTGATAAAGACTGTATCTCATTACATATCATTGATAAAGTCTGTATCTCATTACATATCATTGATGAAGACTGTATCTCATTACATATCATTGATAAAGACTGTATCTCATTACATATCATTGATAAAGACTGTATCTCATTATATATCATTGATAAAGACTTTATCTCATTACATATCATTGATAAAGACTGTATCTCATTACATATCATTGATAAAGACTGTGTCTCATTACATATCATTGATAAAGACTGTATCTCATTACATATCATTGATAAAGACTGTATCTCATTACATATCATTGATAAAGACTGTATCTCATTACATATCATTGATAAAGACTGTATCTCATTATATATCATTGATAAAGACTGTATCTCATTACATATCATTGATAAAGACTGTATCTCATTACATATTATTGATAAAGACTGTATCTCATTACATATTATTGATAAAGACTGTATCTCATTACATATCATTGATAAAGTCTGTGTCTCATTACATATCATTGATAAAGACTGTGTCTCATTACATATCATTGATAAAGACTGTGTCTCATTACATATCATTGATAAAGACTGTATCTCATTACATATCATTGATAAAGACTGTGTCTCATTACATATCATTGATAAAGACTGTGTCTCATTACATATCATTGATAAAGACTGTATCTCATTACATATCATTGATAAAGACTGTATCTCATTACATATCATTGATAAAGACTGTATCTCATTACATATCATTGATAAAGAAAGACTGTATCTCATTACATATCATTGATAAAGACTGTATCTCATTACATATCATTGATAAAGTCTGTATCTCATTACATATCATTGATAAAGACTGTATCTCATTATATATCATTGATAAAGACTGTATCTCATTACATATCATTGATAAAGACTGTATCTCTATACATATCATTGATAAAGACTGTATCTCATTACATATCATTGATAAAGAAAGACTGTATCTCATTACATATCATTGATAAAGACTGTATCTCATTACATATCATTGATAAAGACTGTATCTCATTACATATCATTGATAAAGTCTGTATCTCATTACATATCATTGATAAAGACTGTATCTCATTACATATCATTGATAAAGAAAGACTGTATCTCATTACATATCATTGATAAAGACTGTATCTCATTACATATCATTGATAAAGACTGTATCTCATTACATATCATTGATGAAGTCTGTATCTCCTTACATATCATTGATACAGACTGTATCTCATTACATATCATTGATAAAGAAAGACTGTATCTCATTACATATCATTGATAAAGACTGTATCTCATTACATATCATTGATAAAGACTGTATCTCATTACATATCATTGATAAAGACTGTATCTCATTACATATCATTGATAAAGACTGTATCTCATTACATATCATTGATAAAGACTGTATCTCATTACATATCATTGATAAAGACTGTATCTCATTACATATCATTGATAAAGTCTGTATCTCATTACATATCATTGATAAAGACTGTATCTAATTACATATCATTGATAAAGTCTGTATCTCATTACATATCATTGATAAAGACTGTATCTCATTACATATCATTGATAAAGACTGTATCTCATTACATATCATTGATAAAGACTGTATCTCATTACATATCATTGATAAAGACTGTATCTCATTACATATCATTGATAAAGACTGTATCTCATTACATATCATTGATAAAGACTGTATCTCATTACATATCATTGATAAAGACTGTATCTCATTACATATCATTGATAAAGTCTGTATCTCATTACATATCATTAATAAAGACTGTATCTCATTACATATCAATGATAAAGACTGTATCTCATTACATATGATTGATAAAGACTGTATCTCATTACATATCATTGATAAAGACTGTATCTCATTACATATCATTGATAAAGACTGTATCTCATTACATATCATTGATAAAGACTGTATCTCATTACATATCATTGATAAAGACTGTATCTCATTACATATCATTGATAAAGTCTGTATCTCATTACATATCATTAATAAAGACTGTATCTCATTACATATCAATGATAAAGACTGTATCTCATTA
Organism: Sinonovacula constricta; assembly: GCA_007844125.1. Lineage (NCBI taxonomy): Eukaryota > Metazoa > Mollusca > Bivalvia > Cardiida > Solecurtidae > Sinonovacula > Sinonovacula constricta. The sequence continues at coordinate 64,970,431 of CM017559.1, read as the reverse complement.
CATATGATTGATAAAGACTGTATCTCATTACATATCATTGATAAAGACTGTATCTCATTACATATCATTGATAAAGACTGTATCTCATTACATATCATTGATAAAGTCTGTATCTCATTACATATCATTAATAAAGACTGTATCTCATTACATATCAATGATAAAGACTGTATCTCATTACATATGATTGATAAAGACTGTATCTCATTACATATCATTGATAAAGACTGTATCTCATTACATATCATTGATAAAGACTGTATCTCATTACATATCATTGATAAAGACTGTATCTCATTACATATCATTGATAAAGACTGTATCTCATTACATATCATTGATAAAGACTGTATCTCATTACATATCATTGATAAAGTCTGTATCTCATTACATATCATTGATAAAGTCTGTATCTCATTACATATCATTAATAAAGACTGTATCTCATTACATATCAATGATTCACAACTTACTCAATTTCTCCTGCACCTGTAAGATACTCATTTTTTTCTTTTTCACTTACTTGTCAGTCAGTATTCTGAGGTATCTGTTTGGATGTTTCCTGTCATCTCATGTAGCCCAAATTGATCAGGGTTAGGCAAATAGTGTACATCTAGATCCACCAGTTTCTGCTGACAGCTATTTAATCTGGACATATTCTATTTGCTTTTAGGTCTGTAGCAGTATGTTATGTTGCTAAGGTAATGAGTTGTTGGATAATAATATAATAAGGTGTAGGCTCTTCACCAAGTAAACAGGCTCAGGGTGAACACTTTATCATGCTTCAGTCTGATAAAAACACATTCTTAGTTGTCGTGTTACAGGTTATTAGGCATATGGTTTAAAATTCAGATGCAGACAGTGTAGATCTCGATCAGACCTTCTACCATCAGATCTGGGTCTACTCTATTTGACAAAGTGTATCAATTTGTGGCCAGCAGACTAAGTGTTCACTCTACATACATCCAATGGTGGATCAGTTGACCATAAAGACTGTTGTTGTTACCTTCCCCTTGCATACCATACAGGATGTCAAGTGGGGATGTAGTATAATGAGCTACCTTTTATTATTCACTGGGAAGCTTTTTGATGGATTTAAGGAATGTGCAGATTTGAAGCTTTCATCTCTGTATTTATAATGGTGATCAGTGAAACTGAGGATTGACTTCTAGTGTTTCTGTTGATCAAAAAGTGAGCTTGTTGCAATGTTTTATTAAGATTTAAACAAGTTTAGTCGAGAAACTACAGAGTGTGATGTGAAGCTGTTGTTAACCAGGCATACTTGCCCATGGACACTTAAGTAGAAGTTTATAGTTTGTAACAAATATGCTCTACTACCTAAAATCTTTGTTTGCTATAGCAGCGGTCTGTAGGAATATCATAGCAAGTATTTAGAAAGACATTTCTTTTTAAATTGAACATAATGAAATATCAATATCTTTGCTCTTATTAATAATAAACATGAGAACCCTTTTATAAATCTCATCAAGAAACTTAATCTGGCAATGTTAGGTTGCTGGATTTTGTTATATTGTACAGCTAGAATTACTTACAAAGGTTCTCTACTAGTGGGTTATATAATATCACTTGCCTGGCTGTGCCAGAAAGTACTATAGAATCGCTCACCTGGTTCTGCTGGTGGGTTGTATAGACCTGTAGGATCACTTGCTAGGTTCTGCAGTAGTTTATATGAAATCAAGTTATTAATTGAAGCCCCATAAAAAGTGTAAGCAAATGTCACAGGGCTGTCCTACTACTAAAACCCTTGACTTTTACCGGCCGCAATAGCTCAGGTGGTAGAGCGTCGGCTTGCAGATCGGGAGGTCGTGGGTTCGAACCCCGGCCAGGTCAAACCAAAGACTTTAAAGTTGGTAGTAGTGGCTTCCCTCCTAACACTCGGGGCTAAAGGGACAGCATTACGCCTGACTCGTCGGTGTCAGTATAATGGACCGGCCGGGTTCAGTCGCTGGGCACCTCATAAGTGCCCCTGTGCTATAATGATAGAAATGTGGCTGCGCAGTATCGGCAAAAATGCCAGCTAATCCTATCCTTGACTTTTTTCATACCTATCGTTAGTGTAGCTGGTAAAGTCCATGCTTTATGTCCTTAACATCATCCTATACGTTACTGCAGCTGCTACATGTATTATTATATTAAGACTAGTTGTTAAATAACAAATTAAAATGTTTTAAAATTATGTGTTGAATGTCCTCTATTTCATGTCTTTGTGCCATCTTTTGCAAGTTTTCGGTTGGATGCTTCATTACACTGGCAGTTATGTAAGATCGTAAACCATAAATATCACGTTACAGATGTTTCTGGCTACACAAACTGCTTAAAGTTGTCCAACTGCTTGTTGGATTTTAATGGCTTTAAATTGATAAAGTAGATTCAGGTACTTGACTTAAAGTAGGTTGGAGTTGACATCTGTAAAGAATGTGTTTAGCTAATGTTGAATGTGATTCTTGTGGAGGACTCTTATCCTGCTAATCAAAGATTGATCAAGTCTAACAAGATAGTATAGGTCCAGATTGGCCCTGTTAATCAAAGATTGATCAAGTCTAACAAGATAGTGTAGGTCCAGATTGGCCCTGTTAATCAAAGATTGATCAAGTCTAACAAGATAGTGTAGGTCCAGATTGGCCCTGTTAATCAAAGATTGATCAAGTCTAACAAGATAGTGTAGGTCCAGATTGGCCCTGTTAATCAAGATTTGATCAAGTCTAACAAGATAGTGTAGGTCCAGATTGGCCCTGTTAATCATGATTTGATCAAGTCTAACAAGATAGTGTAGGTCCAGATTGGCCCTGTTAATCAAAGATTGATCAAGTCTAACAAGATAGTGTAGGTCCAGATTGGCCCTGTTAATCAAAGATTGAACAAGTCTAACAAGATAGTGTAGGTCCAGACTGACCCTGTTAATCAAAGATTGATCAAGTCTAACAAGATAGTGTAGGTCCAGATTGGCCCTGTTAATCAAAGATTGATCAAGTCTAACAAGATAGTGTAGGTCCAGATTGGCCCTGTTAATCAAGATTTGATCAAGTCTAACAAGATAGTGTAGGTCCAGATTGGCCCTGTTAATCATGATTTGATCAAGTCTAACAAGATAGTGTAGGTCCAGATTGGCCCTGTTAATCAAAGATTGATCAAGTCTAACAAGATAGTGTAGGTCCATTGGCCCTGTTAATCAAAGATTCATCAAGTTTAACAAGATAGTGTAGGTCCAGATTGACCCTGTTAATCAAAGATTGATCAAGTCTAACAAGATAGTGGAGGTCCAGATTGACCCTGTTAATCAAAGATTGATCAAGTCTTACAAGATAGTGTAGGTCCAGATTGACCCTGTTAATCAAAGATTGATCAAGTCTAACAAGATAGTGTAGGTCCAGATTGGCCCTGTTAATCAAAGATTGATCAAGTCTAACAAGATAGTGTAGGTCCAGATTGGCCCTGCTAATCATGATTTGATCAAGTCTAACAAGATAGTGTAGGTCCAGATTGGCACTGTTAATCATGGATTGATCAAGTCTAACAAGATAGTGTAGGTCCAGATTGGCCCTGCTAATCATGATTTGATCGAGTCTAACAAGATAGTGGAGGTCCAGACTGACCCTGTTAATCAAAGATTGATCAAGTCGAACAAGATAGTGTAGGTCCAGATTGGCCCTGTTAATCAAAGATTGATCAAGTCTAACAAGATAGTGTAGGTCCAGATTGGCCCTGTTAATCAAAGATTGATCAAGTCTAACAAGATAGTGTAGGTCTAGACTGGCCCTGTTAATTAAAGATTGATCAAGTCTAACAAGATAGTGTAGGTCCAGATTGGCCCTGTTAATTAAAGATTGATCAAGTCTAACAAGATAGTGTAGGTCTAGACTGGCCCTGTTAATCAAAGATTGATCAAGTCTAACAAGATAGTGTAGGTCCAGATTGACCCTGTTAATCATGGATTGATCAATTCCAAGAAGATAGTGTAGGTCTAGACTGGCCCTGTTAATCAAAGATTGATCAAGTGTAACAAGATAGTGTAGGTCTAGACTGGCCCTGCTAATCAAAGATTGATCAAGTCTAACAAGATAGTGTAGGTCCAGATCAGCCCTGTCAGTCATGGATTGATCATGTTTAATTATACCATATTGATCAACCTCATGAACTAGGAACTTTGAGAGCCATATATATGTCCCCCTTCATTTTGACTACAGGAAGTGCAGGACAAAATAAACACCAACTGACCTGAAATATGTACTCACAGTTATGCAATGTTATGAAATAGTAAAGTAACATTTTTTGTGAGGCTGTGTGATGTTAAGTGTGTCTTGTCTTGCTTGCACTTGGTATATACACATAACTAGATTTCAGTGCATTTGCATTTTTGATAGTTTTTGTGTGTGTGTGTGTAAGATTGTGATTTATTTTTGTAAAACTATGGAGTTATAAATATGTGAAAGTGAGGCACCAATAAAGTTTGTTAAACCTGTTATGTTAGATAGTGGGGAGAAAACCTTAGCTTGAATCTCCTTTTATAATGTTAATTAATCAGTTTGAAGCGACTGTTTTGTGTGGTTGAGGTTGTTTTGAAGTTGTTTATTAGATGTGGGTTTTTTGTGTATTATTAAACTATGAGGTTATGTGTGTGATTTTAAGATGTGATAATTTGGGAATAAAACTCAAACACATCATTTCGAACCTAGAAAGTCTGATAAGTGTTCATGTTTTTTCATAGATAAACAAAAATATAATGTAATATTTCTTGTGAATGGTGGAAAAAATTGCTTGTGAATACACTTAAGGCTACAGTTTTTATCCAATCTTCACTAAACTTTGTCAGAATGTTTGTCTGCCAGAAATATTGGATGAATTTATAACTGTGTCATGTGGGATCAAAAACTGGGTCACTTGGTCAAATTTAAAAACAACAACATGTAAACATGCTAAATACCACATTTCTGGCACAATCTTCACTTAACTTAGTCTGAATGTTTGCCTTCATACAATCTTGGATGTTTTTGTAACTAGATCATGTGGGGTCAAAAACTAGATCATTATATGCCAAATCTTAGAAAAACATGTGGGGTCAAAAACTAGATCATTATATGCCAAATCTTAGAAAAATCTTGTAAACATACTAGAGGTAACATTTGTGGACCATTCTTAACACTAAATTTTCTCTGGACCATGTGAAAATGTGCCAACAAAAAAAATCAAGTCGATAAATTCCAGGAGGACATTTTGTATACCATCTCGGGCAGTCAATTATTGTCTGAGGAAAAAAAATCTATATGAAAAAATATCAAAAAAATATATTATATGAAGAAAAATGTTCCATAATCAATTCTTCAATATCAAGTTAGATTCAACATACTGAAATGTAGGTTTATATTATAGCATTTTAAATAAAAATGCCATAGTATTCGATGCACCAGAAAAAATACCAATTCAATTTTGAGACAGTAACATCTGGTTAAGATAAACCCCTATATAAACATAATTGTTTAATTAGATAAACTATCTGTTTCAAAACTATTGCACTCTGATTTCAATGTAGTGGACATTAGCAGACAGTTTAGGGTCAACAGCCAAGACCAGTTGACCAACTTCACAGTGAGAGAGTAGGTCAATAGCTTTGTTAACGCTCAGGTTGCATCAGGAAAGAGTGTGGTTACTGTACCCATGTGCACCCTTGAGTAGATTACAAATTAGTGTTGCATTTTATTTTATAATATCACATTTCCATCAAGTTGCAACAGGCTGGACTTACAAAAAGCAACATAAGATGATTTTGTTATGCTTCTTTATTTTAACTGTCTAGCTCTCCTATGTAAATCAGTAACTCTATATTCAGAGTTTCTCTGCTAATTTTATACTTCGAATACAAAAATAAATGTTTGTCCCAACTGGGACTGCATTTTAAAGGATTTTTGTAGATATGAAACAAAAATTCCTTGTCTTAACTTGCTGGAAACTTTTAAGAACAAGGAACATTGCCATTGGATCGAGAATGGGATCAGCTTTATTCTCCCAGTCTGTTCTGGAGGTATTGGAACTCAATACAAAGAAGTGTTTTTTATAGCATCCTGTGAGACATGCAACATGCAGTTTTCTAATGGAAGAATTTCAGGTTTTCATCAGAGTTGAAAACAATCACTGAGTCACAAGCAAATTAGCAGAAAAAAGTGTTGCTTGAAATGACATCTATAATGGATGAGGTTTTGTCTACCCTGGAAAAAGTCGCTTGTTTGCCCACCTTGGAAATACAGTGAGATACCTGAAGACTCTCAGTTTCTAGACGCTTGCATCTTACATGGTAACTGGCATGTTCTTCATACTCCCATACTCAATATTTGTTCATGCATCATACAATATAGGGTTCACTTCCAATGCTTTATTATAGCCTGTCAGTATACACTTATTTCTGTTCCTTTATGATAAACAAATGACAATTACTAATATATATATGATACCTTGCCAGCTGATAAGTCCTGTGATTATGGATCACCTACTAAGTCTGGAGTTATGATAAGTAAATGTCTGATTATAATTGTGTATTCTTTTATATTCTTCCGACGTGTTTTCTTACACTGATAGTCACTTGACATAGCAAAAGAATAAGTTGAACTGCCTACCGGTAATAAATAAACCTATGATGCTCAAATCCATGTGAAATGTTATGTGAAATGTAATCAACATGTGTGACAATAAGTTAAGACCATATCTGGTGAGCCATGCACAATGATGCTGGTGTCTGTCTGTGATAGTGACCCTCATAACCATTGATCACTGAGACTTCATGCATACCTTTGTTGCTGGTGTACTGGCTGTAGTGGTGTACTGGCTGTAGTGGCTGTAGTGGTGTACTGGCTGTAGTGGTGTACTGGCTGTAGTGACTGTAGTGGAGTACTGGCTGTAGTAGTGTACTGACTGTACTGGCTGTAGTGGTGTACTGGCTGTAGTAGTGTACTGGCTGTAGTGGTGTACTGGCTGTAGTAGTGTACTGACTGTAGTGGTGTACTGGCTGTAGTGGTGTACTGGCTGTAGTGGCTGTAGTGTTGTACTGGCTGTACTTGCTATAGTGGTGTACTGGCTGTAGTGGTGTACTGGCTGTACGTGTGTACTGGCTATAGTGGTGTACTGGCTGTAGTGGTATACTGGCTGTAGTGGTATACTGGCTATACTTGTGTATTGGCTGTAGTGTTGTACTGGCTGTAGTGTTGTACTGGCTGTAGTGGTGTACTGGCTGTAGTGGTATACTGGCTATACTTGTGTATTGGCTGTAGTGTTGTACTGGCTGTAGTGGTGTACTGGCTGTAGTGGTATACTTGCTATACTTGTGTACTGGCTGTAGTGGTGTACTGGCTGTAGTGGTGTACTGGCTGTAGTGGTATACTGGCTATACTTGTGTATTGGCTGTAGTGTTGTACTGGCTGTAGTGGTGTACTGGCTGTAGTGGTGTACTGGCTGTAGTGGTATACTGGCTATACTTGTGTACTGGCTGTAGTGGTGTACTGGCTGTACTTGCTATAGTGGTGTACTGGCTGTAGTGGTGTACTGGCTGTGGTGTACTGGCTGTAGTGGTGTACTGGCTGTAGTGGTGTACTGGCTGTAGTGTTGTACTGGCTGTAGTGGTGTACTGGCTGTAGTGGTGTACTGGCTGTAGTGTTGTACTGGCTGTAGTGGTGTACTGGCTGTAGTGGTGTACTGGCTGTAGTGGCTGTAGTGTTGTACTGGCTGTACTTGCTATAGTGGTGTACTGGCTGTAGTGGTGTACTGGCTGTACTTGCTATAGTGGTGTACTGGCTGTAGTGGTATACTGGCTATACTTGTGAATTGGCTGTAGTGTTGTACTGGCTGTAGTGGTGTACTGGCTGTAGTGGTATACTTGCTATACTTGTGTACTGGCTGTAGTGGTGTACTGGCTGTAGTGGTGTACTGGCTGTAGTGGTATACTGGCTATACTTGTGTATTGGCTGTAGTGGTGTACTGGCTGTAGTGGTATACTTGCTATACTTGTGTACTGGCTGTAGTGGTGTACTGGCTGTAGTGGTGTACTGGCTGTAGTGGTATACTGGCTATACTTGTGTATTGGCTGTAGTGTTGTACTGGCTGTAGTGGTGTACTGGCTGTAGTGGTGTACTGGCTGTAGTGGTATACTTGCTATACTTGTGTACTGGCTGTAGTGGTGTACTGGCTGTACTTGCTATAGTGGTGTACTGGCTGTAGTGGTGTACTGGCTGTAGTGGTGTACTGACTGTACTGGCTGTAGTGGTGTACTGGCTGTAGTGGTGTACTGGCTGTAGTGGTATACTTGCTATACTTGTGTATTGGCTGTAGTGTTGTACTGGCTGTAGTGGTGTACTGGCTGTAGTGGTGTACTGACTGTACTGGCTGTAGTGGTGTACTGGCTGTACTGGCTGTAGTGGTGTACTGGCTGTAGTGGTGTACTGGCTGTAGTGGTGTACTGACTGTACTGGCTGTAGTGGTGTACTGGCTGTAGTGGTGTACTGACTGTACTGGCTGTAGTGGTGTACTGGCTGTAGTGGTGTACTGGCTGTAGTGGTGTACTGGCTGTAGTGGTGTACTGGCTGTACTGGCTGTAGTGGTATACTTGCTATACTTGTGTACTGGCTGTAGTGGTGTACTGGCTGTAGTGGTGTACTGACTGTACTGGCTGTAGTGGTGTACTGGCTGTAGTGGTGTACTGGCTGTAGTGGTGTACTGGCTGTAGTGGTGTACTGGCTGTAGTGGTGTACTGGCTGTAGTGGTGTACTGGCTGTAGTGGTGTACTGGCTGTAGTGGTATACTTGCTATACTTGTGTACTGGCTGTAGTGACTGTAGTGGTGTACTGACTGTAGTGGTATACTTGCTATACTTGTGTACTGGCTGTAGTGGTGTACTGACTGTACTGGCTGTAGTGGTGTACTGGCTGTAGTGGTGTACTGGCTGTAGTGGTGTACTGGCTGTAGTGGTGTACTGGCTGTAGTAGTGTACTGGCTGTAGTGTTGTACTGGCTGTAGTGGTGTACTGGCTGTAGTGGTGTACTGGCTGTAGTGGTGTACTGGCTGTAGTGGTGTACTGACTGTACTGGCTGTAGTGGTGTACTGGCTGTAGTGGTGTACTGGCTGTAGTGGTGTACTGGCTGTAGTGGTGTACTGGCTGTAGTGGTGTACTGGCTGTAGTGGTGTACTGGCTGTAGTAGTGTACTGGCTGTAGTGTTGTACTGGCTGTAGTGGTGTACTGGCTGTAGTGGTGTACTGGCTGTAGTGGCTGTAGTGTTGTACTGGCTGTACTTGCTATAGTGGTGTACTGGCTGTAGTGGTGTACTGGCTGTACGTGTGTACTTGCTATAGTGGTGTACTGGCTGTACGTGTGTACTTGCTATACTTGTGTATTGGCTGTAGTGGTGTACTGACTGTACTGGCTGTAGTGGTGTACTGGCTGTAGTGGTGTCCCTTGTATGGTGTCCCTTGTAACCTTCGATATCACTTAGACTTTAATATGCATCATAATTTGTTAACATTCTGTAACAAGATCTGACAATAATACTGTCCTGCTTAACAATAGCACCAATATGGACGTCGATCTGTAACAGTTAGCTATGTGTGTTATCATTGTGTTATACAATATAAATATTTAATATCAGCAATAATACAGTATCATCCTCATTTAAAGGCATTTTATTCTTGTTTAAAGCAGTAACTGTTGTGGATGATAGCTTTTTTATGAACAAAGTTCACAGTTTTGTGTAGGTATGTAACACATAGGTCGGAATGAGCCACAATTCATATGGACTTAAATTATTGTGTTTGTGTTGTTCAGGTGTTCGTGAACTATTTTTGTTTGTTATTGATGTTGGTGATTACTGACCCATCCCACCCCCAGGGGATATAATGGCCCCAGGCCAATATCAACAAAAACAGTCTCTCAGCTCAGAGTCCGATGATCTCATTACCAATGTTGATAATTCTGCAGACTGGTGTGTGCATGACCTCCAAGTATTGATAACTGGAGACCGAGGATTTTTTACCACCCTCCTTTAAACTTGCCATAATGCCTAACACTACAGCTGAAACACGTACACCATGAAGTGATTACTAATACATGAGACATGCCAATTGATAGGAACGCTATCTTAATTATAAATACAAAATAAATATATATTTACAAAAACAATAGTGTTACAATAAATCAGAAGCATATTCCTATATCTTCAACAAAAACAATGGAATAAGAAATCTTGGAAATATAGATTTCATTCATTCTTCAAAGAAAGATGTAATAATCATCCTATTTTAGTTTTACTTATGTCCTGTTGCAATCACCTAAACTTTTAATATATTTTTTAATATATACCGGTAGTTTGTAGAAATTCACTTTTTTTACTTGTCATTAAAATGGAGTGAGTAAAATGTCAATTTTTTAATACAATTTTCCAGTCATGTTTCACATTTAAATGACTGTCCATTATTACAATAATGTTGTCATACAGATTAATATGAAAAATTATTTTGTGTTCACTTTACATTACTTTAATTTACCTTTGACATATAGAGTTATTAATCAAATAAATTAATAAATCTTAAATAACTATTGTATTTCTAACATAATGATGAAGTAGTTTGTTTGTCATAAAATGGATATTTGACCAATGCAAAAAAATCATGCTTTACTTGAGGTACTTGACACTTATTGAATAATATTTTCTTCTTTGGTCAATTTGGCTTATGTTGGAAAATCAGTCAAGCATTAAAATTTTACATTTCATGAAATGGCCTGCCAGTGGTCAAGTGGTGAGGGCACAGTATTTAACTAATTCCCTGACTGCTCAGATCTTACCCTGTGGGTGAAAGTTTTATCAGGGTGAAGAGAAGGTCTTCCAGTTAACCTCCTGTGGGCCAGCCATTCTACCCAGACATTTGGTCTGGGGTCTTCTACAAAAATCACTGAATGAAGCTATGATGAAAATAAAAGTGTTGCTGCAAAGTAGTTTATAAATAAAATAATGGCATGCTGTATTTGTGTATGTTAAGGATTTCCGACTCTAATGCTGCACCTCCAATTGAAGAGCATCAAAGTAAGGGCTAAAATACTTCAAAACAGGGGGTTGGTGGTTCGAATCCCGGTATGGGCACGAATGGTCAACTTTGTGCTTTCTACTTTTTCACTTTGACAGTTATTTCTGTATCCCTCTACCAGATTGAGAAAGAAATATGTACAGTTTTTAATTTTGTTCTTGTAAATGACAAAATTGTAATTCATTGGCCTTTTCCAGTAGCATTAAGTCGAAAGTAAATTGAGGGGTGATGAACTTCAAATTTATTTTTTCACTAACAGTGCGGTAAAAGTTCTTAATTTTTATACTGTTTTATTCATTCGGTGTTCTAGTTAATTTATATGTATTTAAAATTTGTTGCACCAGTATTATTCAGTGTAAAATAAGTAAAAAACATACATATTTTTTTAGCATTTGTGCATTTTTCCTCTTATCCACAGCCAATCTGCAACATTTATCTTGTTCTAAAGTACATATTCTATGTTTGGGAAATATTTTGTTGATTTATTTGTGATGTACTATTAAAAACCAACACACAGATACATGTTTTGTTTATTCATTTTATTTTTTAAGGAAAACATACTAACCTTTGTCTGGCATGGTGGTCAGACTTTTTTGGTCAATCTGTCGATCAAGGGTAGTAAACTTCAGTTATGTATAAAAAATTTATCAGTCAGTAAATTTGACTTAAACTTTGCCAATAAGTGAGTTATAGCATATTCTTGCTAGAAATAATAACCATTTCCTGATTCAGAGACTATTAGAGTTGGAAATCCTTTAGTGTTTTGATGATCAAGGAGATGTGATGAAGTTACCGTTTAATAATGACTCATTAATTTGTCTCTAACAGTTGATATTGCTGACATCCTTCAGTTCCTATGTATGACTGAACACACTGAACACATATTTGAATGCAATGTTTCATGATTTGATTCACCAAATACACCACTGAAGTGTTATGGCACTTCAAATGATAGTAATTAATTATAAGTGATGATTATAATTTAGAAAATTTATTAATACAATATTGCTTTTGGCACTGTTTAAAGTATCCACAAATACAATTTGAATTAGAGGTTTCATTAAATTGCTATGCATTTTTTGTATGCAATTAAAATATGATAAAATATTCCAAACCTTTGTGATAGGTGTTTTTTTTTCCTGTTGTGGCAACTTGAAAATTCAAGAAGTCATATTTATGCACATGAAAACTTCCTGTTGGGTCTTAGTAAGAACTTGTCATGCATAAATTATTTCTTGGTTCAATAATTGTCTGTCATTTATGATAAGACCTTTGCAAAAAGTTGATCAGCTTTATTAATAATTTCTATTTCAATAAAAACTATGATGAAACATGCATGACAATTGCCTGGTTGAAATTCCTGATCTGGCTCCATCTTTAATGGAATCTGTGGTGCTCTGTCAGGTGTAAATCTTGTTTTATTCATACCTCCCTAATTACAGGTGTGCACTGTTCCACTGAGCTCTGATGATGTGAGACTAGTCCTGTAAAATGTTCTGTTTCTTCACTATGGAATATGTGTTGTGATAAAGGATTAAAATATCAGTGTTTCCATAAATTGGAAGAGTCTGAAAGCACTAGGCTTCCCTAATGCTCAGCAGTTATGTTTCTCAGAAACATAATGCGAGTTAAGGTAAGGCATAATGAAACTTAAGGTATGACATTAAAAGTTAAGGTAAGACATAATGAGAGTTGAGATAAGATTTAAAACCGGTTTAAGCACCCCAGTCGGTCCATATTGCTGACTGACCGTTCCAAGCGGTAACTGTCGGGTTTGCTGTTTTCGTTAAATGACTTATCACAAATTTGTTCTTACTTTTCGCTTGGCTTGCATGTGAAATACCTTTGTTCTGTGCCTTTTCGGACTTTGGTATATGTTGCATTATGTTCATAGGACTTTGTCATATATTTTTATTAACAAACGTTAAAGTAAGGCATACATGTAACAAAACTGAAGGTAATACAATTAATAAAAGTCGATCAAGTAAGACATACGTGTAATTAAAGTTGAGGTATGAGACATAAAAAAAGGTTAAGGTAAGGCATCAAGAAAGTTAAAGTCATAATGAAATGTTGTATATAGAGTGTATACAGAACCAAAGGTCAATGGTTGAGGATAAATAAATTCCCTAGATACAACATAACCATACCTTTAACGTATAACTGGGTTTATATTATAGATATCCTGTTTACAATTTACTCATATTTAAGAGCCCACATGTATTCAATACTATAGTGCTGACAGGCATGTGTAATATGGTGTCAGATCAAGTTTGGAACACTATATATTGCAGTGATAGCAACATTATCTGATTTAAGTAAAGACTATTTCTGTATAACTGAATGATTGTGGGAGGGATGTGCATGGAAGCCAACAGAAACAAGCATATCTCTACATCTAGGTTAATTAAAGTCCTTGTAGCAGGACAAATGTCAATTATCTGACAATAAAAACAAAGTTGACCTTTTGTGTTTGTTATAAACAACAGTGAGCTTATTGAAGACTTGAATGAGAAGAACTATTATAATGTGTTGTTTTCTTCATTTAAAGTATGGTATAACTTTTCTGTTCATGGTTGCTGAACAAATTGACTCATGATATTCACTGTTTTAAATTTTAATATAAGAGAATGATAAGATGATAAAAGCTTGCATTAATGATTAATTTATACTTATAATTTTGTCTTGACATGCTTTCAATGGAATTTACATTTGGTAAGAGTCTAGTAATGCCATGCCATTAATAACTTTCTGTTTTCATTTTTTTTCATTCATGTCTCTTCTTTGTTATATGTTTTGTACATGTCAATGCATTTTTGCCATAATCTCTACTTTGTAAATTGTCAAAGACATACATGCCAATTTGCCAAAAAATTATTTATTATGTAAAGTAATTTGACACCTGCTATGCACATATTAATTAGACTTAAGTAACAAATGTTGACATACATAAGGCACTTTAGCCTGATGATTTGGTTGATATATAAGGCACTATAGCATGAAGATATGGTGGATATATAAGGCACTATAGTCTGAAGATATGGTGAATACATAAGGCACTATAGCCTGAAGATATGATGGATGCATAAGGCACTATAGCATGAAGATATGGTGGATATATAAGGCACTATAGTCTGAAGATATGATGGATTCATAAGGCACTTTAGCCTGATGATTTGTTTGATGCATAAGGCACTATAGTCTGAAGATATGGTGGATACATAAGGCAATATAGCCTGATGATTTGGTTGATGCATAAGGCACTATAGTCTGAAGATACGGTGGATACATAAGGCACTATAGTCTGAAGATATGGTGGATATATAAGACACTATAGCTTGAAGATATGATGGATGCATAAGGCAATTTAGCCTGAAGATATGGCATATTAGGTACATTATGCATTTTAACTTGAAGATAATTATGGTAGTTACACAGAGAGAGTGTGTGAGAGAAACTTCCATTCATTTTAAGTGTTCAGTGGGCCAGTCTCCTTGCACACATGGAGTGTACAATCTATGACAGCCTCTTATTCCAGTGTAACTGATTATTGAATCCACTTCCCTGCTCAGGCTTTCTGGCATTGATTCACAACATTTCTGTGTCTGATCATGGAGCATATACAGAGGCAGCCTCAAACTATGGGTCCTATACAGGCCTGGTCTCCCCAGGCAGGAGAGCTGGCGTCCATACCAACAAATACTCGAGCATTCTGAACTACTTGCTCTTTAAATATCGTAAATAGTGCTTAGTTTTAATGCACACTGGTAATGAAAATTGCTTAAACTATTTTGTGCTGAAATATTTTGGCTACTTAATATAAATGTGTGAAATTTGAATGTGAAAATGGGATGTTATTTCATATTCAAAGAGGGAACTAAATGGTTTAATGTGGTGTGATCATGTCATGATGCTTTCATGTCATGATGGAATATAAGGTGTTTTATCTACGAAGAAGTGTAATACATATATTATGGCTTCAATAAATGGGCCAGAAAGTGTGATAATGATGTTCTGATCAATATCTTGGATTAAGTAGTTTTATCTGAAATATTAGGGTTTATATATGTCAAGGTTAATGGTAAGACCAACAATGCATGTATTTATGTCTGTTATCAGAAGCAAAGTTTAATTCTTGCCTTTTTCTTGCTGACTTTTATTTGTGTATAATGTATTTTGATCTAGATAGCATTATAGTGACAATTTGGAGGGTGAGAGATCAACAGCATTTAAATTTGTCCTCTTTTAAAGTAATGCCAGTGCAAAAAATACTGTTAGAATTGTAATTTGAATTGTACGTTTTTTAAATATGTCATTGAGCTGTCAACAACATCAATAGCTCCCTGTTTACAGATAGACTCCATTGGGAGTGCTGGTTGTCAAGAACAGTGGAAGTATTTGTGTTAAATCTCAAATGTTAGTGATATAACCAGGCCAATATGTGAAATGTGTCAGGTACATAATTCCAGTTACCTCATATGACATTTTGTTCACATTAATTGTCATGCAGATACATGGATATTGAGAGAGAATATTGAGTGTATGATTTAACATTTGTTTTTAAACATTAGCACGAATGTATATGAGAGAGTGTGATAAATAAACTGAGTGTTAATTATCCTAACCTTGACATAATTGCAGGCCATGGCTGATTTCAGTCTTTCACTACCTTAATTGTTCAGTCCTTGATTGTTTATCATTAGTCTTATATTTATAAGGTTGGTTGTTTGAAAGACTGCCACATCAAGGTTGGTTGTTTAGAAGGCTGTCACATCAAGGTTGGTTGTTTAGAAGACTGCCACATCAAGGTTGGTTGTTTAGAAGGCTGTCACATCAAGGTTGGTTGTTTAGAAGACTGCCACATCAAGGTTGGTTGTTTAGAAGGCTGTCACATCAAGGTTGGTTGTTTAGAAGACTGCCACATCAAGGTTGGTTGTTTAGAAGGCTGTCACATCAAGGTTGGTTGTTTAGAAGACTGCCACATCAAGGGTTGGTTCTTAAGAAGATTGCCACATCAAGGTTGGTTGTTTAGAAGACTGCTACATCAAGGTTGGTAGTTTAGACGACTGTCACATTAAGGTTGGATGTTTCGAAGACCATCACATCAAATTTGGTTGTTTAGAAGACCATCACTTCAAGGTTGGTTGTTTGAAAGACTGCCACATCAAGGTTGGTATTTTGGAAGACTGTAACATCAATGCTGGTTTTTTAGAAGACTGCCACATTAAGGTTGTTTGTTTAGAAAACTGTTACATCAAGGTTGTTTGTTTAGAAGACCGTTACATTAGGGTTGGTTGTTTAGAAGACCATCACATTATGGTTGGTTGTTTAGAAGACCATCACATCATGGTTGGTTTTTTAGAAGACCATCACATCATGGTTGGTTGTTTAGAAGACCATCACATCATGGTTGGTTGTTTAGAAGACTGTCACATTAAGGTTGGTTGTTTAGAAGACTGTTACATCAAGGTTGGTTGTTTAGAAGACCGTTACATCAATGTTGTTTGTTTAGAAAACTGTTACATCAAGGTTGTTTGTTTAGAAGACCTTTACATTAGGGTTGGTTGTTTAGAAGACTGTTACATCAAGGTTGGTTGTTTAGAAGACCGTTACATCAAGGTTGTTTGTTTAGAAGACTGTTACATCAAGGTTGTTTGTTTAGAAGACCGTTACATTAAGGTTGGTTGTTTAGAAGACTGCCATATCAAGGTTGGTAGTTTAGACGACTGTCACATTAAGGTTGGTTGTTTCGAAGACCATAACATCAAGGTTAGTTGTTTAGAAGGCTGTCACATCAATGTTGGTTGTTTAAAAGACCATTACATTAAGGTTGTTTGTTTAAAAGACCATTACATCAATGTTGGTTGTTTAAAAGACCATTACATCAATGTTGGTTGTTTAAAAGACCATTACATCAAGGTTGGTTGTTTAAAAGCCCATTACATCAATGTTGGTTGTTTAAAAGACCATTACATCAATGTTGGTTGTTTACAAGACCATTACATCAATGTTGGTTGTTTAAAAGACCATTACATTAAGGTTGTTTGTTTAAAAGACCATTACATCAATGTTGGTTGTTTAAAAGACCATTACATCAATGTTGGTTGTTTAAAAGACCATTACATCAAGGTTGGTTGTTTAAAAGCCCATTACATCAATGTTGGTTTTTTAAAAGACCATTACATCAATGTTGGTTGTTTAGAAGACCATTACATAAAGGTTGGTTGTTTAGAAGACCATTACATCAAGGTTGGTTGTTTAGAAGACCATTACATAAAGGTTGGTTTTTTTAAAAGACCATCAAATCAAGGTTGGTTGTTTACAAGACTGTCACATCAAGGTTGGTTGTTTAGAAGACCATTACATCAAGATTGGTTGTTTAGAAGACTGCCACATCAAGGTTGGTAGTTTAGATGACTGTCACATCAAGGTTCGTTGTTTCGAAGACCATAACATCAAGGTTGGTTGTTTAGAAGACCATTACATAAAGGTTGGTTGTTTGGAAGACCATTACATCAAGGTTGGTTGTTTAGAAGACCATTACATAAAGGTTGGTTTTTTAAAAGACCATCACATCAAGGTTGGTTGTTTACAAGACTGTCACATCAAGGTTGGTTGTTTAGAAGACCGTTACATCAAGATTGGTTGTTTAGAAGACTGCCACATCAAGGTTGGTAGTTAAGACGACTGTCACATCAAGGTTCGTTGTTTCGAAGACCATCACATTATGGTTGGTTGTTTAAAAGACCATCATATCACGGTTGGTTGTTTAGAAGACCATCACATCAAGGTTGGTTGTTTAAAAGACCATTACATCAAGGTTGTTTGTTTAGAAGACCATCATATCATGGTTGGTTGTATAGAAGACTGTCACATCAAGGTTGGTTGTTTAGAAGACTGCCACATCAAGGTTGCTTATTAAGAAGACTGCCTCATCAAGGTTGGTTGTTAAGAAGACTGCCTCATCAAGGTTGGTTATTAAGAAGACTGCCTCATCAAGGTTGGGTGTTAAGACTCTATCTTATCTCTTAGCTTGCCATCTAATACTTGACCAGGCTTAAGTTGTCCAATAGCGTATATCTAGATCCACCGCTTCCTGCTGCAATCGTCTGATCTGGATCTACACTTTTACCTGCTTTGTCTCTTATCTATACATAAGTCTAGAAATATTTGCCTGGAGTCATAAGCAAATAGTGAAAGGAAAAAAGCTGGAAACCATCTGTTTCAGGGTATATGTGTTAATCCTAGCAATTTAAGATTAATATTTTTGCAATATCAATTCACTTGTATTATTATCTATTGCTAATTTCTTTATAGGGGTATTGAAACTTAGTGACATTATGTGCTTTGTAAGATATATTACTATAGAAAAATAATTCTGCATCATTAACTTTCAAGTGATATACTCCAGTTAAGATACCATGTAAGATGAGACATTCCAGTCTATATAGTGAGTGAGAAAGTGGGGTGATCTTCAGGCCATACTCACATCCATAACATCTTGCTAGCTGCTCTGATACGCACCCCATTATTTTTGTGTTGTTTGATCTTTTGAACACATACAGCTGTATACATCACAAGACAATTATTGGTTTAAAAAGGACAAAGTAAGAAGTGAAATTTAACCATATTTCTAACAATATTTCAGAATACAAAAGTGCCTGCAAATTTCTAATCTTAATAATTGGTTTAAATAAAGTGAGATTCTTCAAATATTTGTCACTGAGGAGAAATAATCTTATATATTGCATTAATCACTGCAGAAATACTTTAAGTGGTATAAGCAGCTGAGATATAATGCAGAACACTTTTCAAGTATACAGACAAATTATTTAGTATTAAAACTGTGAAATGGTCTAAGAATTTCATCAATTTACTTAAATATGTGCAAATTAATTTAGGGCCAAGTAGACGGTTTTGTTGAAATGGAGAAAGAATATCCTTAATTGACTCAGAGAAATTTTAGTGAGGAAAAAATGCTTTTTGTTTTGGACAAAACTAGTTCTATCAAAGCTCCATTATTTGCTTATTTCTGACTTATAACTGATGATGGCAAAGTAGTTGTTGGAACTCCAATAAGAATTTGAAACCACATTTGAGAGGACATGATACAGCTGTCTTAGCTGTTTACAACTGGCTTACCACTAACATTGGTCATAGTTATTGTTGATACGCTGGACCATGACGCCTATTTATGGAATGTTCCCTGAAATCTGCACATGGGAAAAGTCTGTTTTGTGGACTTTTGTAGCCCTAATGTATACATCATGCAGGTCCTTATTCAGTAAATGGTACTCTTGTTATTATTGATTTTTATGGGGGTTTTTTATATTTATTTTTGGGCCAGTAAATTTGACACATACATGACAGAAAACGAGGGATTTTGGTAACATAAGTGAAACAGTCCAGAGCCAAACATAGCTTGCAATATGTTTAGGTGTTCTTGGGAAAAACGTAACTGTTTTGGAATTTGATTAGAAGGTTCAAAATTCCAACCCTAGATCCATAAAGTTATCAGACATATCTTATTTGATTTTGATGATCATTTATAAAATGTCCAACACATGAAGAAAGCAGTTATAACATGCTTGAAGTATTCTTGGTCAAAAGGTTAAAGCTATAGACTCAGGATTGGAGTTGGTTCAAACCCAAGACATGACATGAGACTTTAGTTTTGGCCAGTTCGTTATTTTCACGAACATTTTGCAAAAACAGATACATATATTTGACTGCTTATTACTTTCATGACCACTTCCTTACCCCCAGGTAGCAGTATATCCATCTTGGATAATATTGAAAACTGGCTTTTCTTATAATTCTTGATATTTTGTCGTACTTTATTTACATCGAATGACATACTACCTTTCACATGACAGCAACTTTTGTGAAGTTATATTTTTAACATCAGTTCAATATGTAATTATTAACCACATTAGCACATAATTATGTAATAACTTCGCTTTGTAACAACATTTTTAAAGTTGGAATCAATGCCATGCAATGTCATTCTGTTTACTGTTTCTCTCAGTTTTTGTTTTTATCTATTCCACTTTAAAATGCACAAATTAAGTTTATTTTAGGAAACAATAAACTTTGTTCTTTGTGTACATAACCCAGATACAAATATTTGCTGCTATCTGCAAAACAACTTCGATAATAAATGGCAAGATACTGAGAAAGGAAAAAATATACTTTGTTCCTGAAAAATACTCTGTGAACAATAATGATTTGTGTAATGTACGCAGATGCACATGTGCATTTTCTGCTTATACACTTTAGATTTACAGTTAATTTGAATAATTTTGCCATTTTTTCTGAGTATTATAAGTTACATTTTGAAAAACCTTTTAAACAGTGTTGTGTTTTTTTTACATTTTGCTTTTGTTTGAAAACCATTCTGTGGCTCTCAGGATTATACATTATATATACCTTTATTTTTCAAGTGATTTATCCTAATGGGAACTATCAAACAAAACCATAACTTTTCATACATGTCTTCTTACTTTCTTCACATATTACATTAACCTGTTTACCTGTTTCAGTTTTGCATTGCCTTTGATGTTTTACATCAATGACTTTTCTTGTAATCATGACTGTTACTCATAGACTTCCTTTGCCTTCAGTACAGATGCCATGGGAGTATTTATTTTGAAAATGTCAGTTTAATCAAAATGTAGCAAAGAGCTTTAAACCCAGCATTTAACTAGATATATTTAATTTATATCTTTATTTTTTTCTTCATTATTTATCCCCTGATAGCCATCATGTTACATGGTAATATGCATGCTGTGCTTTGTTGGTACATTTCTGCAGGCTGCATTCCAGCAGTGTTCTTAAAAAATAGCCTGCTTACAGCTGCATGTTAGTATTGTTATTGGTAATTGGAAAATTGTATGAGAGTTCTCAAGATTTTGAAATTGCTTGGAAAATTCAGGGGGCCAAATTAGTTTGCATAGAGGTGTGTTGTTCTAAGATTCCAAGATTGGTTAATTTAAAAAATCCTGAACCGCCTGAACATTATAAGTCCACAACAAGGCCCTCTGTGAATTTGCAAAGTGTATGTAACTATCTGGTATGCATGTTTATTTATCCAAGGTGTTGTTCATACAGTGTTTATATGTTCAGATTGGGGAGGGTTGCAAAATGTAAGCACTCAGTGTCCTCCGTGTAAAGGTTAGTGTCTAATTTTGTGATTCTTCATGGATTTAGACTGTATCCAATTATAACATATTTTGTATAGAGGATACAATCTATACTAAAACCATTAATTAGCCTGTGAACCAATATTCAGAGACAGCTGTCCCACCTATGCTATTTATATTGGCTTTATCCATACCACAGTTTAAATAAAGTCATTTTTTACATGTCTGGCATGCTACTAGCACTAACATTATGTTGCTGATTTCAGTAATTGCTGGAAATAGATATTGAAATACTTTTTTCAGTTCCTTTTTATTTAAAGAAATTTATCTCACAGACACTGGAATTTTCCTCCCTAAACATTATTGAAGATTACACATTAGGTATGCTGTATTGTTTTAGATACTTTTTGACATGTATACTCCTAATTACTGATATAAAAATAATTCAGGCAGTCATTTAAGGTTAAGCAAGTGTAATAGAAAATATATAGAATTTGAAAATTAACAAATAAACACAATGGAATAGTTGTATACTTTAATTTAGACGTGTATGCCAAATATTAAGAAAATTCTCCATCCATTTTGAATTTATGGATATTTTTGTATTTTAAAATTGGTATTAAATGTGTCTACTTTTTAGAAATAAGCAAACTCCAAATATTATGATATATCATCTGAAGGAGAAGAGTACTGCTATTGAATATCATTTGGAAACGAAATATACATGTAGCATTAGACAAACAAACCAAACATGTTAATTGATTGGTTTGACTGAAGCCATCCAAAACATGTAATTTGTTTGTTTACAGACCCAACACATTTAAGACTGATCGATTTTCCCGATTTTTGTGCGTATTGCACTTTATTGCAAAAATAACCAAACTACTGACAGCCACATGATTTATTTCAGAGTTGCCCAAAATCTTCTATAAAGTATTTTGGTTGCAAAAAAAAAAAAAAATTCACTTGATAGTTTTAATTTTTTTTAGACATTAAATAAACCAGGTAATGAATTTGTAATCATATTTAGCACAAATCAAACAATTAAAATTCATTTACAAAAATAAAAAATTAAAAAGTATACATGTTCTCTTCTTAATCTGGTAGAATGGTGCAGAAATTATTGTAATACTTGAAAAAGTTGACAAAAAATGTTCACCATTCGTTCCCATACTGGGATTTGAACCCACAGCCCCTAGTATTGAAGCATATAAACCCTTATTTTGATACGCTTTAATTGCAGGTGCAGCATCACATTTGCTCTACATCAACACCATTAAGTCAATAAAAGTGCTGCAAGCCCTGTAGTATTCACTCCTATGGAAATGTGGGCACATAGTGTCAGACCATGAGGACTTGTAGTGGATGGATATAAACGGATTGTAAATAATTCATGTGTGAACCATCCCTTCTCAATTTTAGCATGCCCTTTCAATGTAGTACATGTGGACATCATAAAGCCGAGAGTTCAAACAAATGAGAATCTGATACAAAGCCATATTTTCCATCAATAATGCAGCATGTTTTTTGCTATATTAATATTAAATATCTGCAAAGCAGACAGTGGTCTTGTTAATAAAATGTTAAAGAGAAGCTGAAACTTTATGCCTGCAATAAAAATATTATGAAGCCTTAGGCAGATATTGTAGATCCAGTGGAGCCAACTCTCTCAAGGAGCAATAATAACGTTTTTGTGCATTATAATATGCAAGCTGAAGTTTTGGTACTTAAATAAAGCCACTTTGAACCAAGTATAATACATATCAACCAGTGGAGCAGGCTGTAAGCTTGACACATAGGACAGTCACAATCTTTGGAATCTATCTCTTGTTCCTGGAAATGTGTTGGATAATGTTGCTGATGAAATCAATACTCAGTGGTTGTGCCATCAACATTTGTCCTAATCATCCTTTGTTCTCAATACTTTATGGTCGGTTAAAATAGGAATTAGAAAACTATTGTCTCCAGGTTCTCTCAGATTTCTGCACCTTAATTACTTTAATGACAAAGTTAACAATTTCTGTCTACACAGATATGTCATACTTTCCTCATAGCTAAATTGCATTAATGTTTCATCTATTATTATTTCATGGGCAATTAGTACTATCAACATTTCTGTCATTATTACTTGGTTATAAAAGATAATTTTATGTTTTATTGATATAATATGTCAATTAATATGACTAAATTTCTATTCTAGAGACTTACCTGCATAATGTATTTCAGTGCAAATTCTGATAAAATATAAACTTCATTTGATTTATCTATGTCTACTAGCACTAAAATATATAATAATCAACTCTAAAATGGTAACAAACATTGCTGTCTCTCACAATTTATTTTTTCAAAGAAATAGCTAGCACGAACTATTTTCATAGTTACATTTTAAACTGCAAATATGTTGATTAGGTCATAAAAAGACCAAACCATTTCACTATTGTATAAAGCATGGGATCATAAGTCATAAGCTTGGATGTTAACTCAATATTATAAAATTGTCTTACAGTACGCTATAGTCTTCCTAAAACCTGAAGTGCACATGGTCCCATTTCAACAGTGAAGCCTGTTTATATAAACCTAATCCCATCAGTGTGAGTGTAAACCATGTGGTGATTGGTTAGTCTACTTATACAAAAGAACATGTGCTATTTGTTTGTGATATTGTTTGTAAGCATTTGAGGAAGGCGTGACCTAAAACTGTCAAAATAACAATAGAGGGAGGAGTTGCGTACAAATTGTGGAATGGTCTATTGTTAAGGCACTGGACTCTGGCTCAGAGGGTCTGGGTTTATAACCCTATACTGGGACAAGACATTAGTCCTTAAGTAAGACTACATGTGTATTTGCTATACATTGTTCCAAGTAGTGAATAATTAAGTCCTGGTTCTACCCAGAACAGGTTAGCACTGCAATGAAAATAATCAAGGACTTAGATAAAATAAAAATATAATAAAGTGCAACACCGACATTTAACTTCCTGTTACAGTTGCAAATGGATGCTACTTATATACAAGGGACTTCCACTGCCAAGTATGTTTGATTACAGTTAGAAGATGTACTTATCCTACAATTTGCCTATATCATATACATTATATTATGCCAGTCTGAAGAATTTGGGAATAATTTCTACAAATACTCATACAGACATACCAAAACAATTTTGAACACTTACTCAATTGTTGGACATTATAAATTGTAAAAAATTGCTCTGAATGTCCAATTATTTCCAGATCTATAAATATATAAGCATAATAGGAATTTCTGCTAAAAATAGATATCGACGTCTCAGCAAGTTACGTAGATGGATACATCATGATCTGCAAAAGTAAGTTGTCTCATGGTTTTCTTAGTTTAAAAATAGCAAACTGCAGCATGACTCAGATAGGCAATACATGTTTGTGATGACAAGTGGAGTGTCATGCAACATGTTATATATAAGGACATCGCTTAAGCAGCATTTTGCAGGATCTTTTCTTGTAAACATAAGTTTATTTCAACGCTTGAGTCTAAACTGTTGGATACCACCTTCAAGGTGGTAATATAAGGCTTTCAAACAAAACTTCCCTTAATGGATGCTCACCCTCTGCCTATGTGTGTGGGATCAATGAATCATGATGAGTGGTCTGCAGTGAGAATTCAATGTTCTGTGTCAGTTAGTTTTAATTGATTGTGCATAGGCAACTAGTGTATATCTAGATCAGCTCCAGATAGGGCAGTCTGATCAGAACCTGCACTATTTTCTGCCAAGTCTGACAATGTGACTAGCTTGGTTTGCATGGGGTAAGTGTTAATTAAGCTTGTAACTCCTCCAGTCATCTATGTTAGTTGACATTTTATTTGACATCATTGACTCTCAGGAGGATCCTGTACAGAACATGATTAAGTGAGATGAATTCCCATTCAATACTCTGATTCTTGAGAATCTATGCCTGGCTATAGGCTTGAAAGACTCCACATTTAGGTGCCTGGCAATTGGTTTGAATTAAGGCTGCACATTTAGGCTCCTGGCAATTGGTTTGAATTAAGGCTGCACATTTAGGTGCCTGGCAATTGGTTTGAATTAGGGCTGCACATATAGGTGCCTGGCAATTGGTTTGAATTAAGGCTCCACATTTAGGTGCCTGGCAATTGGTTTGAATTAAGGCTGCACATTTAGGTGCCAGGCAATTGGTTTGAATTAAGGCTGCACATTTAGGTGCCTGGCAATTGGTTTGAATTAAGGCTGCACATTTAGGTGCCTGGCAATTGGTTTGAAAACTGCACATTCAGGTGCCTGGCAATTGGTTTGAATTAAAGCTGCACATTTAGGTGCCAGGCAATTGGTTTAAAAACTGCACATTTAGGCTCCTGCCAATTGGTTTGAATTAAGGCTGCACATTTAGGTGCCTGGCAATTGGTTTGAAAACTGCACATTTAGGTGCCTGACAATTGGTTTGAATTAAGGCTGCACATTTAGGTGCCAGGCAATTGGTTTGAATTAAGGCTGCACATTTAGGTGCCTGGCAATTGGTTTGAATTAAGGCTGCACATTTAGGTGCCAGGCAATTGGTTTGAATTAAGGCTGCACATTTATTTGCCAGGCAATTGGTTTGAATTAAGGCTGCACATTTAGGTGCCAGGCAATTGGTTTGAATTAAGGCTCCACATTTAGGTGCCTGCCAATTGGTTTGAATTAAGGCTGCACATTTAGGTGCCTGGCTATTGGCTTGAAAGTCTACACATTTAAGTATCCACATGCTAAAACCCTATTACAAGAGCTGTATAAGATGGCCTAAATGCCTGGCATGTAGTATCACAAGAAACAGTTTTCAGTTTGTTCCAATTTTCTCCATTTATGTTGGACTGTTAAATAAAGATAGAAAAGTGTCTGCCACATAAGTCTGTTTGTTGCCCAGGATGTGCTTTGTTTCTTTTAACACCACAACATTAAGTAATTACAGAAGTTGTGTTGCAATTTAGTTTTATGAGAGAAAACTAGGAAAGATAGAGTATAAATTGCACTGGAGCAGTATCCTTTTCTCAAGACAGGGTATTAGTTGACACTAAACTAGACCGAATTTTAGTTGACTGGGCAGACAGTGTTACATACAATGGTTACTTAATTATATGCTACTGTTACTTTCCATTTGCAACTATTCAACTGAACATTGTGTCTGTTATTTTTTACAAATAATATGAAAAGACAAAAGATGACAGCTCATACTTATATACATATATGCTTTAACATAATCCTCCAATCAGTCGTAAAAATTGTTAAAAAAAAATAATCACAAAATGACAGGAAAAGTGTGCCAGCGGTACCATGTCATATGTTTATGGTTGTTATTATGGTGAATGCAGCACATTGTCTTCAAAGTGTTAACATGTTTTATACCATCTGAAATAGGAATTCAATGATGGCATATTACAGATGATGAATGAGGAAGCCTTAGAAGAAATGTATGAAAGATTGACCCATTATGATTACTGGCTATTGATTGGTCATTAATTACATTATCTGAACCACCATGTTGGAACCATTTGGTGTTAAAGTGCCAGCTGAGTTTTTGTCAGTTGTTTTGTTTGTTTTTTTGCTAACTTTCAACGATCACTTGAACTGTTATAATTATCAGTCCTGTTTGCAATTTTAACCCATATCAAGATGTGGTGATGAACTTTTAGACCATCCATTCATAGTATGATACTACAGAGAAGGCAACATTGTGGTAGAGTTGATAGTTGGCACCTATATGTTTGATTAAAAAAACATGTTAATTGGATTAAAATTTGGATCTGTTGAAAATGGAAATGACAATGATACAAAAATATCTAGGAGTGTCTTGTAGTTTTATATCAACATTTTGAATGCACTGGGAAAGTTTAAACTCAAAACTCTTATTTTTTTTCTCTGAAACTAGACATGATTTATTTAGATTAAAACAGAAAGATGACATATAATCAATATATACAGACCTAGTAATTGGTACATCTGATTCCACAAACTAACATAATGCCCCTGCTTATGCAGGTTGCTTTAGCACTGGTTGACCAGTTTTGTTTTTGTTGTAATGTGTTTGTTGAATGTCAATGTTATGGTCATTTTAGCAACTTGCTGATGTTTTTAGCAAAGGTTCCAGCCCTCTGTCAATTGTCTGAGTTGACCCATACATCTACAGTTGCTTGGACAGGTGTCATTTTGATATGATTAGATTTGATGGCATGACGTCAAGTCCTAATGACATGCTAACATAGGCAATGGCATCATGTCACGTATCCATGCATGTCATGCTATCGTGGGTATGGTATCAATTTGAGTGCTCATGTTATACAATCATATGGAATGGCATCATGTCAAGTCTGTGGTATATGCTATCATAGGTTATTGCATCATGTCAAGTATTCATGCATGACATGATGTCATGGGGTATGGCATCATAACCAATTTTTCATGTCATGCTATCATGTGGTATGGCATTATGTCAAGTCTTCACAACATGCTGTCATTGTGTATGACATCATGTCAGGTCTTTCTTACATTCTGTCATTGGTTATAACCTCATTCAAGTCTTCATGTCATGCTGCAATAGGGTTTGACATCTTGTCATGTCTTCTTGACATGCTATCATTGGGTATGACATCATGTCAAGTCTTCATGACATGCCATCATTGGGTACGGCATCCTGTCATGTCTTCATGACATGCAATGATTGGGTATAGCATCCTGTCATGTCTTCATGACATGCAATGATTGGGTATGGCATCTTGTCATGTCTTCATGACATGCCATCATTGGGTATAGCATCCTGTCATGTCTTCATACATGCTATCACAGTTAATTCAATACAAAGTGTGAGTCAGCACAATTTCTGTAAATCATTAAGATTGTTAATTAGTTGAACCCTACCCAACAATCATCAACAAAATCATAATCAATTGGGCTTCAAAGGACACATAATGCCATGTCATTTGTTTTCATATTTCAATCAACCTGTTTATCAACCTTATGTTCCTTTTTATTATCCTGTCATTTTCACCAATCTGTGTCTCCCATGTATTGTCTTCAATACAGGCTGTGTAAACTGAAGGACCACACACTTGTAGCTATAACAGAACATAA
Organism: Sinonovacula constricta; assembly: GCA_007844125.1. Lineage (NCBI taxonomy): Eukaryota > Metazoa > Mollusca > Bivalvia > Cardiida > Solecurtidae > Sinonovacula > Sinonovacula constricta. The sequence continues at coordinate 64,942,120 of CM017559.1, read as the reverse complement.
CAATTGATCCAACAGGCTGATGTGATTATCACAACAACCCACACTATTGGATCTAGACACTTGTCTCAGATGGAAACAGCTTCTAATCTTTAAAGCCATACTAACTCCCTTTAGAACAATTAAATTGATACAAGAACAAACAAAAAGTACATGCCACAGAAGACTTGCCAATGCAATACTGATTGACCCCTTCTGAAGCCCCTCTCAAATCTATCTAAACTGATAAGTGATAGGTGAAACTCATTAAACTTTAGCCATCTAAACTTATTTATATTTTTATTTCAAACATAAAGTATGTATGTGCATGGTATCGCATTGCAGATAGGTTATGAAAGACCTTTTAATACCATATAAAATACATATCAGCAGTCAGTTTTCTATTGAATCCAATTATTGGAAAAGTTTGGAAGCCTTCCATATTACCCCAGAACCATTGCAACATTGTGATTCTATATAACCCTCCTTATCATGCTACATTTATCTCCCTTAGTTTTCTTCATTACCATTTACCTATAATAATCTTATTGAGATTTTATAATAAAGTTGTGGGAGTATAACTTTATGGAGATTATAACTTTATGGAGATTATAACTTTATGGAGTTATAACTTTATGAAGATTATAACTTTATGGAGATTATAACTTTATGAAGATTATAACTTTATGGAGATTATAACTTTATGGAGATTATAACTTTATGCAAATAAAACTTAACCTATGGCCAGAGACTAAGCGAGCAGATACTGATAGCTGACTGATCTGGACTGATCCAAGCAGGATACTCAAAAGTATATATAGTTCCCATACTTGTTCTTACTTGTTGTCTTTATTTATATCAACAGGAAATACTGCAGATACTGATCACATAGCACCCAGTGGGAAATGGCTGATCTGGATCTTCACTGTTTGCCTAAGATTTAGAAATATTGCCCAGCAGGGAAGGAGATATGCTGGACTGTAATTTCATGGTTTCAAACAGGTTCTGGAGTATTTAACAGCAGAAGCCAATATTAGACTTCTAGTTGATGATAAACACCCTGGAGGAACATACTGGTATTTCTGGTAAATCTTCAATAATCAGTGTTTAACAGAAGTATACCATAATTTAACAACTTGTCCACATTTTTATATAAGAAAATGACGCATACATCAAAATAATCCTCACATCATATTAATTTAATGAATGCCTCACTAACGAGCCATTCAGGGTTGTTTATGACTTGGGTTATTACAGTAACTTATATTATCACATAGGCGGATTTATAAGTTATAGAAGAGTGTTTGGCTACTGACAACTAAATTAAGAATAAGCATTCGATGAGATACCAGTATACAGGGTTGTTTGCCTACAGACAGTGAAATTATAGCCAGTTTGATGTTATATACAGAGTTGTTTGCCTACAGACAGTTAAATTATAGCCAGTTTTATGAGATATACAGGGTTGTTTGCCTACAGACAGTTAAATTATAGCCAGTTTGATGAGATATACAGGGTTGTTTGCCTACAGACAGTAAAAGTATATAGCCAGTTTGATGATATATATGGGGTTGTTTGCCTACAGACAGTTAAATTATAGCCAGTTTGATGAGATATACAGTGTTGTTTGCCTACAGACAGTTAAAGTATAGCCAGTTTGATGAGATATACGGGGTTGTTTGCCTACAGACAGTTAAGTATAGCCAGTTTGATGAGATATACAGGGTTGTTTGCCTACAGACAGTTAAAATATAGCCAATTTGATGTTATATACAGAGTTGTTTGCCTACAGACAGTGAAATTATAGCCAGTTTGATGAGATATACAGGGTTGTTTGCCTACAGACAGTTAAATTATAGCCAGTTTGATGAGATATACAGTGTTGTTTGCCTACAGACAGTTAAGTATAGCCAGTTTGATGAGATATACAGGGTTGTTTGCCTACAGACAGTTGAATTATAGCCAGTTTGATGAGATATACGGGGTTGTTTGCCTACAGACAGTTAAAGTATAGCCAGTTTGATGAGATATACAGTGTTGTTTGCCTACAGACAGTTAAAGTATAGCCAGTTTGATGAGATATACAGGGTTGTTTGCCTACAGACAGTTAAATTATAGCCAGTTTGATGAGATATACGGGGTTGTTTGCCTACAGACAGTTAAATTATATGCAGTTTTATGAGATATATAGGGTTGTTTGCCTACAGACAGTTAAAGTATAGCCAGTTTGATGAGATATACGGGGTTGTTTGCCTACAGACAGTTAAAGTATAGCCAGTTTGATGAGATATACAGGGTTGTTTGCCTACAGACAGTTAAATTATAGCCAGTTTGATGAGATATACAGGGTTGTTTGCCTACAGACAGTTATATTATATGCAGTTTTATGAGATATATAGGGTAATATTTGCCTACAGACAGTTAAAGTATAGCCAGTTTGATGAGATATACAGTGTTGTTTGCCTACAGACAGTTAAAGTATAGCTACATGTAGTTTGATGAGATATACAGGGTTGTATGCCTACAGACAGTTAAAGTATAGCCAGTTTGATGAGATATACAGTGTTGTTTGCCTACAGACAGTTAAATTATAGTTGGAAAAGCATTGCAACACTTTCAATTCTCCCAACCTAAAAGACAACAAAAATGTTTAGATTACCCCAGCCTAAACAAAATGTTAATTCCCCCAACCTAAAAGACAACAAAAGGCAACAAAGTAACAAAATGTTTTGATTTCCCCAACCTACAAGACAATCCAATCTCTTGAAAGATGGTGTAGCTGGGTCGTAGGAAAGAATGTGTAAGGGGTCTGGTTAGGTCAGTTGATAGAGCATTTGTTCTGTTAGCTAAGGATCCCGGGTTTGAGTCATGGACTGGCTGCACACTTTTCTCTCTATGTTACAATGGCACCCAAATGACCCACAGTTGTAACTGACAGGAGCCCATAATTAAGAAGAGCTTGTGAGTTTCATGTAGGGCATATGGTCTATGGAAATTTCAAGTTGCCTGGGTGTATGTAGGGAGAGAATGTGTAAGCAGTTTGGTAAGTTCAGTTGGTAGAGCAATCACGCTGTTAACGAAGGGTCCCAGGTTCGAACACCAGACTGGCTACACCTTTTGCTCGTTTGCTACAACAGATGTTTATATAAATTATGATTATAAGTTACTTTTTATTTCTATCATTGTGCAATGGTTCATCAAGGTTTATTTCTTTAACATTAAAAATTACAAAATGCAACTTTAATACCTATAGATTTTGCCTTCTGTATAATTTCTGGCTTGTTTTTAATGTTGATAATTAACTGGAGCCTATCAACTCCAATGGTTTCTGGCAGGTACACTAAACATTGTCTGGCTTGAACTACTTTCTTTTATAATCCTGACAGTTGTATAAATATTGTGTGGGGACTATTTTCTGGCTCACTGCCGACCTGGAAGATTCTGCTTGATTTGCAGACCTTTTATTTTGCACAGTGGAAGTTGTATTTTCTTCAAGTCTGCTCAATTCAATTATCTGAAAGATGATTGACTCTAAAATAATACAACAAGAACTACTTTGTCTGCAATATTGAATGAACCTTAATTTAATGTTTCTGTGCCAAACTGACAACGTTATAATTTATTTTGGAAAATATGTATCACAAAAATGGTAACCTACAAACTCTTATTGCTGTGGATTTTTTCTTTGATAATAAATTGTTGACAGAAAACTTCATTACTGATTGAGATGTAAAATAATAATTCTGGTTAAAGTAAAGTGCTATAAATTGACAACTTTTTAAACTAATTAGAAAGCAAGGTTTCAACTTTTTAACTGAACACAATTTTTAATTTTAAACTTACTGTTTTTTAAAGCATATATGCTGTAACTCTAAAAAGAAATTCTGCTTTTTCTAGATGCAACGTTTTGGCTCATGAGTCACTAACAATATCATGTAACATTGATTATCTCCCATATTAGTTAGTTAATGAACTCGAAGAGGATGCTGCAGCTTATAGCATCAGACAACAATTTTATGACATCAAGTTTCCTCAGTCTTATTTAGCTCACCTGAGTACAGTGTACTTTTGAATTAGCTTATGATTATTCTACAGGGCTACAGATTTGATCCAGTCATCACCAAACTTGGTCAGAACCTTTCTCTTCAAGAAAGTAACAGGGTTACTGGTATTTTCTCATTGGTAGAACTAACATTATCATGTCTAAATTTCACTTGTAAGGTGGGAAACAGTTATGAGGTTTTCCTGAGAGTATTTATGTCATGTTATCTTGCACCATAAAGTATCTGAAAAACTGAAATGTTGTTCCTCAAATCCATTTACCTTCAACAGCATGGTTGTGTTCTAATTACATGAAGCATCCTAATCGGTAGCTATCTCAACAAACATTCAGTTGTGATAGTTTCGTTTAATGACAGATCATAAAATTTTCTGCCTGTGTATGCATTCATTTTTTGTACAGCCTAGATATCCCATGGCAGCATGTTCCTTGAGACCTATGTATGCAGGCATTCATATTTCCTACAGCCTAGATATCCCATGGCAGCATGTCCCTTGAGTCCTATGTATGCAGGCATTCATTTTTTGTACAGCCTAGATATCCCATGGCAGCATGTCCCTTGAGTCCTATGTATGCAGGCATTCATATTTTGTACAGCCTAGATATCCCATGGCAGCGTGTCCCTGGAGTCCTATGTATGCAGGCATTCATATTTTGTACAGCCCAGATATCCCATTGCAGCATGTCCCTTGAGATCTATGTATGCAGACATACAGTTTTGTACAGCCTAGATATCCCATGGCAGCATGTCCCTTGAGTCCTATGTATGCAGACATACAGTTTTGTACAGCCTAGATATCCCATGGCAGCATGTCCCTTGAGATCTATGTATGCAGACATACAGTTTTGTACAGCCTAGATATCCCATGGCAGCATGTCCCTTGAGATCTATGTATGCAGGCATTCATATTTTGTACAGCCTAGATATCCCATGGCAGCGTGTCCCTTGAGTCCTATGTATGCAGGCATTCATATTTTGTACAGCCTAGATATCCCATGGCAGCGTGTCCCTTGAGTCCTATGTATGCAGGCATTCATATTTTGTACAGCCCAGATATCCCATTGCAGCATGTCCCTTGAGATCTATGTATGCAGACATACAGTTTTGTACAGCCTAGATATCCCATGGCAGCATGACCCTGGAGTCCTATGTATGCAGACATACAGTTTTGTACAGCCTAGATATCCCATGGCAGCATGACCCTGGAGTCCTATGTATGCAGACATACAGTTTTGTACAGCCTAGATATCCCATAGCAGCATGTCCCTTAAGACCTATGAATACAGGCATTCATATTTTGTACAGTCTGAAGTAATTGACTGACATGACAGTATTGATTGCTAGATGTCGAGGGCATGATTCCTGCTACTGACTTATTTAAAATAAGTGTTGGCCATATCAGATATTCAGATAGTGCTAGCTACTTTGTTAACCACCAGTCTGTACTTTGGATCCACCAGGTTGTGTAGGATTGCCATGGCAACATGACTGCTTCAATAGGCAGCAACCAGGACTTCTTGGGTACTTTCATATCCAAGATAATCACCTCTTAAATGTTTCTGGAATTTTAACATAAATTTTAACTTCATGTTCACCAAAATAATAATATGCTATAAATAGTCATTCCAATAAGCAATCAGTATATTGAAATAAACTAATTCATCTTATACACTTACATTTACCATCTTTATATTTCACATTTTATTAAGTATACAACTGTAACTGCATTTTAGATGAAGGAAACAAATTTTTGTTTCAAACTAAAGTAGTTGGTTAATCAAAAGCTTGGACATGCTTTTGATCCTGATGGCTTACTTCATGCATCTGAAAATGATGAGGGCAATCGTGGTTCTGTCATTGCTGATGAGTTCAGATTGCATCAGGCAAGACCTCAGACAGACTGTTTCAGACAAGGCATGTTACGAAGTTGGGCTGGCATGCAACAGCAACTGGAAAGGATTGGTGGCAGTTGTCCAGGGGAATAGTTCAATTATTGTCTCACTTGGTTAAATGGTGAATACAACACAATCTACGATAAAAATAACTGTCTCTGCATTAATGGAGAACTTAATACCATTCTCAGTCATGGCAAAATGTAAAAGCTGTACACATAAATTTGTCAGTGTTTCTGGTGTTGTTAACCATGCATGAAATGAATCCATAATTGTTTCAATTGAGGTTTATCTTTAAAGGTTACTAAGAGTATAGATATGTAAGATTTCTTAAATGTAAAGCTAGATTATCTTATTTCTCTGCTTAGTAAATAGGGTTTAACAATATGCACTGATTTAAGCTGATAAAAATGAAAAAAGATCATGTTTAAATATAATTATTGCTTCGCTTCATAGATTAACTTTTTTCTTCCTTAAAAAAAGACTTATTAACTGTCTTTTTGAAATACAATGCAGTCATAACATTTGTTTACTGCCTAGCAGCAATACATATTAACATTTTTTATCTATAATATAGGATGACAAAAGTTGTTGTGTCCACTCTATCTCCACAATGTGTTTACATGGCTGTGGCTGGCAAGCAACCCTGACCTTTGTGACAAGAAACCATCTTCCAATCACCACAAATTTCACTTGCATATGGCCATTCATCTATCTTCTGAAGCAGTTGACAGCAGATTGGCTGAAAATTGGTATGTTACAATGTGCCCCATACTTTACTTATGAAGGTCTGGATACCATTTGTCTGGCAACATACCCAAACCCTCAATTAATGAAAATATTTGGATTCTATTGCATTGTAATGTCTATATCTCCATGAGAAGTATGGTGTCTGTAACTGTATAGGTACATACCCATGGTGGTGTGAGAAGTTCCATTCTCTCAATCCTCACCAGGCTTGTTACAGCAACTTCCTCACAGGTTATTACACATGACACATGGATACACATGATACACATTATACTCTTATTTCAATCATTGCCTCACTAGAGAACCAATCAGTGTAATGTTTATCAATGACAGATATTTTCCTGCAAACATTACTTGGAATGATTATCTGTTGTTGAGCTTCAAATTGAATATAGACAAAATTAGAACAATTGACTTAAGATAATAATAGAACAATTATTGACTGAAGATAATAATAGAACAATTGACTGAAGATAATAATAGAACAATTGACTGAAGATAATAATAGAACAATTATTGACTAAAGATAATAATAGAACAATTGACTGAAGATAATAATAGAACAATTGACTGAAGATAATAATAGAACAATCGACTGAAGATAATAATAGAATGATTGACTGAAAAGTGTTACGATGCATTTGATTCTTCCAACCTTAAGGCAACACCCTATTTTGAAGGGTACCATATTCAAAACGCTCCAGTAAATCCAGCGATCAGAGGAAATATTTCACTTAATTATATAGACTGTTTATTTAAACACTTTCGGGGTTTTAGCAATAAATAGGCAAACCTTTTAGCATGTCCCTATAATTACCCATTCTGAACTAAGCTATTTCCTCATAACTTTATACAACAGCTCCTGAAAAAAGTAATATAAACTATAATTGGATGAGAATTTTGGAAATCACTGTTTATTTTAGTCAGCCATTTTAGTATCCTCCCTTCCTCTGATGACAGCTGCTTTAATTTATAAACATGTGCAATTTAAAGGAATCTCAAGAAACATAAAAGTGCCAGCCATTCTATTGAATATGCAAACAATGTTTTATCTCATAAGCCAACAACTGGAGGTATCACAGGCCTAGCCATTCTGACTCTTATTTAATTCCCTTTTTGATGTTAAGCCAGCTAGTAGTTCTGTGATAATGTGAAACCGTAAGTTTGTTTTTGTTTATCTGTCTTTTATTCACTTAAAAGTGAGCTGCGTCTAGTTTCTCTAAATAAAAATAACTCTCCTTGTTAGTTTGCAAAACAAAACTTAACCCTATGTTTCATACATTCACCATTTTACCCATATTACACCATTTCTCTCATATCATTCATACATAAGTCATATTACATATTACATTTCTCTCATATCATTCATACATAAGCCATTTTACATTTCTCCCATATCATTCATACATAAGCCATTTTACATTTCTCCCATATCATTCATACATAAGCCATTTTACATTTCTCCCATATCATTCATACATAAGCCATTTTACATTTCTCCCATATCATTTATTAAAGGTGGTATCCGACAATTTGGACTCATTTTTTTTCTCTCTAAAAACCAAACAATTAATTGTTGCCTGAGAAAATCTCAAAAATGCTGATGATTGATGCCCTTCATCTATGTAAAAAGTTACAAAGCATAGCATATCACTCATCGTTACAAATAGGTATCGTCCTGTCTTTACATAACTTTATATCCTCATTCGGGTACACCACTCTCACATTGATGGGTTTTTTTAGCAGTAAACCCAATCATGCTTATTTATAGTTTTAGAAAAAATGGACATGTAGAATGATTTATTTCTCGATTTATACTGTCTTACTATTTAGACAGTATTTAAATCTTTTCTTAGACTTAAGTTTGACTTTTTGAAGAAATGATACCCCAGACCACCCAAACCAAGTTTACATGTATTTGCTGAAGGCAAACTGTCAGATACCACCTGTAATTTGCAATTTTGCGTCCCCCTTTTTGACTGTTTAAAATAAAGTGAAAAGCATCAAGTGCCCGGGATGTACACTGGAACTCCTACTTAGTGCTGTCTGATGGCTCTTGTTGCTTGATGGCCAACATTTTTAATGATTCTTTCTAAACCAGATCTGTCAACTCCTGACAACTCAGACAATGTACTGCCCAAGTGATGGTAGACAAATGTTATACCTGTCTTAGTCCAGGTTGCAATGTATGCTTGAATTCATGAAGATATGGCCCTCAAATTAAGAGATTAAATTGAAACACCTTCCTCTTTCTGCATACTGCTATGTCTGTTTAGACAGGATAATTCCATTTCCACATGTTTGTTTCAACTAGTTGTCACAGTCTTAAAGTCAGAGGATCATATTGTCTATAGAAAGATAGCAAGCTTTATAATTCAACATTTGAAATTAGGAAATCTTGTTGTCTCACATGTCTGTTTTCTGAATTTCTGTCACATCCATCTTGGTTTAGTTTTCTGATTTTACAGCCACTGGTGACAAGAGTTATCTACTGGTGTTCAGTTTAAGTAATGACAGCAATGATAGAAAATAAATTGCACCATGCATGATCAAATTTGTGGACAGGTGCATCCATGTGACATATGTCTGCTCAATGAACCTTTAGCAATATGGTTTAGTATGTTGTTGCAGCTCAGGAGATATCATTTATTTTTGTATAAATAAAAATTTCATTATATAAACTAGCATTGAATGTTACAACTTACTCTTACATTGTTTGACATGTTTGTTGGAGGTATTTTTTATCTCTTTTTACTTTATTTATTTAAGAATGTGTAGGACTGTAACAAGTCATTTCTTGTTTCTCCTTTTCTGAGCTGATAACATCAATCCCTTGGTATCCACGAAGAATTAATCTCCATTCTTGGAGAACTCCCCTTTGGAAAATTCTCCTTGTACTTTATAGTTTCTTCACCACTTTGAGATTTTCCATGAAACAATAGGAGCAGCATATTGACACACATCATGATTCAGCACTTGTCATCTGAGAGGATTGCATTTCAATCCCACTTTCCCATAAAATGTCCCGCAGAATGCTTTGCACTGTCATAGACTTAAACCAGCTGTCTATAATTTAAACAATAATGCCGTCTTGAAGATGCATTTTTTTATGTACTTGCGATCTAACCTTTAGTCTGGACAACACACCGTCCAGGTTTAGGCAAACAGTGTTCATGCTGGGAGATATCTGATGAAGATGTCATTATTTGCTGCTAAGTCAATATCAGTATGTCTTGTTACTAATGAATAAAGTTTTAAGCAAAGAACTGATACTTTTGTATGCACACCTAATGTACAGGTAGCAGGTTATGGCTTGCAATATCAATGTATTTTGTTAATGTGAAAGTAGTAATACTTCTGATAATTATGTTCCATGAATTGTTACTGTGAAGGCAGTAATACTTATACTATATGTGTTCCATGCATTGTGTTAATGTGAAGGCAGTAATACAACTGATCAATGTGTTCATGCATGGTGTTACATTGAAGGCAGTAATACAACTGATCAATGTGTTCATACATGGCGCTACATTGAAGGCAGTATTACTACTGATCAGTGTGTTCATGCATGGTGCTACATTGAAGGCAGTAATACAACTGATCATTGTGTTCATGCATGGTGCTACATTGAAGGCAGTAATACTACTGATCAATGTGTTTATGCATAGTGCTACATTGAAGGCAGTAATACAACTGATTAATGTGTTTATGCATGGTGCTACATTGAAGGCAGTAATACAACTGATCAATGTGTTCATGCATGGCACTTCATTGAAGGCAGAAATACAACTGATCAATGTGTTCATACATGGTGCTACATTGAAGGCAGTAATACAACTGATCATTGTGTTCATGCGTGGTGCTACATTGAAGGCAGTAATACAACTGATCAATGTGTTCTTGAATGGTGCTACATTGAAGGCAGTAATACAACTGATCAGTGTGTTCCATGCATGGTGCTACATTGAAGGCAGTAATACAACTGATCAATGTGTTCATGCATGGTGCTACATTGAAGGCAGTAATACAACTGATCATTGTGTTCATACATGGCGCTACATTGAAGGCAGTAATACAACTGATCAATGTGTTCATGCATGGTGCTACATTGAAGGCAGTAATACAACTGATCATTGTGTTCATGAATGGTGCTACATTGAAGGCAGTAATACTACTGATCAATGTGTTCATACATGGTGCTACATTGAAGGCAGTAATACTACTGATCAGTGTGTTCATACATGATGCTACATTGAAGGCAGTATTACTACTGATAAATGTGTTCTTGAATGGTGCTACATTGAAGGCAGTAATACTACTGATCAGTGTGTTCATACATGGTGCTACATTGAAGGCAGTAATACTACTGATCAATGTGTTCTTGCATGGTGCTGCATTGTAGGCAGTAATACAACATATCAATGTGTTCATGAATGGTGCTACATTGAAGGCAGTAATACAACTGATCAGTGTGTTCATGCATGGTGCTACATTGAAGGCAGTAATACAACTGATCAATGTGTTCATACATGGTGCTACATTGAAGGCAGTAATACTACTGATCAGTGTGTTCATGAATGGTGCTACATTGAAGGCAGTAATACAACTGATCAATGTGTTCATGCCTGGTGCTACATTGAAGGCAGTAATACAACTGATCAATGTGTCCATGAATGGTGCTACATTGAAGGCAGTAATACAACTGATCAATGTGTTCATGCATGGTGCTACATTGAAGGCAGTAATACTACTGATCAATGTGTTCATGCATGGTGCTACATTGAAGGCAGTAATACTACTGATCAATGTGTTCATGCATGGTGCTACATTGAAGGCAGTAATACTCCTGATCAATGTGTTCATGCATGGTGCTACATTGAAGGCAGTAATACAACTGATCAATGTGTTCATGCATGGTGCTACATTGAAGGCAGTAATACTACTGATCAGTGTGTTTATGCATGGTGCTACATTGAAGGCAGTAATACAACTGATCAATGTGTTCATGCATGGTGCTACATTGAAGGCAGTAATACAACTGATCAATGTGTTCATGCATGGTGCTACATTGAAGGCAGTAATACTACTGATCAGTGTGTTTATGCATGGTGCTACATTGAAGGCAGTAATACTACTGATTAATGTGTTCATGAATGGCACTACATTGAAGGCAGTAATACTACTGATCATTGTGTTCATGCATGGTGCTACATTGAAGGCAGTAATACTACTGATCAATATGTTCCATGCATGCTGTTTTGGAGAAGGCAAAAACACTTGTGATAAATGTTTGGCAATAAACATTGCTAGATATACTTTTGATAAATCTCTTGAAGAAACAGCAATATTTGTAAATGGCTATAGTAAGAATAAAACAAATGGTTTCTTACTTACTTCATCAGTTGTATTTTTAATTTCTTAGCCTGCTTCTTACATAAATTATACGACACTGGCCACCCTACTGGGAGCTGTCTGATCAAGATCTACACTATTTGATGCTTAGTTTCTATAAGTATATAATGACATTTACTTGCAATATATGTTTGTATATAATATATATAAGCAACATTCAAGTAATTAGCAAGGGATTTAAACAAATGCAGAAAGAGTTTAAAATTTGTAGTAAAAGACAACAGTCTTTCTCACAGCTTCCAGATTAATCAAATATTAACTTTTGAATTTATTGCTGCTGTATTCATGTTTTATGATCTAATTATTGTTCAAATGATGACATTAAATCTTTTGTGATAACTTCCAAATTCTGGTTATATAAACTTAAGGAGGGGACTGCATAAATGATGTTTCAGGAGTTTTATAGACTCTAGAAATACAAAGATTTTTTTCCTTTTATATGTAAAAGGGTGATTATAAAGGTCAGATTGAGCAAATGTTCCAAATAATCATTTATACTCATTTGATGCCTTCTTATTTATATGACTTCCATCTATCATATGGACGCTACCCGTCCATTTCTATATGACTGTTTTGAGTCATCCGTTTGTTACTTTAAACGCATTCACGACGTTCGAAACACAACACAATGACGTATTGTCAAACTGTCAAATTCTAAGTATCTCTTTACCGAGACAGATTGTTAATCAGCGAATTAAGGATTCAAAACACAAACCGCAACAAAATGAAGCTCTAAAATAGGGGAAAAAAGCACATCTTCATTTGAAACCTCACGCGAAATTCTAAAATGTCGGTTTTTGTCTGGACATATAATTTTATCAAAAAGGGAATATTAAAAAAGCTGATTTTTTTTGGTGCAAGGAAAATAAACATAGGGTTAGATTTTCACACCTGAACAATACAATTATTATTTAAAGCAATCATCTAAATAAGCACAAAGGATTAAAAGGATTAGATCGGTATATATAACAACAAACTGAATAACGTTTACGACTGGTTTCAACTCGATTATAGGCCAGTTCGGCCATATTTTTCCTCGGTCGACAAATCAACTTCACTTGCCCTCAAGCTATTATTTGTTAATACTGTGGTGAAGTAAAATTTTTACATGTTTACTAGTTAGAAACATATTTGATACAGTATTTTGAAAACAATACTCTGAATATGAAATGTATAAATATGGTATGGTGTACTTATAAATATTGTCCAATGCTAGGTCACTGCATGTGAAGATGTGTATGCTTCTTTCATGGTGTTACTCTGGCTGTAACCAATTATGATGTTTTGGGTAATTTGGTTTTATAATTGATATAATTAATCAGGAAGAGCCCCAATCTAATGTAATAACGAATGAATCTAGAAAGTGCTTTAAATCTAAAATCAAAACTTACTTCATTAACCTTTAAGTGATCTATTATAAGATTAAATCTTGCTCCTTCAACCTATATGATCTAAGGAACTGATTAAATATAAAATTAAAACTTGTTCCATTACCTATATGATCTCAAAAGTGCTTAAATATAAAATAAAACTTGCTCGATTAACCTATATGCTATTGGAAGGGCTAAACTCTAAGATCAAAATTTATGCCCCTTCAACTTATTTGATCCATGAATGGCTTAAACGTAAGATCAAAATTTGCCAAAAAACTTATACAATCTAAAAGAGGGGACACAGAAGTCACATATAACTTAAAATGTAATTTTTTTGCCATTATTTATATGATAAATTCATACTTTTACTTTCATTTTCAACACTAGCCATATTCAAGAAATTGAAGAATAGTCCCTTTGTATATCTTTAATAAACAATTTAATTGACAGAGTTGTAATGATTTAACACCGTCAGCAGAGAAACAGAATCTTTTGGGCAAAGTATTAGTAGCATACTAGCATCCTATCTTACAAGTAAGCTATTCAAATGGGGTCTGAATAATGAGGTGATAGTTATTGTGTAGTGGTCTTAATTTTGGAGTAGCCTTTATAGCCGAGTGGTCCTAATAATGGTTTGGATTATAGTTTAGTTGTTCAGAGTAACCTTTATTGTGGAGTTATCTTAATACTTCCATGGACTTGTATGTGTAGATATAATGTTATCACAGTTAGGACTAATGTCTGTGTGTTAATAATTTGCAATTATTTTAGTTCTTTATTACAATTTGCAATGTGTCTGAGTGGGTGTTTTGTTTTTCTCATTAGAACTAGTAGAAAGTCATTACAGACAGAATATTAGGAATGAGCTCAGTTATTGTCCTGGGACATGTTTTGTAGGATTAATCCAATCAAGCTGAAAACATTGACAAAATGGACCAGTGATTTACTGCTGTGATTTGTAATTCTGTCTACACTGACATGATGGCAGAACGACGGAAGAATAAAAAACCTTTGTCATCTGCCTCGGAAATAATGAGCAGACATGACAAGAAGAAACACAAGTGGTTTCGGAACTTACTGCATCACGAGCCAAAGCACACTTCCCAAGACCACATGCCGGCTGTGAAGAAACAATTACTTCCTGCTGAGCCAGACAGGTCTGTGAGTCGGTCTCTAGAGAATATAGGAGAGCAGGCTCTTGGAATGATTGGACTCACTGGTCGAGCTTCGTCCCTGTCGCAGCTTGGCCGTGATGAGGATGAAATTTCCGTGACAAGTTACTCCAGCACAGACAGTGAGTACCTGTCGGACGTTGTCACACAGCGAGAAGTCCTGCCCAGAAAACACTCCACATATTCATCTGATAGTGAAAGTTCACTGGACTTGAACCCAATCTGGCAAGATTTTAATGTTGAAAGTTCTGATAATATTGCTCAGCATGGTGTGCCAAACTTAAGCTCAACCCCTGGAAGAAGGGGCAATAAGTCTTTTCAAGCTAATCAATCATCGGAATCAGGACTGAGTTCCTTGTTCTATAGTTACATCCCCTTCTGGGGCTCTTCAACAAAAGGTTCAGTGGAGTCTCTGAACTCTCAGTCAGAGGATAAAAGGGCTCTGTTACACTTGGTGGAGACGTCAGAGTCCGATCAGGTGGGTTGACATCACAACCATCAACCAACATCATCATGTAATAAACATCAACTAACATCTTGCAAATAACCACCAACCATCATCAGCATAACAAACACCAAGTATCAGCCTAACAAACATCAACCATCAGCCTAACAAACATCAACCATTGGCCTAACAAACTTCAACTATATGTATCAGCCTAACAAACATCAACCATTGGCCTAACAAACTTCAACCATCAGCCTAACAAACATCAACTATATGTATCAGCCTAACAAACATCAACCATTAGCCTAACAAACATCAACCATTAGCCTAACAAACATCAACCATTAGCCTAACAAACATCAACCATTGGCCTAACAAACATCAACCATTAGCCTAACAAACATCAACTATATGTATCAGCCTAACAAACATCAACCATTAGCCTAACAAACATCAACCATTAGCCTAACAAACATCAACCATTAGCCTAACAAACATCAACCATTAGCCTAACAAACATCAACTATATGTATCAGCCTAACAAACATCAACCATTGGCCTAACAAACTTCAACCATCAGCCTAACAAACTTCAACTACATGTATCAGCCTAACAAACATCAACCATTGGCTTAACAAACACCAACTATCAGCCGACAAACATCAACTATCAGTCTTACGAACACATCAACTACATGTATCAGCCTAACAAACATCAGCCATTGGCCTAACAAACATCAACCATCAGCCTAACAAATATTAATCATCAGCCTTATAATTGCTCAGCATGGTGTGCCAATCTTAAGCTCAACCCCTCAAAGAAGGGGCCATAAGTCTATATAATCTAATCAGTCCTCCAAATCATGAAAGGGGTAAAATCCCAGAAATATTTCTCAAAGATTTACTTTAAAATTGGATTAGACTTTCTGTATCATTTTTGTAAGATGAAGTTTCGATATTATTTTTCACCACTTCATAAACTCTACTTCGCTTTAATAAACTGTTAAACTTCAGTGTTACCTAGGGTGTGAAGCAATTGAAAGTAATGGTTAAGTGCGCTGCTGCCTGTTATTGAATGAGTTAAAAATATGCTGTTAGTTTGGCATCATGTCAGACGCTAACTGGGAACATAATAACACCAGTCCTTGTCCATCTATTGATGATGTTGGTGTGTGAATGTTGTTATGCAAGCAGTAATCTTTTGCCCACCCTTAAAGGGTTTCTTTCATTATATTCTCTATGTATTATATTGACAGGTTGTATAGTTATAGCCATTTGGTGCCATAGCTTAGTCATTTCATGCTAGAGTGTCATTGTTTGTCTCATTTTAGAGACATATTGACTTACAGAAGTTAAGTGATGTTAGAACTACATTTATATGTGTTGAAGTTTAATTCAACCATGCATAGTTATTTTATAAATGCATTTGTTCACTTCATAATGTTTACATCTTTTGTATCCTCTTAATATTTGTTTACATAAAACTATTATATAAACCTTTACATAAATCTGACTGTGAATATGATTTCTTTTCAAGAAGTTATATATGGAAACAAAAATCCCATGAATCTTTCATTATTGATGTTCTTTTTGTTTTGTTTTTATTTTTGCAGAAGCCAGTCATCAGCTGAGAGGCCAAATGGAGAATTTGTTCTTGTTGTGATGCTCATCATGTTATTATGAATTGCTACAGAGTGTTCTATACATTCACCATCATCCTGTTAAGATTATACAATAACCCCCATGTGACTGATACAAAAATTAACATTGTGTTAATGTGTCATTTAGAATTCATTCTTTTATTATTGACACTGTCCCTTGTAGCCTTCTTGTCAGACTAGAGTGTAATCCATGAACCATGAATGGGCATCACTGTCTTTTATGTCACCATTACATGGGGTGTAAGTCGTTATTCACAAAACCTCCATGTTTATTTGCAGGAGTCCTGCCCCCTTGTCCAACCGCCATGTGTTGATGCAGAATCCCTTCCATCAACTTGAGGTCTGGTTACGGGAGGGCAAGGATCTTGTCATCAGAGACAGCTGTGGTGAGTTGGAATTTGTCCCATTTGGTCCAGTAATACAGCATATCTAAGGGACTTTGAAGAGTGGTAGACCTTTCAATATGGACAGTTAAATTAGGCTTGTGGTTATAAAACAAAAAGTGTAATATTAGTCTTAAGACAATTATAGGCATCTGGCAAATTTATACTGGGAATTGTTTCAATCTCATAGAAGCCTGATCAAAACAAATTCTAGAAATTATTGGTCTCACATTGAAGTTCAGTGGTTTATCACTTTAGGCCTGAATTCAGTGCGGAAATTTTTAAATATTTTTTTCAATAAACCATATAGGCATGTAACAAAGGAATCAAGATTGATAACATTTTAATAAAGACCTACAGTAAAGGCTTTTGAGAGGAAATAATAATAATATCAAATTTATTTAATAAGGCTACACAGATGAATAATTGCAATCTGTCCTGAGGGCCTTAGCATTTTTTTTTCAATATTACATTGCAACAACACTATTGGCAATATCATTCTAATTATTGGTCAAGGAAGACTACAGGCTTAATTCTTTGTAGAACCAGCTGCACAGCACAGTTCTCAACCTGGTACTTGAACCCATACAATGAGTGGCTGAGAAGTTTAAAATAAATATTTTTTTTTTTTTTGTAATTTTGTATTACACTGTGAAAATCCTTGTTAATCTTTGGAATTAAATGTAAATGACTGTAACATTATCATGATATTTTTTTGACAAATAAAATTTAAACAAAAGATATAAGGAAAAGAATAGATTATAATTACATTTACTGAATTTATTTAGAAGCAGATAAGGCAGTTCCAACATTCTACAGATTTCAATAAAAATTCCCTTCTACAAAATTTTAATTTGCAAAATATCCCTGTACAGTTATTAATGGATGGCTTTTTAGTGATTTTTTTCTGAATTTATCTTATTTTTTGCAAAACAAGTAAAACCAATTTGTGCCATTTCCAGGAACGAGTGATCCCTATGTGAAATTCAAGTGTGGAAATAAACAATTATACAAGAGTCGAACTGTTCAGAAGAACTTGAACCCCAAGTGGGATGAACGGTTTGTGTTGTCCATCGAAGATGTCCTCCGTCCAATCACAGTTAAAGTGTATGACTACGATCGTGGGAGTTCTGATGACTCCATGGGATCTGCAGAGATTGGCGTTGATCAGTTGCAGCATAATGTGTAAGTTACTCTAGCAGATATCTATATCATTGTCTTGGTCACAGGGACCACATATATCTATATCATTGTCTTGGTCACAGGGGCCACAGATATCTATATCATTGTCTTGGTCACAGGGACCACAGATATCTGTATCAATGTCTTGGTCACAGGGACCACAGATATCTGTATCAATGTCTTGGTCACAGGGACCACATATATCTATATCATTGTCTTGGTCACTGGGACCACAGATATCTGTATCAATGTCTTGGTCACAGGGACCACAGATATCTGTATCAATGTCTTGGTCACAGGGACCACAGATATCTGTATCAATGTCTTGGTCACAGGGACCACATATATCTATATCATTGTCTTGGTCACAGGGACCACAGATATCTATATCATTGTCTTGGTCACAGGGACCACATATATCTATATCATTGTCTTGGTCACAGGGGACCACAGATATCTATATCATTGTCTTGGTCACAGGGACCACATATATCTATATCATTGTCTTGGTCACAGGGACCACAGATATCTATATCATTGTCTTGGTCACAGGGACCACATATATCTGTATCAATGTCTTGGTCACTGGGACTACAGATATCTATATCATTGTCTTGGTCACAGGGACCACAGATATCTATATCATTGTCTTGGTCACAGGGGCCACAGATATCTATATCATTGTCTTGGTCACAGGGACCACAGATATCTATATCATTGTCTTGGTCACAGGGGCCACAGATATCTATATCATTGTCTTGGTCACAGGGACCACAGATATCTATATCAATGTCTTGGTCACAGGGGCCACAGATATCTATATCATTGTCTTGGTCACAGGGACCACAGATATCTATATCATTGTCTTGGTCACAGGGACCACAGATATCTATATCATTGTCTTGGTCACTGGGACCACATATATCTATATCATTGTCTTGGTCACTAGGACCACAGATATCTGTATCAATGTCTTGGTCACTGGGACCACATATATCTATATCATTGTCTTGGTCACTGGGACCACAGATATCTATATCATTGTCTTGGTCACTGGGACCACAGATATCTATATCAATGTCTTGGTCACTGGGACCACAGATATCTATATCAATGTCTTGGTCACAGGGGCCACAGATATCTATATCATTGTCTTGGTCACAGGGACCACATATATCTATATCATTGTCTTGGTCACTAGGACCACATATATCTGTATCAATGTCTTGGTCACTGGGACCACATATATCTATATCATTGTCTTGGTCACTGGGACCACAGATATCTATATCATTGTCTTGGTCACAGGGACCACATATATCTATATCATTGTCTTGGTCACTGGGACCACAGATATCTGTATCATTGTCTTGGTCACTGGGACCACAGATATCTATATCAATGTCTTGGTCACTGGGACCACAGATATCTATATCAATGTCTTGGTCACTGGGACCACATATATCTATATCATTGTCTTGGTCACTGGGACCACATATATCTATATCATTGTCTTGGTCACTGGGACCACAGATATCTATATCATTGTCTTGGTCACTGGGACCACAGATATCTATATCAATGTCTTGGTCACTGGGACCACATATATCTATATCATTGTCTTGGTCACTGGGACCACAGATATCTATATCATTGTCTTGGTCACTGGGACCACAGATATCTATATCAATGTCTTGGTCACTGGGACCACAGATATCTATATCAATGTCTTGGTCACTGGGACCACATATATCTATATCATTGTCTTGGTCACTGGGACTACAGATATCTATATCATTGTCTTGGTCACTGGGACCACAGATATCTATATCAATGTCTTGGTCACAGGGACCACATATATCTATATCATTGTCTTGGTCACAGGGGCCACAGATATCTATATCATTGTCTTGGTCACTAGGACCACAGATATCTATATCATTGTCTTGGTCACTGGGACCACATATATCTATATCATTGTCTTGGTCACAGGGACCTCAGATATCTATATCATTGTCTTGGTCACAGGGACCTCAGATATCTATATCATTGTCTTGGTCACAGGGGCCACAGATATCTATATCAATGTCTTGGTCACAGGGGCCACAGATATCTATATCATTGTCTTGGTCACAGGGACCACATATATCTTTATCATTGTCTTGGTCACAGGGACCTCAGATATCTATATCATTGTCTTGGTCACAGGGGCCACAGATATCTATATCAATGTCTTGGTCACAGGGGCCACAGATATCTATATCATTGTCTTGGTCACAGGGACCACATATATCTTTATCAATGTCTTGGTCACTGGGACCGCATATATCTATATCATTGTCTTGGTCACAGGGACCACATATATCTATATCATTGTCTTGGTCACAGGGACCACAGATATCTATATCATTGTCTTGGTCACAGGGACCACATATATCTATATCAATGTCTTGGTCACAGGGACCACATATATCTATATCATTGTCTTGGTCACTGGGACCACAGATATCTGTATCATTGTCTTGGTCACAGGGACCACATATATCTATATCATTGTCTTGGTCACAGGGACCACAGATATCTATATCATTGTCTTGGTCACAGGGACCACATATATCTGTATCAATGTCTTGGTCACTGGGACTACAGATATCTATATCAATGTCTTGGTCACAGGGACCACAGATATCTATATCATTGTCTTGGTCACAGGGGCTACAGATATCTATATCAATGTCTTGGTCACAGGGGCCACAGATATCTATATCAATGTCTTGGTCACTGGGACTACAGAAATCTATATCATTGTCTTGGTCACAGGGACCACAGATATCTATATCATTGTCTTGGTCACAGGGACCACATATATCTATATCATTGTCTTGGTCACAGGGACCACAGATATCTATATCATTGTCTTGGTCACAGGGACCACATATATCTGTATCAATGTCTTGGTCACTGGGACTACAGATATCTATATCAATGTCTTGGTCACAGGGACCACAGATATCTATATCATTGTCTTGGTCACAGGGGCTACAGATATCTATATCAATGTCTTGGTCACAGGGGCCACAGATATCTATATCAATGTCTTGGTCACTGGGACTACAGAAATCTATATCATTGTCTTGGTCACAGGGACCACAGATATATATATATCAATGTCACTGTCACTCTAATTACATCATCATCCAAAATCAAAAGCCATATGCGTGCTGGTAAAGTTTTCCTGTATATTTATTGGTAAACACATGCAAAAGAGCAAAAATAATCTTTTGTATTGTGGCAGAGTTCATTATCATCTCACCTTGGGAAAAGAACTTTATCGTTGTGATGGTTTAAACCATGTAGATGAACTGGAATGATTTCAGACTGTCCCTCAGAAGCTTCCATTTGGCCCATAAAACGTGGCTGGTTCTACTCCCATGACAACCCTTCCATCTGCAGCATGCTTTCTTGATTGGCTGACACTGGAAATAATATCATCAAATATTATTTTTCCATCAACATTTGTGTGCATTTTTCATAGATCTATGGCATAACAGTATTCATGTATTGACATACAATCATGTATCCCTGTTTGGTTCTTAACTGACTGTGAGCGCCTCCAACTTGGAAACTTTTCAAGGACAATTGCATTTATTGTCTCGAAGTTACATGAAACTTTATTCTGGTACTTGGATAATGATTATTGTATTTTCTGTGCAAATCTAGATAAAATAACTATATAAAGATCTACCAGTGTGATGTAGGAGACTGTTGTCCGTCTCATTTAACTGTGATGAAATAATTTGCATAGCTGATATTGTAACCAGAATCTTCAAACATATGAAAGCACTACACGCACATAAAACAGGTACAACAAATATTGATGATACTGAAGGATCTAACCGTTTTACACAATATTATGATCTGTAATTGATAACAGATTATAGGTAACTTTTTATTGTTGATTTACTGTAGCCCCTACAGATTTGGAACTGCGACTATCAGAGAAGGGGAAAGAAGACTATATGGGTGTGCTCAAGTTGACTGTAACCTTGGTGCCCAAATCTCAGGAGGATAAAGATCAGGTAAACACAGTGAGGCCAAGGACTGGACTGCATGGGGTTTAATGATTGGGGGATTTGGGATATTTGTTGTAGCAGAATGGAGGAAGGGAACTCAGATATAATATGTCCTGGAAAACAGCCTTGTAGGTTTTGCAGCACCATTTAGCTCTGAGTCTGCTAATTGAGCCTGCTATGCAAATAGTTTAGGTCCATCTCAGCCAGCTCACTAATAAGGATCTCCACTATTTGCTGAAGTCATAAGTATTGTTATCTTTGTATCTTATTGTAAACAAATAACTAAGAAAGTGTATCTGTTATATACCTGTTTAATAGGATACAAATAGGATACAGGATAATGCATATTGACATCTGGCAGGCCAAGAGTTAAAACACTGTTTAATGATCCCTAGGTTGGCAGTGAAATCATTTGGCATGACACATGTAAAGTAGCAAGTCATGTTTGAAGCAAAACTTTCTGGAGGAAAGCCATTATTCGATGTAAATTGAGAGAAAAAAAGGTATGAGAAGTTTTAAATCTGTAGATTGACTCCTGGGAATTAAGCAAACAACAATGACAAAAGTAATTTTGAAAAAGTGTACTGCAAGCTGAATAAACAATCATCAACCAAACGTTTTGTAAAAAGAACTACTCTCTAACAGGTCCATACATTTAATGGAGATACTGTTGATGGTTTTTTATTTCAGAAAGTAATTACAAATAGATTTCCTGCTGTTTTCAAAGTTTTTGTGTTTCTAGGTTTTGCATTGTGTAATTTGTTTAAGTTTTATTTACCTTTTAAATAACATTTTTATTAAGGAAGGGAATGTTTTGTTGACAAATTGCCTTTGTCAGATGTAAATGAGTTCAGGTGTGAATATCTATCTGCTGAGCATCTAGGAATTTAAAATGTTTTTGCTTAAAGTTCATAGGCTGCTTAGCTAGATAACAGATACAATTGCAAATAACTATATATTTTAGATATTAAAAATAAAAAAAATCATATGGCAGTGTTATTGCAATATAAAGGCAAATTATCTGTACTCATAAGTTACCTAAAATGTATATTTCAGTTACTGAACTTCTCAACAATAGAATATGTTTTTTTCAAAGAAATTGAAAAAACACATAGATGAAGGAAACTGACAAGTTTTGATTTTCAGTAAAATAATTAAGAACTGTTTTTGGAAGTTGTATTCCTGCTACTGTGATGGTGTATTATTTTCAGCCTGCCCAGGGTAGCCCTTGTTCAACCCCAGACACCCATTCTCACACCCACTGTCCATCCTGTATCTCTCATTGGTTCTCTCGTAGCTGGTCGTCAAGGCGACACAAGGTTTGACCAATCAGGTTGCTCCCCCATAGAGCTAAGCTGTTTGCTACATCATCCCCACACATACTAGCTCACAGTTTTTAATCCCAGTTACATCATACTGTCACAGTGGCTCTCACATTTACCTGTATGTGTCACATATAGAAGAGATAGTCAGAAAACATGTCATACTTATTCAGGTTTTTTTGTTGACATGAAATTTGTCATTTACAAACACAATGTATGCATAATGTTGTACAACAACATTTTTACACCTCTAGAATTAACCAAAACATATCTATGTATGGATATCAAGGTTTCTATCTTCCAGACAATAATAATATCTTTTTCACACACCAAAATCATACTGGCTCATGTCCTTCTTGCTAAAAGGCCTTGCTTTTGATAGCATTCTCCAATCCTGTTGACTTATCTCAAACATGATTTAAATGGTCTTTTTAACCCTTAGAACTGATGCATTTACACCTCAGGATTATGGAACTACATCTTTTACATGAGAAGTCAAATTATATGTATTTATAAGTCAATGGATCAATTAATAATAGAAAACTGTGTGTAGTAACCTTACTTTTATTCATTATTCCATGTAGGCACTATCTGAATACTTGTTCTACCCAGGAAGTTGTCAACTGAGAGGGATTTATACATGTTTATTAATCCCTGTTTCCCAATCTATTAAAAACATATGTTTTTACTTAACTAATATGTAGATTTTTTTAAATGAATTTATTTATTAATTTAATTTATTTATAATGAATTAAAAATATTTTAACTTGCTTTCAATTTAGAAAACATTTAATCAAATTAAAATATGTTGGGTATACATACATATATATATATATATATATATCATTCAGTGCCTGTACACAGACCAACATGCTTATTAAGTACAATAATACACACAACACAAACTATACATGTCTTAAATATCCTACATGCATCTCCATAGTGAATTCATGTGTGTGTGTCCAGGCTTTAGCTATCTTAACCCAGAGACAACTCTACTATACAGACTATACTAGACAGCTAGCTATGATCCAACCTGCTTATCTCCCTTGTCTTGCATACATACCATTACAACCTTAGAGACTATAATAGCCTCTGTTTCTTTCATTTCTAATAATTTTACACCTATGTCTCTCATTTGTGTTTTAGTTTGGTTTAAATCTGAAAATTCTCATTTTTGACCTCGATAATAGAGAAATCAATAAATTCAGATGTATCCAGTCTTTATTAGAGCTAATATCATTGATGGATGTTTTACCATCATGTGCATTCACTCAGGGCTTGGATTTGCATGCTTTCATGCTGTCATGCTTTAATGCACTGGTGTAGGCTAGTGGATGTTTATAATCAATTATTTACAGCTATACAGTTAATTTTAACCTTTTCTCCATTTAATGGACTTGTGACTGTATGATCTGTGGGTTTTTTTATACATACATACGTACATTCTATGTAAAGTTGACTTCAAACTTTTAATCTTTTTAGTGAAATAAGTGAAACAACTGTGTTATGTGTTATGTTTGTTTTTTTCTCCAATTGTTCTTTCAGTTGAAATATGTTATATATTTTAAAGATCTAAGTGCAAAAAACAGAAACTTTTTCATTTCTTTTGGCTAAATGTTGTATGTCCTATGAAAGATGCCATCATTTGTAAATGTTTGATCAGAAAATGTCATCAGTCACATTCTACATGCATACAATATTTGTAGATGGTAAAAGATCTCAGTATTGTGAGCTGAGATACATACTGAAGAAAAGTACGATGAAATCTCATGCAAGCAAGATTCAAAAGAACAAGAGGATGGTTTAATACGAGGAAGTTTGCAGGTCCCATCAGATCTTGATTTATTTGATAAAGGAAGGTTATAATGAGAGATTCAGTATACCAATCAACTTCTTATGTTTTCCGAAAGCCAATTAATTGTAGATTGGAGACACGTAATAGGGAGCAGTCAGTGTTTTTTACACCTTCGGGAGTGACAAGTGTCACACTTGTATTTATGGCGGAAATTATTTTGTGTAATTAGTCAATTAACATCTTTGCCTTTATCGCTGCACCCATGCATGTTTGTTTGTAGCAGGGATACCCTTTGAGTAATTAAATGAAATATGTAGCCGTCAGCATATAACTTCGGACAGAATTGCTGATCGCCATTGCTGTTTTGTTAGCAGGACATTACATACTACCTTAGCTAGTTTTTTTTGCAGCAAGTTGGAGTGTAGAGTATTCTGATCAAGTAGCTGAATACATATATACATATTTGTTTCATGTATTACATGAAAAAATAGCAACACCATTATTTGTCTTTATTGTGTATCCCTATGGTGATTTTTATTGTTACGATAGTGATGGTTTATAGCAATTGAGACTCACATACAGCACCATCATGTGGCGAAACAGAATTGCGAGGAACTCGTTGTAACAAGTTTTTTTGGTTGTCCTTTGCTATCTTGCTTGAGTGAAACTTGACAGTATATTCTGACCGTATATTTTAAGAGATGCCCATAGCTTTAATGAGGGAAGATCTTCTAGCTGACTTATGGTGTATTTATCGAGATGTCTGGTTACTTCCTCCAACAGTAATAGCTGGAAGCAACTATAATGACCATAATTGTCTTGTTGTCAATATGTCTCAAAAACAAAACAGAGATAAACATGATTTCTTCATTATGGCCGTGATTCTCTTAAGTATGGCCATGACTTGAAATTCGAAGGATTTATTGCTAACTTTTGAAGAAAATGACACATGTTTTGCAGTATTTATTATTTCTTTTGTATTAAAAGGCTAATAATCATAATTGAAAATGCTTTATTTAGTGATATTTAAAAAAAAAAGATTTCTCTAAAGACAAGAAATTAATCCCATTTACCTTTTGAACCATGATAGTGTATTTGTACCAACAGTATAGTTACCATGGTATGGCATGTGCCACTGTGTACAGATCTTGTCCTCTTTTTATGTGCAGCTAGAAGAACTATACATTCTGGGATCCTTTTTTTAATTCTTTACTTTTCTGATAAGATGTCTGCTCTTGAATATCGTCTGCTTCCAATGCATCCACAATGAAATCTCCTTCAGCTGGCTGATGTTTGAGTGGAGTATAGATGGTTACAATATTGATTTAGGCAGAGTATGGTCTGACTGCTGGTATATATTGTGCATTCATTCAGGAAATATAAGTAAATATAAATGATCCAGAAGGTACAAGAACGGTTACTGCACCGGATGCACTGGAGTAATCAGTGCTTCAAATTTTTATAATAAAATATAAACTGAATGACCAAATGAGTCACCTTTGTCCTTCATTGAAAGGTATACATTCATAATTTATAAGCATTAAGTAGAACACCGTAAATAAGTGAAATCTAGTTGTAACATAATGATAATGATTGTAGCACACAATGCATATACATGTGTTATAAAGCATAACAATACTGCAATAATTTATGGATATAAAGCAGCATAACATAATAGTGAAATGCAAGTTCTGTAAGTATTTTAATGGCATTACTTACACAACATGAGTTTAAAATATTTCTTTAAACATTGCAATATTACATTTTCACAAGAAATTAAACCAGAAGACGTACCATTGAATGGCATCAGATTTGTGTCTTATAACAAACAATGTCTGGAAACATCTAGTTCATACAATATGATCATCACACACAGACTTTAAATATAAACAATATGGCAAAGGTTTTAGGCCTATGACACAGTATGATGTAATAATGTATACTGGGTGGACGTGATTTCTATCAACATTTCAACATTTCATTATCATCAACAGTTTCTTGTTACTTTGCTTGTTATTGCTATTTTTTAATGTGTAATATTATCAGAGATAAAGTTAGTAACTTAAAATACATCGTCAAGGAAGAAAATCCAAACCCTTGTACTACAAGTATAACTTTTATTTTTTTTTGAAGTTCATTTAGAAAACACATCAGTGTCTAATTTATGCAGACAAGTTCAAAGGACAACATTTTTTGTTAACATTTCTTCCTTTAGGATGACTGAATATAAAAATGTTAAAATCTTAAAGTCCCAGTACAAAAAAAAACAACAAACATATTTACCACTATTTACATTGTACAATAAGTTAACAGCATAACATGGTAGGTCATTAAGTTGATAAAATACTGATGCACTCCCTCTCTGTCCTTGGTGTCCATAGTTTAATTTGGATAGCATTCGTATTCATGCACTGAAATTATGCACATTATTTTATTAATGAAATCATAGAACATGTGAACATTTTATCCAGAACCATTATTGGAACAGTCTTTGTCTGCTTGTTTACTTTAGAACCATATGCAAACGACACGGCAACAAATGAAAAACTGTTTTACTGAATCTTTGTACACAATAACTGAAGAGTTCAGTTGATTTGGTGACTCCAATAGCTGTTGCTTTTGCATACTTCCGCATCCATCAATAGATCTTGTTTAAAACATAATTCATACAATGAGAATCTATAGTTTATATGCTTGCATCATTTATTGCAGTACTACTTGGATGTAAGAGATGTACGTTCCCAGCCTATAAACCATGAATTTATCACACATAGGCAAATAGTGTTGATCCAGATCAGCAGGTTTCCACTAAGAAATGTCTGATGGATATTTGGACTTGTTCTTCCTAATTTGTCTAGCAATCTGCCATGTTACCATTACATGTTTCACTGGATATAATTACAAGAAAGGGTTTATTAGAAATCACAGCATGTTAAGTGTTAAAGTTAATAGTGTGGTGCTCTTTTCGTTAAACTACATCACCTACTTGTAGTGTGACTTCCAGGAAGTTAAACTACATCACCTACTTGTAGTGTGACTCCCAGGTATTTAAACTACAACACCTACTGGTAGTGTGACTCCCAGGTATTTAAATTACAACACCTAGTGGTAGTGTGACTCCCAGGTAGTTAAACTATAACACCTACTGGTAGTGTGCCTTTATGATAGTTTAACTACAACTATTGCTGGAAAGGTGACTCCCTGGTAGTTAAACTACAGCACCTTCTAGCTTTGTGACTCCCAGGTAGTTAAACTACTACAATTGCTGGTAGCATGTTTCATGGATAGTTTAAACTACAGTAGTTACTGGTAACATGTATACAGATGCATGTAATTAGTAATCATAGTTTGACACTTTTTTTAAAAAAGAAGTGGTATTAGACCAGGTCTTGGAAGGAGTATGATACAACATTGTTCCAGAATGGCAGGCAGATTAAGTTGATGTTGCCATTGACTTTTGTCCAAATACTATGAGTCATGATTTAAGGAAAAACAACATTATTAATGCTGCTGATGTAGGAGATGCTTCTGGTGATGATGAGAAACAGGAGGATGTGGTTGATGGTGAGGCTGTAGAATCTGCTGTTCTTGGTGCCACTAAAATGAAACAATTTACTCTCAGTGTTATCACCACCAACATCATTTACACTTGAACAACAGCAACAACACAAAGTTTTGTTGCAACAGCAAACTAATTTCCTCCCTGTACAATATCTAACATAATTAAAGTCATTTAAGTCGTGCTGCAGTACCATAATAACTTCTCCCCATTAGGCTAATTACATCCTACCTGTTGCCATGTGACAGCCATGTAGACTATTGGAAATATAACCACTTAGTCTGCTGACCATGTGTGTTGAGCAGGTATAGGCAAATAGTGTAGATCTAGATCTACTTGGAGCTATGTGACCATGACTGCACTCAGTCTCTTACCATTTGTCACGCAACCTTTACATGGTGCTGTCTGAAGATGACTTGGAATGAGTATGGTTGAATACCAAACACAGCTGGAAGAGGGATAGAACTCTGCCTGCTTAAAAAGGGGAATTAAACATATACATAGTGTTCAAGATTGGCTTACAACTCCATGCAATGCTGTCAAGACATGTTTATAAATTATGGACTAAGCAGCAAATAGTGTAGATATAGCTGGAGCTGGCTGATCTGGATCTATGTTTTTAGCCTGAACCTATCACTACGTGCTTTACAGCTTGGTGTTAGAAATGTTCGCTTGGTTATATCAGAGAGGGTCTCACAGCTGTTAGATCTCATTCCCATCCCAAATGGCCAGCTCGGTGTTTCTACAGGCAATACAATGTCTCACACAGGAGAAGCTGTTTTCTAGACTGTGTTTCTGTGGATGAGTGTGGTTTATAAATAGGACCAAATTAACTAAGCTCAGAATCTGTTAATTGCTTTGCCAGCATCAGTGTGTTCACTTATGAAAATAGCTCAAGTGAAGGATATAATAAGCAAATATTACGGTTCTGTAAATATTAAATTTTGGATTTGTGCCTGTTGTCTTTTTAAGATAGCAGTGAAATTCTCTGTGAAGATTGTTTTTATAGTTTTAGACTAACAGCTATTTATATTTGATGGAAAGTACACCTTAAGGTGAATAGTTTCATCATATTTACAAGAATTGGTGATCGGTGCTAATAAGTCAGGGATAGAATGTCCTGGAACTTCTTATTGGACTTGTATCGTGTTTCTGTGACATTTACCATAAATTGCTCTTTAAATTCTGTAAGATTTCTTGTATGCACTGTTTTGTAAAAAAAAATCACAGTGACACATTTATGAGGAAAACAAAATTAATTGAAATTATTTGGGGACAATATATTGTTTAATTTCTTGTTTGAAATATAGAAAGATGAAATTTTGCATTAAGAAGGGGCGAAGCATTCATTTGAAACCTGGTCAACTTTTAACAAAAACTATGTGATCCATGGCATGTGCATAGCCTTGGTATCCTGCAAGAGACCAACACTGAGAGTAGCAATGATCAGCTACCTCAAGTCTAAGTTTGACTCAGACAAGGAGGATCCCCTGGTGGAGGATGAAAGTGTCGATGAGGAGGAGGAGGAGGATGTGGGGGTAGAAGTGTCTGGTGAGGAGGGTCACCATGGTGACAACATCAAAAGATCTCCCTCCTTTATTGACCTGCTGGAGGGACAGATAGATAAGGTAGTCCAATAGAGAGAGTATAAGACAGGACTGGATTTAACCTGCTACATTTGTTGTACACTCATAATTTAATGTTAGTTTTTGCAGTTACATACATAGGAAGTAATATGTTGTTTTTCTTTTGTAAAAGCTGGTTGATTTAATTATATCGCTGCCATCAAAAACGTAAATTATACATCATCCATGAGGAATGTTAAACTTTAGTTTCACACTAAAACATATTACCAATTTCTATTACTATTTTGCTTTCTTGCCCGCATGTTATTTACGATTTGTTCAAGAATCTTGAGGCTATAATAGCCTTTTGAAAAAGAAAGACCATTTCAGTATAACAGTTTTAAATGTGTTGTTTTAAAATTGCACAAGAAATTGTTTTAGTTGACAAATTTAAGAGCTATTAACATACTGGGTAGTAAGAAGGTGGAAAATGACAAAAAATTAAAGCAGTTTTGTATGGCAGTATGTCACTACCAATTGCCCAATAGAGACTTTGTACATTTTATGTAGTTTCAATCTTCCTTAGTGCTGGTAGAATGTTTACATACAACTTTTAATATAACCAACCAGTATGTTGTGATTTTGACAAGCTGTAATCAGCATTTATTTATGTATTTAAAAGTAAAGTTGGGCCCAAGGAGAGTCTTTTGTGACATATACTTCTTGTTTTGGATTGTTTTGTTCTGATTCCAGCGTTTCATTGGGGTTAATTTGGTGGGGCAACTTCTTAAATATATTTAATAGCTTAGAACACCTTGTAGATACTAACTGACTACAGTGTGTTATAAATCTACTGAAATTATTACATTCACTAAGTAACAATATCATTAGTATTTGAATATTAATTTTACTGTCATATATACAAAAACCACCAGCTGCCAGAGTTGCTAACAGCTGTTACTTGCCTGTGTCTGGTAACATCTCATTTATAAGGCTGATACAATTTGTTAACTCTGGCCCTGCTAAGCATAAATCTTAGACAAATAGTTAAGGTCCAGACCAGCCAGTCCAACCTTCACCCTCGTGGAACTTGTCTGTGCAGCATCCACACTTTCTGCTACTATAAATATGTTTTGTTGTAACTGCATGACGAAGTAAGCAATAAATAAACAATTAGTATAGGTTAATTACCATATACAGCAGGCTAAGAGCTAATAAATACAGTCAATAAATATACTCTCTTCTTCAACACGGGTATACCTGAATATACACATATATGTATATAAAACATTGTAAGGGTTGCCCTAGCTATGAAGAAAATAACGCAAGAACAATATACTGCAGAAGCTGAAATACAGTGGCAGTGATGCAGATTTGTAATTATTCCCAACAATGCCTTGAATTTTCTGCAGTTGGACATGGAAAACATGCAAGAATGACACAATGATGAGTATCTTTTAATTTAAGAAACCCTGAAATATCGCTTAAATGTATGTGGTTAAAATAATCATTAGAGAATTAATTATATCGTCCAAAAATTAGCATTTGTAGTAATATAGTTCAATGTTTGCAGAACAAAAATTCTTGTATTCATATCTTTGTTAGATTTTGCTATTCATTTGCAAGGTGCTGGAGCGCGACGTTTATATATGGAATGCTCAGTGAAATTTGCTCATTGGGAAAGTCTGTTTTGTGGACTTTCATAACTAAATTCGGTTCACATATGGTACAATGAGTTCTAATTTTTATTTTATTTTATTATTTATTTATTTAACTTTAAAAATGTTTGTCACAATTTCTTTTTAATTTGTTTTAATGGTTACGTCGCCTTTGATGCTTCGGATCAACAATTTTCTTGTTTAAGAATATAATGGATAATCACTATCATACTTTCCACAAAATGTAAATTAGCTTCATTAGCCTCCCTTTATTACACATTTCATGATAATTGATTTCCATGGCAATGTGCAGCATTTATTCTGTATTATAGACATAGAATACAATAAAGGACTGTTCAGCTGCTATAGTATGATGTCATATGCACAGAAAGAATTATTAATGACTAAGGCAGTAATGATTGTGCAGGGAACATCAATATCATGTATACCTGTAATGAATAACCGTCCATAAATGTTGGTTTTATAGAACCATTACACATTTGTGTCACCAAATATATACAAATAACCACACATCAATTGCAGAACCACAAGAGTACAATGTATGTGTACTTTTCATGGTACATACAATTTACTCTCAGAAACATCAATTAAAACAATTAATCTGGGGGTTAAATAATCATACTTTGCGGTAATTTTGCTTTAAGAAACTATTAACTACATATTTTTATTAAATGTGCCATAAATGTCAAATCCTGATTAGTCAATTAGAAAACATCCCTGAGGACCTCATTAAAACATTGTATGTTTACCGAACTTGCTAATTTTGCCAACCTGTAGCATCCTAATTATCCCAAGCTGTTATTTGACAAGGATAGAATAATGTACATGTCTGAGATAAACAATGTTAGCTTCTCATTATGGGACCGTTATACAGTTAAGAAAATTGTAACTGTAGTTTTATTGGAAGCAAAATGTAAACATGGTTATAAGTTTTTAATAATATACCTACAAAATAGGACCTTAAATAAGAATTTAGGAATTCATTCCTTTTATCCAAGACTATGTTATTTTGCAATGATTGCAGTGAATTTTTATACAATGCAATGCAAGTATTCATTGATTTATATTTATAACATTAGTCATATATATATTTATATATTATGTTACACATGAAAATGGATTTTCTGTCTGAACATAAATTTAGAGACTAATTAATGTAAGTATAGTGATTTGTGTTGGTTAATTTGCTGCAGAATGAACTTCATATGAACCACAGTATATGGATCTGCCTGGGGTCTTGTGCAGAAACAGCTATAATCTTCCTTCCATATCCACTTACACAATGCTGTATTCTTATTCTCTGTCATATTCTATGTTCATAGTTTAACCAGCAAATGGGCTGAGAAAGTGATATGGATATGATTTAGAGAAAGGGAGAAACTCACAATTACAGTCAAACCTCGTTATCTCAGTTTTGAAGGGACCAACAATTTTGATTGAGTTATGAATATAATCGACTTGTGAATTGTTAAATGTAAACAATGCAGCATAAGAAAACTTTTGGGGTGGGTGAATATGGAAAATATGATTTTTTTTTGTTTAACTTTTTATTATTTGTTTATTTAAACATAAATCAGTAGAGTTGTAAAACATAGAAGCATACAAAATGTAATTATAAACCAAAGCACACATTATTGACTTTAGGACCAGTAAAATTAATCAACTTATGATTTTTATTTACATTTATTGCATTGACTTTTATTTAAATATTATATATAAGGGTTAAAGTCGGGACTGCTCGGTTTCATCGACATATGCATAAGTATCGACTTAGTAAGGGACGAGGTAACGAGGTTCAACTGTATACTGCAATTGATTAACTTAAAGGTGGTATCCGACAGTTTGCCTATATCTAATATATGTAACAATATCTGACCTCTGTTTGGGGTAATTTGTGCCTATATCTAATATATGTAACAATATCTGACCTCTGTTTGGGGTAATTTGTGCCTATATCTAATATATGTAACAATATCTGACCTCTGTTTGGGGTAATTTGTGCCTATATCTAATATATGTAACAATATCTGACCTCTGTTTGGGGTAATTTGTGCCTATATCTAATATATGTAACAATATCTGACCTCTGTTTGGGGTATTTGTGCATAATTTAAGTAGAAAAACATCATACTTCAGTCTAAGCTTTGACGATTCTCATACATATTTATAATGATGATTGTGGTATTATGGTACCCTTTTCAAGCTAAGTGTAGGACATCAATAAACAGCATTTTGCAAAATCTGTTCATGTAACAATAGTTTATTCAGATGTTCAATGAAAGTATTTTTGGTCCAAACTGTTGGATGTCACCTTTAAAGCTTGCTAAAGATATATTGATTATGCTCAGGAAAATAGTGGTCTCTGTCTGAGCAGGATCTTTACTGTTTACTGTTTGACAAGTCTTAAAAATCCTTTTTTACCTGTGTATGAAGATGTGAGAATATGACTAGAGTTGAGCATTTGTTATACACAAATGTAGCACTACAAATAAACTATTGGACAGTTCCACAATCTGTGTGTCACTTCTCCCCTTCTGTTATTTTGACAGTTTCTGGCCTCTGTCAACTGTTTACAAACAGTTACATGGTACATTAACAATACACACAATGTTCTTTTGACTAGAGTGGACCTTCCATTCACCATGTGCCTTACACTTAGAATGATTTGATAATCGATTTATCTCAACAGACTTCACTGCCTGTTTTGGAACTGTCCATTGATGACACACAAAAATATTATGAAATATATATGATAAATAATTATATATAGACCGATCTTGCAGCACAAGGAGACAGGTGTCAATCAAGGCATATGGATAAAGCATACTGTGTGTACTGGCCATTAGAAATGAAAGCTGTAATTAAAGGCATGGTAGTGTTTTTTTATATATTTTTTATCTGTGTCTCTGTTTGACAATTGTTGCCCATAACTTGGTACATTTGTTTATAACCCGGTCTTAGTAAGGGTTGCTGTGACTGAGGGGTTCAAAAGCTTAATGTAAGGTGGTCATTCGGCTGACCATAGCTGTGCTGGTAGTTCTACCCAGACATTTGTCATGTGACATCCTCCACAAAATTAGCTGGATGTTGATCTATGAACATAATTGTATGGCTGGATTTTATTAAAAAAATAGACAATGTTCTTTGTTATATGCTAAGAATAAGTCATATTTCTAGCATGTAAGAAGCAAAGAACATGTTCCATAATCAGACAGCTTCCAGCTGGTGCTGGCTGAAGTCATATTTTCTTGAGTGTCAGAAGCAAAGAGCATGGACCATGATCAGACATCTTTCAGCTGGTACTGGTAGAAGTCATATTTCTAGATTGTCATAAGCTGAGAAGTATTGGCCATGGTCAGGCAGCTTCCAGCTGGTGCTGACTGAAGTCATATTTTTAGAGTGTTATAAGCAAAGACAAAGAGTATTGGCCATGATCAGGCAGCTTCCAGCTGGTGCTGACTGAAGTCATATTTTTAGAGTGCTATAAAAAAAGACTAAGAGTATTGGCCATGATCAGGCAGCTTCTAGCTGGTGCTCTCTGAAGTCATATTTTTTTAGAGTGCTATAAGCAAAGACAAAGAGTATAGGCCATAATTAGGCAGCTTCCAGCTGGTGCTGACTGAAGTCATATTTTTAGAGTGCTATAAGCAAAGACTAAGAGTATTGGCCATGATCAGGCAGCTTCCAGCTGGTGCTGACTGAAGTCATATTTTTAGAGTGCTATAAACAAAGACTAAGAGTATTGGCCATGATCAGGCAGCTTCCAGCTGGTGCTGACTGAAGTCATATTTTTAGAGTGCTATAAACAAAGACTAAGAGTATTGGCCATGATCTGGCAGCTTCCAGCTGGTGTTGACTGAAGTCATATTTTTAGAGTGCTATAAGCAAAGACTAAGAGTATTGGCCATGATCAGGCGGCTTCCAGCTGGTGCTGACTGAAGTCATATTTTTAGAGTGCTATAAACAAAGACTAAGAGTATTGGCCATGATCAGGCAGCTTCCAGCTGGTGTTGACTGAAGTCATATTTTTAGAGTGCTATAAGCAAAGACTAAGAGTATTGGCCATGATCAGGCAGCTTCCAGCTGGTGTTGACTGAAGTCATATTTTTAGAGTGCTATAAGCAAAGACTAAGAGTATTGGCCATGATCTGGCAGCTTCCAGCTGGTGCTGACTGAAGTCATATTTTTAGAGTGCTATAAGCAAAGACTAAGAGTATTGGCCATGATCAGGCAGCTTCCAGCTGGTGCTGACTGAAGTCATATTTTTAGAGTGCTATAAACAAAGACTAAGAGTATTGGCCATGATCAGGCAGCTTCCAGCTGGTGTTGACTGAAGTCATATTTTTAGAGTGCTATAAGCAAAGACTAAGAGTATTGGCCATGATCAGGCAGCTTCCAGCTGGTGTTGACTGAAGTCATATTTTTAGAGTGCTATAAGCAAAGACTAAGAGTATTGGCCATGATCTGGCAGCTTCCAGCTGGTGCTGACTGAAGTCATATTTTTAGAGTGCTATAAGCAAAGACTAAGAGTATTGGCCATGATCAGGCAGCTTCCAGCTGGTGTTGACTGAAGTCATATTTTTAGAGTGCTATAAACAAAGACTAAGAGTATTGGCCATGATCAGGCAGCTTCCAGCTGGTGTTGACTGAAGTCATATTTTTAGAGTGCTATAAGCAAAGACTAAGAGTATTGGCCATGATCTGGCAGCTTCCAGCTGGTGCTGACTGAAGTCATATTTTTAGAGTGCTATAAGCAAAGACTAAGAGTATTGGCCATGATCAGGCAGCTTCCAGCTGGTGCTGACTGAAGTCATATTTTTAGAGTGTTATAAGCAAAGACTAAGAGTATTGGCCATGATCTGGCAGCTTTTAGAGTGCTATAAACAAAGACTAAGAGTTTTGGCCATGATCAGGCAGCTTCCAGCTGGTGCTGACTGATCTGAATCCACACTATTTGTCTGATCAGTTTGTATCTATAGCAGGTTAGGAGCAAGGTAAGCAACACTGGAATAACAACAGCATCATCTAAACACAAGTTGTGAAGCATGGGTGCGGATTTCTTTTGAGCTTGTGGTGATAATTTAAAACTGTTAAATAGACAAAGTTGCTAGTTTTATATTTAAGCCAGTATTGATTTGAAGCTACAATATTAGCACCTATCTCATAAAACATTTGCTAGTTATTATGCTTTCATTGATCGCTATATCATTATTATATGCATTTACATTTTTGTACATAATTTATGATTGTGTCCTAATTTTGGTGTGAGTTTTATGTTCTGAATGTAGAACTTCCCTTAACAATTTATTGTCATTCTGGCCTTCATCAAAGATATCTTATAGCCAGATTTGCACAATTTGAAACAATCTTGTAATAAAGAAGAAAAAAAACATTTTTTAGCATTGTAAACTTCTTTTGCTGTATTTAATTCAGTTGTTAAAAATAGAAGCTGAAATTAGAGAAGATGTTTCTGTACTTTGAATCAGGATAATCATTTCCTGAATGGAAACTTATCATACTTTATGTTATTTTTTTCTAAATATATTTAATTTATCACCATTTTATCACCTTTGTTATTACTACTTCTTCTACTTCCTGGCAGTACCTGAAGCGTACAGTAAAGTTATCTGACAAGGAGTCTGCGGCCCGGAAGCTAAAGATGCAGATGTGGGTGGGTGTTGTTACCATAGTACTGGTGGAAGGTCGCGACCTCATCCCCATGGATGACAATGGACTCTCAGATCCATATGTCAAGTTCAAACTGGGCAATGAGAAATACAGAAGCAAGGTGAGACATTTGGGTAAACACTGATTTATATTGTATTGCTACAAAGTTTGATTAAAGGACTAAAAAATATTTAAATATAAAAGATTTAACTTCACTGTTTATCTTGTAATCGTTTATGTGAACTGTATACGTCTAAAGCTGTTCATTGATAGGTTTGGTCAATGTCAATGTTTAATGTAATTTACAATTGTAATTGAAAACAAAATTTCAATTGTGTTTTATTCATTTAAGTCCCACAGAGATAAGAGAATATCATGAATCCCTAATGTAAAGTTATCCCAATGACATTATTCTCCCAGTGGCATTGTTCTATGGCTTACATTGTTCTGAAAATGGTTTTGTTCGGCCTTAATATTTTAACAGTAAAAAATTGTGTTCTCTCTGTTTATTATGTTTCTTTATTTTTATTTTGACAGCTAACCCAAATTTTAAGTGAAATTCTTGAAAGACCCATCCTGTCAATTTGGTTAGATTGATCTCAGTTGCATGTCCTCAAAGCATTAAATAAACCCTTACGTATAACTTAATTATAAAGAGGAAACTTACACAATCTGAAGCGCACTCTTAAATTTGTTCAATTATAGTGAGATTTGTTATTTTGAGGACCATTCACTGATGTATCTTTAGCAAGATTGTTTGTTGTTGTTTTTTGTTACCTTTCGCTGACACAGTTATGGTCATATTGGCGATCAGCTAAATATTGGTGAAGAAAATCCACAGACCTATGTCAGGATAGAACCAACAGTAAACTGAAGGCTAGCTTGAAAACCTCCCCACATTAAAGTTTTCGCACTGCCCAGGACTAAAACCCTCATGGTGAGCTCTAGCAGCAATAAGAAAGGTTGTGTAACAGCATACCTGCCACTGTTGTTTACAACCCAGACTCATTCTTTGTAACTGGCTTGCCTCAGCATTGGATGATTAGATATACTCTAGATGAAATTATGCAGGAAATAGAGAAGTTTCCCTGTTCAGACATATCTTAGTGGGAGCAGGCTGATCTTGATTTGCAATATCTTCCTAAGCATTAGAAACTTATGTTTAGCAGGCTGAGAGTTAAGAATGTGAAATAGTACATTAAGGAGATTTCATTGTTCCTCTTCCAGTAAAGTAGTTAACAAATGTTGCAAGGTTGTTTGTTCATTCTGTAAACATTTTATACTCCTGACCCCTGTTGCCACAATATAAATATCAGATAAAATTGATTTTCATTGTACTACGTTTACTACATAAACATTTCATTACCAATATAAAAGAGGGTGGGAAAATAATGTGTTTGTTCTTTTAAGTGTAAAAAAGTTGATTTACCCATCATAGGTCTGGGCTGTTGAAAGGCATACCCCTCCTATACATTGTGTTATGTATCTCGTGAAACTAAGATGTTTCACAGACATAAGACATATTTATCTCATGATACCAATATGTTCAATGGGGCACCGTGGCATAGTGGTAGAGTCATCTGACTTGTAACTCCTTTGACTGCTTAGCCTCTGACCGCATGGGTTTGAGTCCTGTTTGGGGCAAAGGACTTAATGTTGGCAAGACTTCCACCTGACCTGTAATGTGCCAGGGTTCTACCTAGACATCTGTTTGGGGTCTTTCTCCACCATGAATAGCTAGGATGTCATTATAATGATCATAATTGGTCGATGGGATGTATTTCAAAAACCAAACAAAACCACAATGTTCCATAAACATTAGACTGAATATGAGGGACATGATTGAAACATAATGCTCTTTGCTGCTCACCTCTTGATAATGAAAATAAAATTTGTTAATGATGATGATGTTGATGGCTGCTGCTAATGAGGATGATGGTGATAATGATGAGGATGATAATAACAACATTGATTATTACTTACATATTAGATGATTTCTACTTTCGCTTAGACTAGTTGTTGTTTTTGATAATCTGGCAGTGGACAGGAAGAATGCTGGCCTGTATTGATGTACAGGAAGATGATGCCAATTATGACAAATTGATTAGTAACTGATACCAGTAGGTGATTCCAGTATATCTACTATTTTAGCACAAGAGTAAGACGTTAAATCCAACATGGTTGGAGCAGTTTGACCTGCGGATGTACCAGGGTCAAACCAATCACCTCGAGATTCGTAATG
The DNA here is from genome assembly GCA_007844125.1 of Sinonovacula constricta. Classification (NCBI taxonomy): domain Eukaryota; kingdom Metazoa; phylum Mollusca; class Bivalvia; order Cardiida; family Solecurtidae; genus Sinonovacula; species Sinonovacula constricta. The sequence goes on along the minus strand of CM017559.1, from coordinate 64,901,906 downwards.
TATGACCATGACGTGGGTCGTGACGACTTCATGGGCAGGTACATAATTACATCTATCTGTTATGTAGCCAACATTTTTTGTGAGTAATACAGGCAAGTGGCTCTCATGAGCTGCACCAGGGTCTAAACCCAACTGGTCACATTATCCTGACACTGATTATTTAGTCAGATAGTTGCAGACTTGTGTTTTAGTCCAGTTCAAGCTTGTTTATGTGTGGTAAGTCTAGGCTTTAGATGTAGGTAAAAAGCTCTTAGCTATTGGCCACTACCATTTACTAACATATAGTAAACATATAATCTTTCCATGAAACAAGTTGTGATATCTGATCATGTCACTCGACATATTCTGGTTTAATGTCATAATTTGTATGAAATTAACATTTTAGAATTGACATTTGTTAGCAACATCAGTATTCTTCTATTTGATGACCTTTATCAGTGTTTTCTCTGTCTATACCAGGGCTGTGATAGACTTGACAAAGTTGGAGAGGGAGATTACTCATACGATAGAGCAGCCTTTGGAGGATGGCGCGGGGATACTGAAGCTTCTGATCACGATCAGCGGTACAACTGGTCATGAGACAATCAGTGACCTCTCGGCATATGCCTTTAATCCACGCCAGCGGGAGGAGATCATACGATCATATGTGAGTCTGGGGTAACACTGGCATAGCATTTGGTATATCACTGGTATACAGTTATTGGTATAAATGACATACAGTTATATGTATAAATGGCAAAATTAGTAGTATAACTTGCACAGTGTTAGGTCTATAACTGGCATACAGTTAGTGGTATCACTGGCAAACTGAGATTGTTTGCATATCTATTGCAATATTTTGGTCTGCTCATTCAAGTCTTCATTTCATAAGTATTTGAGAAAACTGTCTCTATTTGTTTGTTTTTTGGCATTTCATCTTAAGTCCAGAATGCCGTTCTGTGTCTAATTTTTCCCTGCTGTAAACATTGACAGCTGAATATCCACAAGTGTTTGCTTTAGTCTTGAAATTCACTTCAGGGTGTTCCCAAGAAATGTTGGCTTTTCTGATTATTTTGTATCACCATAACTATACCAAAGTACTGTATCATTCCAGGGCCTGTTTAAGTCCCTTAGAAATGTCAAAGATGTGGGCTGGTTGCAAGTCAAAGGTATGTGTGGGTTTGGTTAAGTCAACAACAAACATCATAGGGAAACTTCAGGTTATTATTTTTGTTTAAGCGCAGACTCTTAATATTTGTTAAATACAACAGCCAGATATGAAAACAATTCAATTTATGTTTAACTTGTGATTGCATTTCACTTTCTTATGACCTGAGACATGCCATAATTATTATAATTAGCTATCAGTTGCAGTTCATATTATGTTAATACACTTTATGAAATATTTTCAATCAATTTTAAGTTCACCTGGGCTCAATGTGAGTTTTTGCGATAACACATCATTTGTCCATCATTTGTCCATCATTTGTCCATCAGCATTCCTTCATTGACTTTGAAGAATAAGCCAGTTTCCATGTATATAGTAAAACTTAGAAACAACAAGAGTTAGAGTCAAGATATTTGGGTATTAGATGTACATATGTCTAAGGTGGCCTTCATCAAGATTGTTCAAAGAACTTTGATTTGTCAAAACATATATGCCAGGGACATGGCCATTTCACATGAATAGTTATATAAGAAAACTTTTAAATTACATATTCTTGTAAGAAACTTCCAGTGATAGAGCCTTGATATTTTGTATGCATATTTTTCGAGAGACCCTTTATAAAGATAAAAAACAACATTATCTGCCATAAACATGGTTACCTGCTCCTTGTCAGACCCAATCTCCTTGATCAGATTGAAACTGGTTGCCCAGATAATTCTGTGAACTTAATTAACAATGTTACAACAATACTGGTCTGTATAAAAAAAAATTACATAATGTCTACTGCTCTCAGGTGAGTAATATAGGACCTTTCTGGCACTTTAGTATATCTTCATGAAGAAAAATTAATTTCTTTTTAAATACTTGTCAATTACCTCCGTGGTCCTAGTATACAAGGCTGAGAACCTGATAGCAGCAGACCTGGGAGGGAAGAGTGATCCATTCTGTGTCCTGGAGCTGGTCAACACTCGGCTGCAGACACACACAGAGTACAAGACACTGAAGCCTGAATGGAACAAGGTTTTCACATTGTATGTATACCAATCAACCCTAGCTTTATAGTAACTCCCTCAGAACATTTTATGTCCTTAAATTCAGAGTGTCTGTGCTGAGTTGGAAGTGTTACTACCTTATAACTCCTTTGATTCCTTAGGCCTTCACTTTGTTAGTTCAAGTTCTGGTTGGGGCAGGGATTTTTTTTTAAAAAAGTCTCTCAGCAGCAGTGGTTCTACCCATTGTCTGGGGGCTCTACACCAAAATAGCTGTATGTTACAATTATAACTATAATTTTATCACTGCAAGGTATTTTACAAACAAAATGCAAAACTGAAATTCAAGAAAAAGCTTCATTTTAAAATCAAATATAAAAAACTTTCATACCTTAACCAGAACCTTTATGCTACATGTGTTCAGCAGACGTGTTCTAAATTCAAATCAACAAGGTAGACTTTAATAAGCTGAGCATACATGTTGGGTTATCAGATGAATCTATAAGAAGTCTTTACACTTTTAGTCCAATATTAAACTTGTATTTATCTGACTTTGGCAAACAGCACAGATCCCGATAAGCCAACTCCCTGCTGGAAGCTCATGTCTGATCATGATCTGCACTATTTGCTGCTGAATCTAACAATACATGTAAGCACCTTTGTATGTCATTGACTACAAATAAGTCTGGGTTAATCATAAATGTAGAAAGCTAAGGGTAAAATGAACTTTTTCATTCAGATTTATTGTGTTATGTTATGTCCTATTGCAGCAATGTGAAGGATATCCACTCAGTACTGGAGGTGACAGTGTATGATGAGGACCGAGACAAGAAGGTCGAGTTTCTTGGCAAAATAGCCATACCTCTTCTCAAGGTGGGTTTTGGTCTTCAGAATTGTGTCAGAATTATGCAATAGAATGGTCCTTTTAACACACAAACAGCAAGAACACAACAAGCAATAGTTCTATATGAAACAAAGCAAGGTTGAGAAGATATTGGTATGAAGTGAGATTTGAACCTGGACTGAGTGTAAGAAACCAACAATGTAAAGATTGAGCTGGAGAGTACACTCCATAATGATTTTGTAAGGTATTGGTCATAACAAGGATAAATGTAAATCTATATATATTGAGGGTTTGATAGATGATTATAACACATACCGTAAGCACTTCAAAAAAGTCAACAAGTGAAGCATTCTAGTCCATTTTTGGACAGAAATTTTTTAACATGGTCAATTTTAAACAAGATCCAATCCTACCACTGGCAGCCATAATAGTGAAAAGCCAGAAAACGAAAGTAAGTGGCAAATATTTTAAGTAATAATCATTTTATATTTCAGCATAAAAATATCTCTGAATGGTGTGTGTTTGATTGGGTTGCCATCCCTGGTTGTTGTGTATTTCTGATATAGTATGTGTTTGATTGAGTCGCCATCCCTGGATGTTGTGTATTTCTTATACAGTATGTGTTTAATTGAGTCGCCATCCCTGGATGTTGTGTATTTCTGATATAGTATGTGTTCAATTGAGTCGCCATCCACGGATGTTGTGTATTTTCTGATACAGTATGTGTTTGATTGAGTCGCCATCCCTGAATGTTGTGTATTTCTGATATAGTATGTGTTTGATTGAGTCGCCATCCCTGGTTGTTGTGTATTTCTGATATAGTATGTGTTTGATTGAGTCGCCATCCCTGGATGTTGTGTATTTCTTATACAGTATGTGTTTACTTGAGTCGCCATCCCTGGTTGTTGTGTATTTCTGATATAGTATGTGTTTACTTGAGTTGCCATTCCTGGTTGTTGTGTATTTCTGATATAGTATGTGTTTACTTGAGTTGCCATTCCTGGTTGTTGTGTATTTCTGATATAGTATGTGTTTGTTTGAGTCGCCATCCCTGGATGTTGTGTATTTCTGATATAGTATGTGTTTGATTGAGTCGCCATCCCTGGATGTTGTGTATTTCTTATACAGTATGTGTTTAATTGAGTCGCCATCCCTGGATGTTGTGTATTTCTGATATAGTATGTGTTCAATTGAGTCGCCATCCACGGATGTTGTGTATTTTCTGATACAGTATGTGTTTGATTGAGTCGCCATCCCTGAATGTTGTGTATTTCTGATATAGTATGTGTTTGATTGAGTCGCCATCCCTGGTTGTTGTGTATTTCTGATAAAGTATGTGTTTGATTGAGTCGCCATCCCTGGATGTTGTGTATTTCTGATATAGTATGTGTTTGATTGAGTCGCCATCCCTGGATGTTGTGTATTTCTGATATAGTATTTGTTTGATTGAGTCGCCATCCCTGGATGTTGTGTATTTCTGATATAGTATGTGTTTGATTGAGTTGCCATCCCTGGTTGTTGTGTATTTCTGATATAGTATGTGTTTGATTGAGTCGCCATCCCTGGATGTTGTGTATTTCTGATATAGTATATGTTTAATTAAGTTTCCATCCCTTGTTGCTGTGTATTTATGATATAGAATGTGTTTGATTGAGTTGCCATCCCTGGTTGTTGTGTATTTCTGATATAGTATGTGTTTGATTGTGTTGCCATCCCTGGATATTGTGTATTTCTGATAGTGTATGTGTTTGATTGTGTTGCCATCCCTGGTTGTTGTGTATTTCTGATAGTGTATGTGTTTGATTGAGTTGCCATCCCTGGTTGTTGTGTATTTCTGATAGTGTATGTGTTTGATTGTGTTGCCATCCCTGGTTGTTGTGTATTTCTGATAGTGTATGTGTTTGATTGTGTTGCCATCCCTGGTTGTTGTGTATTTCAGATTCATCCCCAGGAGAAGAGATGGTACGCCTTGAAAGACAAGAAGCTCATACATAGAACCAAGGGTTCCATCTTGCTGGAGCTGGACTTCATTTTCAATCATGTGAGTGCAGATGTTATGCTTACGCAGTAAACCCTTTTACTCACCTTTTCACCCTTTTAAACATTTCCAAACAATACTGGCACAATAAGCACTTTGCTTCTCTTGCATAGATCTTCTGGTACTTCAGTGTTGCTTTGTTAAGTATAAGGGATGTCCAAGAAATTAATATACTGATTGCTTTAAACAAAATATAAATTATAGCAGCATATTTTGTCTTAAATAGGAATAAAGAAGATTAACTTCTGCTGAATGCTGTCTGATCAGGAATTGCACTGTTTGCTTCCATGTCTCTGATTATATGACCTATAGATGTTTGAAAAAAAAATAAAAAATATCCAAAGTATAAAAATTAAGTTATTATTAATTCCAGCAGATCATGGGTTGAAAGGCAATGTGCTTAGGGTGTTTTTTTGTGTGTGTGTTTTTTGTTACATCATACTGACACAATTAAGGTAATATATGAGACAGCCACCTATGGTTGGTGATGTAAGACCCCAGACAAATGTCTAGGTAGAACCACATGCACCTTGCTGATCATTTGGAAAAACCTTCACATGAAAACTGAGTCAACTGAGACTCAAACCCACACAATGAGGGGCTGAGTCAATGACTGTAACCACAATGAACACAGGCACCCTTTAGGCAGTGCACACACTTACCGGTACCTGACACTTTCCATTAACACTGTACAAGATGCTGAAACACTTTTGCCTAATAAAAACTCGAATTAAATGAGAACATTCAACCATTACTGAAAAATTACAGTTTGTTCAATTGTTTTAGTAAAAATGATGAAATTTCTAAGTCTAAAATGATGTATTGGTATTAAGTTTACAAATAGACCTTACCTATGTATTCTTCAGTTCAAAGCTGGTATCCGAACAGTCAATCCCAAGGAAGAAAAATACATGCAGCCTGAGCCGAAATTTAAAATCTCTGTAAGTGATTCACTTATTGTGTATTTCTTGATATCAATAAAGAGTTGTTTCACTTGTTTACAACTGTTGGTTTACCTCAAGATAATTTAGGGTGTTTGTAATAAAGACTACTGATTTAATTACTACAGATATCTTCAGAGCAAGTTTTAAAAAATCTAATAAATATGTTGGTAAAACTTGAAACAAATTAACAGATATGAATTTATTCTGTTATTAGTTTAACAAATACACAAACATTTTTATTGGATATTGTCAGTATTTATGTGTTTTTTTATGTAAATATTATAAACACTTTAATCTAAAGCCAATTTTAGAATAATCAGATTCTGTTACCTAGGTGATGAAGAAAAACATTGACCGAGTGTCCACCATTGTCTCTGCATTCCTGGAAAGTGCCCGATTTGTTCGTAGCTGCTTTAATTGGGACTCTCCTGTCCGTAGCATCACCGCCTTTATTGTAAGTATACAAAAAACCAATTACCATGGAAATACTTTCATTACCATTTTCATATTAATATTGTTCCATTATCATAATTAAAGTGACATTGAAATAGTTACTAACGAAATATTGTTTTTACATAAACTTACTCAGTAAACATTCATTGAAGGCAAAACATAAAAAAAACATAATTTTTGTAATACAACTTGGAGAAAAGGCCATGAACTTATCTTTGTGTTGTGCCTGTGTATAGGGAGAATAAAGGTAGTAAGAGGGAGGGTCAAGTAAGGGGAAAAGTATGGAGAGAATGAAAAAGAAGGATAGGGTCGATTGATACATACAAGGAGGAACTAATGAAAGCTATTTAACCAAACTGGATACAGATATCTACTTTTCAGATCCTTAACTTTAACACTAAAATCAAAAACTCTGTTTGCTGAACATTTTGTTTTTAAAAGAAAAAAATAATGTGTTATCATCTTTTACCTTGTAATGAACCAATAGCAATAGACTGGTTCCATATTTTCAGCATCTAGCAATATCATTTTACCTCTATCATATTACCAGTCACCACTTTACATGCCATGTGTATATATCAGTGATCAGTCATATAAAGATTAAAAATAGCATGGTCTACACGTAGGGATTACTTTGTCCATTATTAGCAACAGTCTGTTACACTTTTTTGTCGCCAACATACACTATTGCATTGACTTACTCTCAACTCAAAAATGGTATCACTCTAAACTTAAAGAATGGTTTCACTCTAAACTCAAAACATGGTTTCACTCTAAACTCAATGTGTAGTTTCATTCTAAACGCAAAGCATTTTCACTCTAAACTCATGCATAGTTTTGCTCTGAACTCAAAGCATAGTTTCACTTAAAACTCAATACATTAGTTTCACTATTAACTCAAAGCATAGCTTCAGTCTAAACTCAAACATTTTTTTCATTCTAAACTTAATGTATAGTTTTAACTTTAAATTCAAAACATAGCTTCACTCTAAACTCAAAACATGGTTTCACTCAAAACTCAAAACATAGTTTTCGCTCTGAACATAATGCATATGATGGCAGTCAAATGTTTTCAGTAGTATGTCCAGCCTGTTTAAGCTAGATGTAATTGTTACTATTAAAATGCATTACAAATAAAACTACATGATACTATTAATCACCATCTATTGCATGTAGAAATACAGCATGGAATGAAACATGGTACAAGTTATATGACGAGCACAGGGTGATAGGAATCACCTCTCCTTGTTGTGGTCCTTGACCCTTAACCTCCTGCTTATCGTATGTCAACAACCTTGAACACAGTTAAATAAATAAAGAAGAAGCCTTTTCCTTAGCACAAAAGACTATGTACAATAGTTTATTTAAACTGGATTTCTTTGTCTCAAAATTTAACTACTTTTCCAAGCAGTGCATGCCTCATTGCTTGCAGTGCTGTCATTTTAAGAATGTTACCTGTTAATTGATAATTAATACTTCTCCAGCTATAATAACAACTTGTTCTGTATCTACAGGTGTTTCTGGTGGTGGTATGGAACTTTGAGGTGTACATGTTGCCTCTGACAGTGCTGGTGCTGCTATTGAAGAACGTACTTGTCGCCTCTATTGCCAGCTCATACAGCAAGGATCCTGATATCACGGTAGGCCACACTCTCTAAACCTTCGTATATAAAGGGACTTGTCTGGATCCAAGTGTTAGGAAGCTGCCTTCTCTGATGTCTTTATAAATCTCAAGAATTGTTTTAGCTGGAATATACAAGCAAGAATTCATAGTACTCCCAATCTAACCAGTCACATGGCAAAATTGGTTATCGACTCATGCTCAACATTTTATCAACCTTGGGCCTAGGACTTAAAACTGTTGTCATGTCCAGAATACAGTCTTAAAATGCTGTCTCATAAATAGTCAACTCATATCAGTGGTCAATATTGACATGGCAACCAGTTATATTGCTTGATTGAATACTTATAGTTCTGTTCTGTTCATTGAGATATCCAATAAAATACAATTAGAAGCAATGAATGCTAACAAGTAATGCAAACTGGAAGACCAATGAAACATGCATTTTAAAGTTTGATTACAAGTTGACTTGGTTGTTTGTTGTATACATGTAAGATTAAACAAAAGTATAATTTGTATCCATTTTTAAGTACTACCACATTAAGGTTATTGGTAAATATATATTATTATTTAATGAATGAAATTTAAATGAAACACTACTATACCAACATCTTACTACATACAATTTATTTGTATGTACAATTAATAATTATTAACTGAGGACCCATGTTACCTTGAAACAAGGATCTGATTGGTTGTTGATTCTCTGTTCTGTCACATGCTATTTTCCATGTGTATATATACAAACATTTTTGATCATTTAAATTGTTGGATTGATTGTTATAACAGTACATGTAGGTGATCAGTTTATACATAACAGAAACAGATACATTAAAACAATTGGTAGATAAAAATGCTATTTTAGCAGCCTAGCAGCTTAATATACACTGTTAACTACAGGTATTTATATTTCTACAGTCAACTGTTTTTAACCGTAAGTTCAAGTGACTCTGACATAATCATTAATGATGTTCAACTTTTTATTTTTCTGTGTAATGTTAAAGATGAAACTGACTTTGTTATGCAAAGTGTGATGGTATAATTATGTGTATTTTATGTTGTTACAAAGTGTGATGGTATAATTATGTGTATTTTATGTTGTTACTACTCACAATTTAAAGAAGGGAAAAAAGGTGAGTAATGTGAGGGTTTGCTCTGATAATCTCTTATTGGGCTGTTTGCTGATCTGTTACTTCCTCTTATTGGAACATGTTTACATTTTATGATGAGCCAGTAACTAATTATTTTCCGACTTAATTATCAGTATGAAAACACTGCTATTTCATCATTGTGACTGGAAGAAACATGTACACTTTTGTGTGCTTATTTACAAAAATATAATATATAATATGCTAAATTTATGGGTAAATTTGTTTTTAGCTCACCTGAGCACAAAGTGTGCAAAGTGAGCTTTTCTGATATCCCTTCGTCTGTCATCCGTCGTGCAGTGTCAAGAATTAAGCTTGTAAACACACTAGAGACTACAGTTTTTATCCAATCTTCATCAAACTTGGTCAGAATGTTTGTCTGCTTGAAATCTTGAATGAGTTTATTATTGGGTCACCTGGGGTCAAAAACTAGGACAAAAGTTCAAATTTTAGGAAAAACTTGTAATCCACACTAGAGACCACATTTATAGCCCTATCTTCACCAAACTTGGTCAGAATGTTTGCCTGCATGAAATCTTGATAGAATTCATATCTGGGTCATGTGGGATAAAAGTAGATCACTAGGTCAAATTTTAGAAAATTTATGGCCTTATCTTTACTAAACATGATCAGAATGTTTGCCTTCATGAAATCTTGGCTGAGTTCATAACTGGGTCATGTGAGGTCAAAAGGTAGGTCATTAGGTCAAATCTAGAGGCCACATTTAGGGTCCAATCTTCACCAAACATGGCCAGAATGTTTGCAAGTGTAAAATCTTTTTAAATGAGTTACATGGATTTAGTAGGCTTTACTCTAGGTAAATTCTAGAAAATGCTGTCAGCCCAGTGGCCACACTAATGGTCCAATCTTCACAAAGTAAATAACTCTTAATTACTTGATGCCAGATATGAGCCAGCTAACAGCCTATGTTCTCAGGTGAATGATTAAGGGCCATCATGGCCCTCTAATTTGATTTGATTTGAATTCAGGTACTAATAATAATGAACATTTTCAGTACAGTTTTCATGGGGAAGACAATTTTCCTTGAAAATAGCTTACCTCTATGAGCAGTTCACAATCTTTTGCAAGTTTGAAGAAGTCAAACTCAAGATTTTTAAATATTTATTCCTCTTTATCAATTCTGAATACAAATGTATATTTGTTAAAGATTTAAATAGTATGAAAATGATGCATCTTAAATCATTATTTAGATAGCACAAAGCTCTCAGTATACCTTGTGCTATTTATTTTTATTCTGAAAATGTATGGTGTCATAGAGACAAAGTTAAAGGCCCCCTTTTTGGAAGTATTGCATTGGCAGTTCTCTGGCCATTGTCATGACAGTTGTCTGTTAATACTGGAAATGCTGAAATACTACTTGTATATTGTAAATGTTCACATAGGTATAGGGTGACAGTATAAATTTTACTTTTCAAGTTAATATACTGACATTCCACATTTCCTATGAGAATTTAGTATGGGGAATCCTTTTTGAGCTCTAATTATAATAATTTTTTTTATCTCTACAACATTAAAAAGAAGAGAAGCAGGGTAAGTTTAACAAGACTTGAAGACCTCTCTGTGCGATGTTTTTAAATGGTATCCGGTGCTTTTTTCATCTTACATATTGTCTATGGTGATAGGTCTGGCTTGTTAAAATCAAGGATTAGATTTATTGTGGAAAGGAAATGCTGGAAACTTGTTCTTGTCTTAGCTAAGTTTGATGGTTCTGTTGTAGGTCCACTCCCATTGACATTATGTTACATTACTCTGTCATTACCCTCATTAAATCAACCTGGTGAACAATTGTACATTGGTTCAGACTGTTGTGGGGGTCAATTTTGTTAGTATAGAATCTTAAGACTTTTACAAATGCATTTTCTTAAATTTAATGAATGCATTCCTAATTAAAATAAATAGAATTTGTAATAATTACTTGTTTTATTTATAAGTATCCACAGGTTATTATTAAAACATTTATGTATTGTATATTAATATATATAATTTTTTTTTATCTCATCGACATCAACTCGAAACAGTTTTTTTTTAAATATCTCAACTACATGTACACAAGAAGATAATTTATGCCAAAATTCATTTCTCTAATTTTCAAAAAAATTAGAGACAGATTAAGGGAAATGGCGTCAGAGTTATGTCAGATTGACGGCACTGAAAATGACATCATAATGTACAATAAAAAGCACTTAAAAAAATGTGCAGTCTTAATATTTAAAAGCAAATGAAATAGCTCCTGTTTTCTTGTTGCATACATCATTCTTTAGAGGAAATATTGTACTTCCTTGTGCTGCATGAAAGATTTCTTTGTTTATTCTAAGTTTTAAAGAAAAAAAGTGTGTTCAACTTTAATGCCATGACACATGTTTAATCTCGAATCAAGCATTTTTATTCATGTGCCGATACAAGGAATGACCTTTTCTCTATCTCAAAATATAAGTTTCATTAAAATATATGATTGATAAACCCCTTGCAAATAGTTTTAAAAATTAATACTCTTAATTAATTTTTGTCCAATAAGGTGAAGTCATAGCTAGAAAATAATGTTTATTTTAGACTTTTTCTGGTCTTTCAAGTTATAATACAAAAACTTCACTGCTTACTGGTGATATAGTTGCTGTTGGCATACCATGCCGAAAAATTATAAAAATACAAGATTAACCACAATGACTATAGATAGTTTCCGCATCAGTGAAAATCCCTTATCTTGGCAGCCATCTTTGATGGTAACTTCAAGGGATTTTCATATGAATTGTATTGAAGGGTAAATTTTGTTTTCTTGTAATTTCTTCATTTGTGGTCCGAAAACTAAAAGCTTTACACCATTGGAAAGCTCTTAAAATTCATATATTTTTACAATTGATAAATGCACACAAAATTTATACACAGAAATAAATAAAACTATTGGCTCATACTTACAACAATATCAACAGTGTATGATTTTCTGTTGTATTTCTTTAACCTTTTAAACTATCAAAATATAGTTTTGATATTTAAAATACTTTATAAAAGCTGTTAAATTTGATATAAAATTCAGTAAAATAGACTAAAAAATAAAAACACAGTGGTGAGTTTAATACAGCACATTTTTCCCGATTTTGGCCTGCATTATCTTCTGCCCACAAAGATGGCTGCCTTAAACTGTCTTATCAGTGTCGATGACATCACATGGAAACTATCTATTCAAATTGGTCTCTCTTATCTACACTTTTTGCTATATTTATGAGGGGACATAACACTTAATCATGAAAATACAGTATAACTCAGGCCCGGATCCAGAAATTTTCAGCCGGTAGGGCCAAAGACAAATTTGACATACGTTCTAGTACGGTCCATGGTTTTGCTCCCTCTGGAAAAAAAATGTTCCTACAATGTCGAAGATATATATATATGAAGTGTATCTGGAAAAAAGCTAATCATTTTTAAAGGTTTTATTAAACTGATGCTGCAAATCTGAAAAAATGACATACTTGTTGTTGAAAACCGGTACTAATTAGTCAAAAAAATGCCAAAATAGGCAAACACATACTTCCCTTCGTGTTGGACCATAAAATGCAGCTAGATTACATTTGTAGCTCTGTTTTAACATCGATCTTCATTTGCATATATTGGAAAGGAAAATAATTTTTAAAAAAAGACAATAAAAACACAGTCTTTCAATCTTAGCAAACAATCATTTCAGTATCAGATTTTATGCTTCAAATACATTAACATTTCCTGATTTGAGATTTCATTTGGGCATTCGAGAATGTGCTTTAGAATAACCTCAATGTAGAGTATTTATGGGTGTTACAACTAAAACTTGTCTTATAAAAAAAGCAAAAAATTCCATTGGAGCCTTCAGTAAGTGGTGTGACAAACAAAACAGCACTAATGCTTTATTAGATGTTGGACCAGACGAAATACAACTATGAGTAAATATTGTAGAACAAGAAAATGTAACTAAGCATTTTCAAGACATTTTTTCTAAACTTTTTAATAGATTTTCAGCACACCATCCAAGCAAAGCGTTTACTAAATCTTAGACCAAAATACAGCAGGTTGTACACACATTGTCACAAACTACCAATACATTGTTCATTTGGAGTTTAAAAAAAGGATCATTACTACAATTGCCAAAGCAACACATTTTATGCTAACAATTTAAAACAGTTTTCAGAAATAGGGAAATATAATTACGGTAAATATTAACAAACAAGCAACATTTTTCCAGTATACATATATACTTTGTAGTTTGGGCAACACAAAATGGAATTAAATAATTCCAAATAAGGGCACTTTTCATTTAACATATTACATACTGTATGTGTTTAAATGATTAAACATTTTTGAGCCAAGAAAAATTGCAACTGTGCCGTAGTGGTAGAGTTGCAAGTCATGAACTTAGCAATATTTCTTCCCTTTTCTCTTTTTTTTCAACTTGATGCATAATTCTATAAAGTCTGGCTTATTGCTAAAAATGTAGTATGGACAAAATACTTCTTAAATACTTCAAAATTCTTTCTGTTTATTTTAGAAATGCAGACCCTTCCATAAATTTTCCAGTGCCTTTAAACCCCCATTGTAAATTTTCCACATTTTGCAATATTGTTTATTTGGTACAGTTAAGTCTTGTAAATCAAATGATAATAATGTCGGATGTTTTGTTATAAAATTCCAACTTTGAAATTTAATAATTTACCAGATTGATTTTGTCTTTTTTTGTTAAAGTTTCGATTTTGTCCACCTATGCTTAAATAAATGGAAGGGATTTTGTAATACAAATGCAACTTTGTCAATACAACTGTTGCCAATGTTTGTGTTTTCATTTTCCTTGGATGTATCTTTAAATTGCATTTTTGCTCTATTCTATCACATAATCTCAAAGCTGTGACCTCAGTATATTTTCATAATTCACAAAAAAATATTCTTATTATAAAAACAATCAAATTCAATCAAGATGGCCTCAGGGGTCTGGCTGGCAGCAGGGGACCGAGTGGCCTTAACTACTTCTTGGGTGGCAAATTATGTCTCAGGGCCTGAGACATGTCTGTGATTATCTGTTCACAACCTACAAAATTTGTATGATCAGGTCATTTCTCTAGAAAAATGAGAAAAATTGTTTGTCCGGGCCAACTGGGGGCGAGGGCCAAGGCCCCCCCAAGGTTCCCCCAGTAAATCCAGGCCTTTAACAGAGTATTTATCTGTATCTTGAATAGTTACATAAGGATCATGTGTACTTAATACTTAATTAAATGTATTCATATGTCCACATTAGTTTTTGAGAAAGTTTCATACTGAAACATGATAATAGAGTCATACTATTTAATCTAAAACAAGTAAGTATTGGTGTGTTAGCATATAAATTATGATTAATATAAATTATATAAAAAAAAATACCACAATGGAGATAACTTTTTTTCATTTTGAAAGAAAGAATAAATATGTTGCACTCAGATTAAAACATCTGTAATTGCTTGATTTTGCAGGTTTAAGGTCAGTAGCATTTTGATTAATTTGAATCATTCATATTTTACAGATTTAAAAATATATACTAAAATAATATTATAAATACAATAGACATTACTTATATACAGTGGGCACCTGTGGTAGTGTGACTTGTAACTCCTCCGACAGCTTGCCTCTCACCACTTGAGTTTGAGTCAAAATCTGGTGTATTGTTTTGATATTTAAAACATGACTGATTATTGCTTGTAGAACGTAAATCCTTCATATAAACCATGACTGATTATTACTTGTAGAACATAAATCTTTCATATAAACCATGACTTATTATTACTTGTAGGTCATGAATTCTTCTTATAAACCATGACTGATTATTACTTGTAGAACATGAATCCTTCATATAAACCATGACTGATTATTACTTGTAGATCATGAATCCTTCATCATATAAACCATGACTGATTATTACTTGTAGATCATGAATCCTTCATCATATAAACCATGACTGATTATTACTTGTAAAACATGAATCCTTCATATAAACCATGACTGATTATTACTTGTAAAACATGAATTCTTCATATAAACCACGACTGATTATTACTTGTAGATCATGAATCCTTCATCATATAAACCATGACTGATTATTACTTGTAAAACATGAATCCTGCATCCAAACCATGACTGATTATTACTTGTAGGTCATGAATCCTTCATATAAACCACGACTGATTATTACTTGTAGATCATGAATCCTTCTTCATATAAACCATGACTGATTATTACTTGTAAAACATGAATCCTTCATATAAACCATGACTGATTATTACTTGTAAAACATGAATCCTTCTTCATATAAACCATGACTGATTATTACTTGTAGATCATGAATCCTTCATCATAACCACGACTGATTATTACTTGTAAAACATGAATCATTCATCATTTTAAGGCTGAAAGAATCATCAGCTTACATAACACATGTATCGAAATGTACTCTAACCTTCTGCCCTTTATGGATTATAATGACAATTTCTTTTATTTAGATCCATCTACAGTAATTTTTGCTCGTGATATTGATTTTATTATTGATGAGTGTCAGTATCATGTAAAGTTGAATCCAGGAGTGATATTATTGCTAATGCTGTTTCAGCTGCACTACCACCATGAGATAAATGTGTACTTTATTGCATTGCAGGAATATGAAGAGGACGATGAAGATTTTGATGAAGATGATGGAGACAAGGTACAGGTTGTTGATTTAAAGGCATTGGAAATTGGAATATAGCTTTATTTCGTGACACACTGTGATCACAGTGGGAGGTTATTGGGTTGGTGATGGAGTGAATCTACCTGGCTTGACACAACCACTGGCTGCAGTGGTATTAGTATAGGGGTGGAGATTAGAGTCTTGATGACCAATGCCAGTGCAGTTAGCCCATGTGCATTAAGTTGTTTATGACCTCTTCCCCCATACCCCACCCCCAATTGAACTATCTAGCTGTGATCTCAAAGCATGGAGTTTGGGTGGGGATGCTCTAAAGAAGGCCATTGCCAATGCCTTTAAAACAAGGTACATTTTGTTAATAGAGTGTTTAGATGCATCAGGAGTGGGAAGCAACTGGCAACATGGATTTAGAGATAATTCTTCTAAAGCAAATAGCGACAGTAAAGTTTTGCATACTGATGGGCAAAAATATTTGTCACTAAAGTTTCTCAAGCATATAGGCATATGCTTTTTTTATGGTTTACTTCATTGTTGTCATGCTTGAGCCCAGTATGAAATTGTTCTAGGAAAACCCCTAAGGATGGCACCATGCTGTTCTATAAACAAGTGAAGTGCAGTGTTTTCCATAATTTCTGTTATTATTCAACTTTATATTGTAGTTTAAAATGTTGCTACATTACCTGTCACTTGAAATTGTAAATGTTACATATGTGTATGAATGATTTGTTTAATATAAATTGCATTTGTTCTAATGACATATTGTTTAGAAGTCAGATGTTATGCTCTATACTTTATATATGTCTTATTACCCCCATAGTTGTTCTGGATACACCTATATACTATTTCTATGTGTTATCTCCTCTGGTGGTCCTCGAAACCACAATACACAATAAACATGTGTTATCTTCCCTGGCAGTTAGTGATACCACCATACTCTATTAACATGGGTTATCTCCCCTGGTACTCATTGATACCACCATACTCTATTAACATGGGTTATCTCCCCTGGTAAACCTTGATACCACTATACTCTATTAACATGGGTTATCTCCCCTGGTACTCAGTGATACCACCATACTCTATTAACATGAGTTATCTCCCCTGGTAAACCTTGATACCACTTTACATGAGAAACATGTGTTATCTCCCCTAGTAGTCCTTGATACCACTATACACTATAAACATTGTTATGTCCCCCTATAGGAGGAGAAGAAGAGTTTCAAGGAGAAGCTTCAAGCTGCCCAGGAGATCTGTCTACAGGTTCAAGAAGGACTTGACGTTGTGGCCTCACTAGGGGAGAGGGTCAAAAAGTAGGACATGGTTTTTAAGTAATCTTTAATGAGGATTTATATTAGCAAGAGAGCACAATTAAAAACATCATATTCATGAATATATAATGTAAGAAAGTAGTCACTCTTAGTTATAGAGGAGTTCAAAATAGGCGTCTCCTCGACTCAGAGATCTGCATCAGTCAAATGCCTGCCAGACAATCATCTGTGGATAGGGGATGATGTGGCCTGTGTTGTGCAGGAGAATGGGGATTAATGTGAAATTGTGTGCAAGCAGTATATGAGGCTGTAGAAAAACATGCTGATTTTCAAAATTAATGATTGGACAACTAAACCAACTGAATTCAATTATTCATGAAAAAGTACTCTTCGAGTTTGATGCCATAATCAATGACCTAAGCTTTAGGTAAATCAACATCAAGTGACACAGTTCATCCCCTTCTATATGGTTAATTATTACAGAATTTAAAATCAATAAACAATGTGTAATAATTGTTCAGTTGTAAAGCTATAAGATTTAATGTACATAATTTATACTTAAATATCCATATAATGAAGTTGTTATTAGTCACACTTGACATACTAGTAGAAATAGGTCATTGTATGTCTCAAACAAGCTCTTACACATATAAATATGCACCCTTTCAAGAAACATTTTCATTGAAATTATTGATGTTTTTTGGATGAATTGTAATATTTATTGAATAAAATGAAATTGCTTTAACTAACCACCACCATTCTTAAAAAAATAGATGACAGTAAAACTTAGATGGCACGTAAAACTTGGATGGCATGCAAAACTTGGATGAAAATCTCTACCTAGAGGTAGATCACCCTAAATGTTTCACAAGGGGTGTTTACTTGACATTGATCACCCTAAATGTTTCACAAGGGGTGTTTACTTGACATTGATCACCCTAAATGTTTCACAAGGGGTGTTTACTTGACATTGATCACCCTAAATGTTTCACAAGGGGTGTTTACTTGACATTGATCACCCTAAATGTTTCACAAGGGGTGTTTACTTGACATTGATCACCCTAAATGTTTCACAAGGGGTGTTTACTTGACATTGATCACCCTAAATGTTTCACAAGGGGTGTTTACTTGACATTGGTCACCCTAAATGTTTCACATACTGGCAGTTTAATTTCCTCTGCCCCAGAATCTTGCCTTGTGTAGGTTGCTATCATTATTGTTTTTGCTCATGAGCCACATGCAGATCAAGAGTGCCGAACACTTCTTTAATAAGGGGCTATATGCAGATTTGTTTATAACACCTTGCCTAACGAACACTGATAGTAGAAAACAGATAAGTGTTTTCTTGTTCACACTTCGTTAGGTGAAAAAAGTAGTTCTGTTTTTGATCGGATTACGAATTCTTCTAACAAGAGTTTTATGAGACTCATCAGACGAGTAAAACAATGTCAATATATGTGCATTAGAGTTGCATAACTGACACTGTATTGGGGATATCATTAACAACACTGAAGATTTATATACAAGAAGGTGCACTCAAATACACTCAAAGTAACAAATTTATATCTGTCATCTAATAACCTTACTTGCCTTCAAACCAAACGAAAAGGACTAAGTCAATTCTGCCTTCACCAACGACTGATCAGCATATCATATTTTCAGAGGGGGTAGAAAATCATCAAATATTGAAAAAAATCATTTACCAATTGGTTATTTTTACCCGCAAAATTAGTGTTTTCTGCACTATAAATGTAGTGCTGGCCCCCTTCGAATTGCCAAGTCTGTAATGCGGTTCCCCACAAAAATATCGGGAATGTGCAGTGTCTTCTTGAGCTTCTCTGTTTATTCATATGTATCAATACTTTACATTTCATATAAAGGTCATTAAAAAATTAGACAATAATAAACCAATATTTTGAGAGATGTCTTTGAATCTGTTTGATTTTTTCATAGACAAGGTTTAAAAAAAATGTGTTTTTTTATGTGTCATCCTTGCATCACATATGCTCATGCATGACTCATGCTTATTCTGTTTTCTCTTCTAGTACATTCCTGTGGTCAGTGCCATGGCTGACATCATTGCTAGTCCTGGCGCTGTCAGTTGTGGCTGTGATCCTGTACTATGTCCCCGTGCGATACCTTATTCTAGCCTGGGGCATCAACAAGTTTACCAAGAAACTACGGGCCCCCAATGCCATCCCTAATAATGAGGTCCTAGACTTCCTGTCAAGGGTACCCTCAGATAAAGAACTGGTAAGGAAGTAAAACAATTTGGTTCCATCACTTATTTAAAATTTATTAATACTTTATTCTTTGCAAAAATTATGTACACAAGATGAAATATTAGTGCAATGAACTCTTTTCATTCTCAAATAAAGAAAGGACAAATATTGCTCAGTGTGAGCTATTAAGATCTCTCACCGGTGTCCGGTGTCATGCGTCCGTCAACATTTTCAAAGGACATCTCCTCTGAAACCGTTGTGCCAAATCAGCCAAACTTTCTCAGCAGCTAAAGCAGAATGAAAAGTTATTCAAATAATTTTGATCCATCAAGAAACATGGTTGCCAGTGATGTGGCCATTTTCTATATATGGTTATATAGGAAAACTTAGAAAATCTTCTTACCAAAAAAACACAGGAGCTAGAGCCTTGATATTTAGTACACATGTTTCTTGGGTGGCCCAAAATCTTTCTGTCAAAACCTGCAAGATCAGGAGGCTTGATATTTGGCATAAATGTTTTTTAGGTGGCCCTGTATCAAGTTTGTTCAAATATTTGTAATCTGTCAAAAATCATGGCCACCAGGAGCAAGACAATTTTCCTTATAAGGCTATATAGGAAAACTTAGAAAATCTTCCTGTCAAAAATAACTCAGGAGCTAGAGCCTTGATATTTAGTACACATGTTTCTTGGGTGGCCCTATATGAAGACTGTTCAAATAATTCTGATCCATCAAAAAACATGGCCATCAGGGGCATGGCCATTTTTTTCAAATAAGGCTATAAAGGAAAACATAAAAAATCTTCTTGTCAGAAACTACTAGAGCTAGAGCCTTGAAATTTAGTATACATGTTCCTTGGGTGGTCCTGTATCAAGATTGTAAAATAATTCTAATCCTTTTGAAAACATGGCTGCCAGGGGCATGGCGATTTTCTATATTAGTCTATATACAATTTGTTAGAATTTTGATCTGTCCATTATTAGTCTATATAGAAATTGTTAGAATTTTGATCTATCAAAAAATATGGCTGCCAAGGGCAAGGCCATTTTGCCTATATGGCTGTGTAGGCTATATATGAAAACTTAAAAAAAAATCTTCTTGACAGAATGTACCAGAGCTAGAGCCTTGATATTTAGTGTACATGTTCCTTGTGTGGCCCTGTATCAAGATTGTTAAATTAATTTTGATCTGTCAAAAAATATGGCATGACCATTTTGCCTATATGGCATTGATATATAGGAAATCTTTGAAAATCTTCTTGTCAAAAACTACAAGAGCTGGAGCCTTGATACTTTGTATCCATGTTCCTTGGGTGGTCTTATATTAAGATTGTTTAAAACATTTTGATCCATTAAATAACTTGGCCACCAAGAGGGTCACCATTCTCCCTATATTGCTATCTAGGAAAACTTTGGGCATGGCTATTTTCTCTATATGGCTGGCTATATAGGAAAACTTTGAAACTCTTCTTGTCAGAAACCATAAGAGCTAGAGCTTTGATATTTGGTTTATGTATTCCTTTGATGGTCTTGTATCAAGATTGTTCAAAGAATTTTGATCTGTCAAAAAGCATAGCCACAAGGGCTAAATGTCTACGGCACTGAGGTGAGAAATATAGGGCCATGATGGCCCTCATTGTTTATTGAATCTTAGCCTGCTATGGATGTATTCATTCGACTAGATCCAGATTTGCAATCTCTGCTGCTTAATCAGGACCTGCACTTTTTGCTGCAGAATCTCTTGCAATAAGCCTCATTTGTTTGCCTCGAGTTGTATGCAAGTAAAAGAAAAAGTTTAGTATAAGTTGTGAACTACTTTGAAAGCTGAGTAAATATACCAGGTTATTTGTTTGTTCTGAAAGGTAGTATCCAACAGTTTGCTTATATCTAATACATATAACAACATTTTACCCATGTTGTGGAGAATTTGTGCATAATTGCTGCATAAACTGCCAGTGTTAGAGAAAACAACATGGTCCAAAATTTTAGATACTACCTTTAAAGCAGAAGAAAAAGTTTCCACAAAGTTTTATGATGTCAAGAAAATATCCTTCACTTTAATAAATTATATTCTTTTTGTAGATCCAATACCGGGAGCTTCGGCCAGACATCAACACGATACCCTCACGGAAGAAAACAAAATGACCCCCTCAGATCATTCATATTTTCTCTTCCTACATCCAAATTTCTATATCAGACTTGTATCTTTATAACTCTACCTGTCTGCATGTTATCTTTATTCATGTACATCACAATCATTTTTAATTGGAGATATTATAACTCAACCATTCATTGTAAAACAATTCACTGGAAACATTTTCGACAGTCTGGAGATAAAACAGTTGTCCATGATGTAAATTGATACTGAATTTTTTGTACCAGAAGTTCATAAATTCAGGTAAGAACATAAGTTCAGGTCTATAAAAGGAATGTTCAACATAACAATGGAATTTAAACATAGGCAGTAAAATATTTAGACTAACTTTTAGGATATCAGATTTTTCAGCAATCAACTAACTGACAATGAAAAAGATTAGAGCTCAACATTGTATTCTTAAGTTTACATTAAAATCCAATCATTTAAATTAATTAAATGAGTAACAACAAAGGTGTAAACACTTTGGTACCAACAACAAATGTTTATACACTTTGGTACCAATAACAAAGGTGTATACACTTTGGTACCAACAACAAAGGTTTATACACTTTGGTACCAACAACAAAGGTGTGCATGCTGTGGTACCAACTAACTAGGAATGGAACAATGAAATAAAGAGATTTGCATTATGAATAGATACTCAATGTATTTTGGATGCTAAATCCTGGGTATGAAGAGTTCTGTTGTCACTCCAGTTCATTCTCCTTGATTGTTTTACTTTCATATACATGCAGACATCAGACAGTGGCCGATTTTGTTCCTGATGTTCTGTTTTGGATGGCAGTGCCAGATCCACTTTATAGGGGTAAAACTTTTTATCATGTTGTTTTTAAAAGTGGGTGTTATTTATTTTAGAAATATGTGCTCAAACATTTTATAGCATCATTTCCAGTTTTCTTTATTCTCCCAATTTGCCTTCCTATTTTATAGCTGTCTACTTTATTGTTTTGTATTTTAATCATTTTTGATCATACAGAATATGAAATTTGAGTTCAAGTTAAGCCTCAAAATATTTAATATTGATACTTACTTGTAAGAGGGATTAAAATTGTGCATGCATAACTAAAGCAGTACTTTGATACCTTTTTAATTATTTAACTTCTTGATTAATATTGTTGTAGAAATTTTGTATAATTAATAGTTTTAAGATATCATTAGACCTTTATTAATGAAACACAAAGATCATTGAGAATGTTACATTGGCATTTAAGTAGTTGCAAACTCACCTATATTGTACTTTTTTGCTCAATTAAACATAACTTACAAAATGTTGAATAGCACCTAGGAATGTGTACTACACTGTAGTTGGATTTGAGGCTATATCTTTTCTTGTTTTTTGTGAAAGGTCATACATCTATGGCTAAAGGATTTGGATAAATGGATGTTCAAACCTACCTTAACATCCCATAGCTAATTTTAAATTTTTTTTTTGGCAAACAACTATATGCAAGACTTTGGGGACATCTTGCTCAAGATTCGGCAACAAATAGTGCAAATCAGTTTCCAGTGGAAACTAGTTTATCCGAATAAAAAAAAAAAAATTTGCATATTTATGATCAATTCATTTTTAGCAGGCTTATAGTGCATTATTTGCATTTTTCAGATTGTTAAGATATGTTAACATTTGGAAAGTGTAAAATAATTCATCAGTTTTCTTTTGTTTTGACCAAATTTTTTAACTTAATTGAAAAAAATATTGTCAGGAACAATTGATATCCAAACTACAACTATGTTTCAGTGGTCACTCATTCATCTGTTAACATGTGTGCGAGTTGTTAATTTTGAAACTATTGTGATATGGTTATAGAACATTTGCCTTAATTGTCTTTATTATTTATGTAATCATATATGTAGATGTTTATGACCTATTTTCACACATTTTTAAAACTATTTTGATGAAAAGGGCTTTTGATATTTTGAAGAAGTGTGCTATAAGCAGTCATTTGTTTAGTAGAATGTTTCTTTGTTCAGGCACATTTGTCATTACACATTTAAACATAGGAAGTTAAAGGTGTTGAATGGTGCGTTTATTATAATTACAACATATTATTACATGTATAATATGATACAAGACCTTTACCTTTAAAAGCATTTTTAACCAGGTTTTCAACAAAAATCCTTGTTATTAGACTAGGGGTATGGCATGCGGGTGGGCGCCATCGAACAGAAGGTTTCCGGTCAATAACTTTAGTTTGGATAAACCAGTCTTGCTGGAACCTTGGATATAGCAAGCTTGCATAAAGACCTAGCTTGGGATTGGATTTGGGGCCAGTCGGGTCAAGGTCACTGTAACCTAAAATAGAAAACTGTTTCTGATTAATAATGTTTGTTATATCATTGAAAACCTGGTTTTGTAGCATGGACACATTTCTTGTTACATTTTAAATTGTTAAGCTCTGGTTTGTATTTTGCAAGGTTTAATTACCTAACTGTAGCTTGTCTTGTTACCATGTTGGCACAACGTTATATAAATATATATATTTTTGGGAATGCCTTATACATAAGGCATTCATAGTCCGAAAAGTAGGCTTGATGTTCTTGATATATTTTGAACTAATAATAAATAGTAAAATGTTATTGCGAAATAATCATAACTAAACAAAGATTGCTTAAAATCTACTGTTTAGACTTAATTCTTGAATAACCTGTTTACCATTAAACTCCATCACGTTAAGATCAAGCCATTTCAAAGTGTCCTATTGGTCAGATTTTAAAAGTTTTATGGTAAATCAAACAACATTATCTTCTCAGTTATACTATTGGCTAGAACCCATCTACGTTTATTCTTTACCAAGCAGATACTTGCTGATATCCTCAGCAAGACTGAAACCTATTGCTCTTTTTTAAGCTCTTATTTCTGACCAATCAGATACTTGTCAATTAAATAATGAAATTATTCTCAATGATATCATTCTTTAGATTTAAAATAAATGAAACATAACCTGTCAGGTTCACATATTTCATTTTGGTTGGATTTTTTTATCTGACAAAGACCAAACCATACAACTGGTAGACTCAAGAGCATACAACCGTTAGACTCTAGGGCATATAACTAGTATAGACTCTAGGGCATATAACTGGTATAGATTCCACGGCATATAACTGGTATAGACTCTAGGGCATATAACTAGCATAGACTCTAGGGCATATAACTGGTATAGACTCTATGGCATATAACTAGTATAGACTCTAGGGCATATAACTGGTATAGACTCTAGGGCATATAACTGGTATAGACTCCACGGCATATAACTGGTATAGACTTTACAGCATATAACTGGTATAGACTCTACGGCATATAACTG
Organism: Sinonovacula constricta; assembly: GCA_007844125.1. Taxonomy (NCBI): domain Eukaryota; kingdom Metazoa; phylum Mollusca; class Bivalvia; order Cardiida; family Solecurtidae; genus Sinonovacula; species Sinonovacula constricta. The sequence continues at coordinate 64,877,083 of CM017559.1, read as the reverse complement.
GTATAGACTCTACGGCATATAACTGGTATAGATTCCACGGCATATAACTGGTATAGTCTTTAGAACTTACACTCTAGGACATATACAAATTTATATACACTTGGACATATTGCATACCATAGAACATTTTACTTGTATAAACAGTAAGACAATACAACTGACCATCATTGCTAGAGAATGTAGCAAAAACCTGCTGATGGTGATCAGACAGATCATAGACTGATCCAACTCTTAATTGTTTGCCTAAACATCATTAACTTGCATTTTCAAAAATAGTTGTCATTATACTTATAGAAGGATGTTTGGAAGTATCTATGCATTTACATTCAGTTCATTGAATCCATTTCGTGTTATATTGTTAAAGGTCTGCAATGTTTTGGGACCAAACTATAGGGACAGTGTTAAAATAGGTTGAAGGGAATTTCTTAATTTGGTTCTAGGGAGGTTCAACATAGGTTAATAGTATTTGTTTGCAGTTTTCAGGCCCATTTCATCATTGTCCCATATAGTGTGTTTATAATTGTTATTAACAACCCATGCATATCACAAGAGTACACGAGTAGAATCTCATTTTTATATATTTTACATTATTTTTGTTTGTATATATCATTACATAATAATGAGTTACATTTTTACATACTGATGTGATTGAACAGTGTTGATGGACTTGTGATGAAAGTGTGATTGAAATAGATATTGAATGAATATTGCCTATGAATCAATGCATTTCAGATATTGAATAAATATTGCCTATGAATCAATGCATTTCAGATATTGAATAAATATTGCCTATGAATCAATGCATTTCAGATATTGAATGAATATTGCCTATGAATCAATGCATTTCTAGTTTCAAGACACGCATCTAGGAGGTTACCTTTTTGCAGCAGGGCTAAAACTTTTTCAAGCATCTAAAGCTGTTCTTGAATTGAAAATTATAAAAATATCCTTCTTTATTTTACAAATTGGGATTCTTGATCATGGCCTTCATCTTTAAAGTTAATGACTAAATATCCAGCCAAAAATCTATATACACGTGTGTACTGTGTTTGTTCACATTTAATTGGTAGCATGTCATTTGCATGGTTCAATTTTCGTAGCCGATACAAAATCATGACGTTATTTGCTAACATTAGCCTATAGAGGTGACAGAGGCTCTGAGCAGCAAGTAGTTTGATGTTGAAATCTCTAGAATCACTTTTTCATTTATTTATAGCAAAGTGTTGACTCCTGTCCTTCATTTTATAATGAACAATAGTTTATATCTATATTTTTATACACTGGTGTATTTTGTATCCTAAGTGATGCATATTAATATTAGTTTCCCCCATTTTTGTGTAATTTGCTGAGATTTGTGTACATATTTTATTTTTATTTGTAACTATATTACTTTCAGACATTTTAAACTTCCAATCATATATGTATTGGTTGATCATGTTAATGAATTATTTGGAGTACTTTTATTTAACCATACTATTGTTAAATATGAGTTGTCCTGGTCAACATATCATTATTAATTATTAGTAGGATCTGGTTTATCTGAAGGGGAAAAATGATTGACATACCGATAACATTACTTTTTATTTAAGTATCACATAATAAGATCAAACAGCATTGTATAGATCATGCACCAAGTTTCTGTTGGTTGATTCATGTGGCAATTTAATGGCCATGAAGTTACAAGTTCTTGTTCAGTTTTGTAATCATTTCGTCTACAAGAATTTTTCACTTCAGCCATTCATTGTAGTGCCAACAGCTTCCTTTATTGTCCTGATGGCCTCAGACTATGTGCAATTGAAGTATTTTACCATATTTCTTGTCTTGGTTACAAACATCTTGATCCAAATTGACAACATGATGTGTCATTTGGCTTCTAACTGATCTGACATGTGGTTATTTATATGGCCTTTGATACCAGTATTTGACTGTAACAGTTTTCCTAAATGAAAGTTGTAAAGTTCAAACTTTTCCTACTAGATATCCAATAAAGTATGCAATTAAATGTCATACCATATGGTATATAAACTATATTGTAGAAATAATACAATTTTAGTTTGATATGAGGCCATTCACAGTAGTAGAATATGTGTTCACATTGATCTTAGCATCATTTTGATGCATTCCTCCTTTATCATCCAATGGCTTTCACTGCAACAGCCATCCAGGATGCCTCCATTCTACCCAGTCTTCATTGTCTGTCTCTGTTCACAGCAATCCCAGAGCTGCTGCTAACTTGGCTCCACTTGCCGGATCATTTCTCAATTGAGATTTAACTTGGCTCAAATTTAGACTACCACAATACATCTTATAGGGACTTGGCCCAACTTGCAAAATATGTTTTCTGATGGGATAATGCTCAAGCTCAAAATTTGATTTCAAAGTATTTACTCATGTATGTTTAAAACATCACTGTAATATAGCAATACTCTAACCTTGCAAGGTTTATGGAGTTTAAAAAATTGGAATCAAGGAATTATGACTCAGTCAGAAATATTCGTGAAGTCAACATTTGAGCTTGAGCAAACTTTCAACTGTGAAATGTTTCTGCAAGTGAGGCCTGGTGTTACAATTCCTGTTTGACTTAGACCATTAAGGTGGCAATTTATTGCAGGAAAGTGTAGAAAATACTAGAAATGATGAGCAAGTCAAAACTTGAGCAGTATCTCGACTGAAGAAGCAGGGTATGCATTTCTGTCAGTTTTACAACGGGTTAACCCCTCCTAGTCTTGTTCATGGCTTTTACATAACCAACAGTATGTGTGACACAAACATTCAATTAATAAGTTGCAATGCTTGGACTGGATGACTGTCTCCTTTAAGATTTATTTTTAGTATACTTTATTTTCACTTTATTTTTTTCTTGCACTGTGGTTTTTTGCAACATACAGCATAATGACCATTTTAATGAACCTTTTACATCTTTGAGTTTCATTTAATTGGTGTATGGTAGTTATTGTTTAAAACAGTATTTGTTAATCACATTTTTTTAGGAAAACAAATAAATACATATGGATATACATATCTTGTTCTTTTCTTGCTTAACCATTTACAAATAATGTCACAGCTTAGATATGGTATTTCTATATCTCGGTCAAATTTGGGAGTGTATAAACTATAAAAAATATATTGTCAATATTTATTAGGTAAACAAACTGAACATTAGATGCACCTTAATGAAACACACCAATAAATCCAATTATTTACTTAATGAAGTTTTCACTGTCACAGATTTTAGACAGTTTAAATAAATTTTAATGTCACACCACATAAAAGCTTGTAAAAAAATCATGCACCTGAAGATAAACAACCTGTTTACTGTAAATCATAAACACCAGATCCAATTTAGTTTCTTCTGGCCAATTTTAGAGTGTTTTAGAAAATTTTGTGATATATCAAGAAGATGAGAGTAAGAGCAGTTTGAGGTTCTGCTAGTCTGGAACATGGTGTGCTTATTAGGTATGAAAATGTGTTTGCTCATAATCGTAATTAAATATTCAACTGCAACTGTTATGCAACTGAAAGTGGAAAACATCTCATTACGGTTGTCTAGCATATGCACACAAGCAAACTTGATACAAAAAGAAGTCAAATAAACAACTGATTCCGTGAACTTTTTGCTCAGCCCATATATGATCAATTTTCATGCAGATGACAATTCAATGTTTGCTGATGCGATTAAACTGGCTCTATATGTCAACTATCTATAAGTCTCCCATGTTTTTGTTTATTGTTACAGTACACAGACACAATTATGATCATAATGGAGATGTTAATCATTGGAGGAGGAAGACCCCCAGACTTTGTCTATATAGAACCATAGGCCCACCCCAGGCTGGCTGGCAAACCTCCCCACAATTGTTTCATGTTCCTTGTAAATCTGCCTGACAACAATTCTACTAGTACTTGTGTTTACTGTCGTTGTAGACAGCAGTTTTACGATTGGGTACTGTCATGCCAGACAATTACTGGATACAAATGGTGGTGACTAGCCAGAAAGATGTCTATTAAACCTTGTTCCTGAGACACATTCCTGTGCCTGTTTGTAAGCTCTTACATATGTCTTGCCTTCTGGAGCAGTTTCCCCCCAACTTCAGGTGGTGAATGGCCATACCACTGTGTTGTCTTTGCCATGACCCTCACTCTCTACATACTCATAGGTCCACCTGCGGTTACAGCGACACTCGGCACCACATTTCTCAGAGCCACACTTGGGGCAGGGAAAATGACAGCCTGGACATGCCATATCGAGACAGTCGCACAGATCCTGGCCCCCTGTGATGAGCACACCCTCGCCGTCATACAGTGTGTTCTTCTTGGCCCTGGGAAGCACATGTAACAAAGTACATAAATACATGTATTTGCAGTTAATTTCAATGTCTGGAAACCAGGTTCTAATAGCAATATTTTATACCTTTTTTCTTAATCCTGCAAATTTACATGTTGATGTAACATGAAATAAGGTTTTGTCCTCAATCATTAATTATACAATATAAACAAATGTTTAATTAAACAAATGTAACGGACGATTGAGCATACAACTGATAGAGACTCTAGGGCATACAACTGATACAGACTCTAGGGCATACAACTGATATAGACCCTAGGGCATACAACTGATATAGACACTAGGGCATACAACTGATATAGACACTAGGGCATACAACTGATATAGACACTAGGGCATACAACTGATATAGACACTAGGGCATACAACTGATATAGACTCTAGTTCATACAACTGATATAGACTCTAGTTCATACAACTGATATAGACCCTAGGGCATACAACTGATATAGACACTAGGGCATACAACTGATATAGACTAGTTCATACAACTGATATAGACTCTAGTTCATACAACTGATATAGACACTAGGGCATACAACTGATATAGACTCTAGTTCATACAACTGATATAGACCCTAGGGCATACAACTGATATAGATGCTAGGGCATACAACTGATTTAGACTCTAGTTCATACAACTGATATAGACTCTAGTTCATACAACTGATATAGACTCTAGTTCATACAACTGATTTAGACTCTAGTTCATACAACTGATATAGATACTAGGGCATACAACTGATATAGACTCTAGTTCATACAACTGATATAGACTCTAGTTCATACAACTGATATAGACTCTAGTTCATACAACTGATATAGACCCTAGGGCATACAACTGATATAGACTCTAGTTCATACAATTGATACAGACACTAGGGCATACAACTGATATAGACTTTAGGGCACACAACTGATATAGACTCTAGTTCATACAACTGATATAGACTCTAGTTCATACAACTGATACAGACACTAGGGCATACAACTGATACAGACACTAGGGCATACAACTGATACAGACTCTAGGGTATACAATTGTTAGACTTTTGGGCATACAACATCATGGATTAAGATTTTTTCCAAACTTTATTAGCACTTGGCTAAGAAGAATTAATTAAGTAATCAATTTTCCAAAGAATTATGACATTTGAATGAAGCATGGGTTGTTTCATTTACAATGACTGAAAAAAAAAATGCAAATATTAGTAAAGATTCAGCAACCAATGCATTTTTACTTGTTATAAAAAAAAAACAAGATTTTAATGCAATACAAATAGGTTTATTTCAGTTTTTTCAACCTAGGTTTTCATAATACTTTTCAAGTGTAGGTCACTTAATGCAGACAAAGGCTGTAGTATTACATTTATGACAGAAAAGCATGTTTTTATAATGACATGTACACAATTATTTCTGCTTAAGGAAAAAAAGGGCTTAATTGGGTAGGAGGTAGAATCTACATAGGAAAGCTCCTTCATTGGGCACAGCATGACATGCTTTTCAGACATTCCTCCAGTAATTCAGGAGTACTGTTTTGATAATCCATTAGACATATTTGGTTCAATTATACTTACAAAATTGCGACTTTTTGTTCAACATTGGAATAATCATTAAAAAAGTTCTTCCAAAAAGGGATAAGTTGAATTTATTTATCTTATTTACTTTAATACAACAATTAACATTTCACATTTTGTTGGATATACAACTGTTACTGCATGTTCAATAGACATAACAAAAACATTAATCTTAGTGGTTTTTAATGATGTCCTAGGCATCGAGAAGTAGATTTTTTATTAGAGATTTCCCCTTCATACATCTAAGAGATGATGAGCACACTTACAGAACAATGAAAAAAAGCATTTATTGGATTTGGCTGTCAAGGTATTATCGCTAGCAAAACATCTGTAGAAGTTCCTGATGTGAATGAGACTGATGTGTCATGCAGTTATTCTGTTAACCACAGGAAAGTGTACAAAACCAGAAGAAAATGACAGCAAAGACTATCAGTAGTTACCCAAGAAAAGTTTCTGTAATGTAGCAACAATATTTTGAGTGAAAGTGAAAACTTCTACATTTGTGTGTCCTTTCATGCGACAATTGGATAGAAACAAGATGCCTAGAAGCCAAACTAAGTTCCATAATTACAAAATGCTTGTTTCGTCTAATTTTTATCACTAACCTTATGAATAAGGTACTATGTTTAAGCCTTGTGTACACAGAGTGGGCTAAAATATGATCAATTTAAAATGTGTATTGGCCCCAATAAAAATCACTCTTAACCTAATGTTAGTTAGTTGTTGATGTGTAGATGCTGTTTCCCCTAAGATAGTAATTTTGTTTGACCCATAAAGTATAACCCCTGAAACAATTTAATGAATTTATGAAACAGTACAAACAAATAACAAAACACAGCATTGGCTTCATCAAATGATGGAATCTAAGGGAAGTATTTGAACATTCACTTGCACATGAAGCAACTGACCAGGAATGGTCTGGGCAAAGAATGCAGAGAATAAGCATGGTAATGCTTAACAAAGAGTGTTGGAATTAAGAAGCTTTAAGCTGTTGGATTATGTAAAGTTTAGTTAATTTATTCTGGTTGAAAAAATATTACCATAATGAATACCTGGAATAAACAAATGTCAGAATGAAGAATCATTGCAGAAAAAACAAAGTGAAAAAGAAGTTTATTTTAAAGTATCATTTGCAACTTACTTTTATAATGCATACAGCAATTTGGATAAGAGTAAGAAGTTTCAAATCTAAATTTGCAACTAATTTAAAAATTAATAAAAAAAACAACCATGAAAGTAAAACTGACACAGATTTCTCGAGTGCCATATATATATAAATATATAAATTGCAATTTCCAAGGATCATTTGGACAAGGAATTTAAATGTAATCTAAGGGATTAGTTCTGATTGAAATCTTCAAGGAGTTACCATATAGCTACATATGGAAAATTTCCATGCCTCTGGTGGCCATGTTTGTTTGTTTTTTGATAGATTAAAATTCTTTGAAACATTTTGATAGGCGACCCAAGAAACACATGTACAAAAAATACTCTAATACTTGTAATTTCTGACAAGAACATTTTTAAATTGTACTAAATATCCATCCCTGAAGTCCATGTTATTTGAAGGATCAGAATGCTTTGTCTCTGAACATTAGTAATAAAGGGCAAATGCGTAACATATTAACCTACTATTAAGGCTTTAACTCCTGTAGTTTTTGACGAGAAGTTTTTCTACATAGCCTTGTATAGAAAATGTCCATGACCGTAATAGCCATATTTTTCACGGTTCAGGGATCATCATTTTTAAATTAATGTCTTAATACATTTTCATTCCTTCTGTCTGTTAAAGCTTTGGAGGGAGTTTTCTAGAATTTTGGCCAATGGTTTCAGAGATGTTGTTTTAAGAATGTATGTTGGCATGTGATGCCATACAGTGGGTCGTCACAATAGCTCACTCCAAGTATATACTCAGGAAAGATTAAAAGGAAAAGTATACATACAATGTGAAAGCAGATATCAGCAATTTTTGTAACACCCAAGTCACTACATTTATAACTGCAGTACTACAGTCCTAATAAAAAAAAATATTGTTTATTCTCCAATGAAAAAAAAGTACACTTTTTTCAAAAATTACTAACTGGAACAAAATGAATTTATGGTCCTAACATACATTAAAAGAAGTTTTTCAAATAAATTATTTTTAAACTGATACTTACTTATTTTATGCTTTGATATATTTGTTAAAATCCTTAAATTAAAGAAAAATACAAATTCTAAATCAGTTTTTGTTGTTGTTGTTTTTTGTTTTAATTCACAAAAAGAATATGCATTTTGGTGTAAAGAAATCTTGGCAACATCATGAAGATGTATGATTACAACCTACACTATTAGCTGCACGTTTAAAGCAGTATGTCTTGCCACTATGACATTTAGGTGTTTACCAAAAACAATTTGTATTACTAAATGTAGCACGAGTCATTCATGACATGAATTAACAGTTGTGTTGGTGTGATTTATATTCTACAGAACAATGTATTCTTACTGCTTCTCTTTGTTGATCCTTCTGTTCATCTTCTTCATCTCTCTGGTGCTGGTTTCTGGGTCAAAGTCCTCCATGAACTTGCCCGGGTTGACAAAAGCCAGCATCCGCAGCTGCTTGGCTTGCAGGGCCTAGATAACACAATAAGGAGTAAAACTGGTGTTAGTGAACACAATATGCATTGACATTTAAATAGATAAGCAGAAATTTACAAATTTTACAAATATTTTCTATGAAATTAAATATATGTCATTATCATATCCTAGTCCTATGCCTCCACTGATGTCAGTCTTGAAATTTGGAGACTCTCTCTAGAATCTCATAATTTCCTGGGTCAATAAATTGAGTGGCTACCACAACTTTACATGCTTTTTGGACATGCCTGGATCAACAAACGGGTGGCTATCAGCAATTTTACATGGTTTACAGACATTCCTGGGTCGACCAACGGGTGGCTACAAGCAAATTTTCATGCTTTTCAGACAGTCCTGGGTCAACCAATGGGTCGCTACCAGCAACTTTACATGCTTTTCAGACAGTCCTGGGTCGACCAACGGGTGGCTACGAGCAACTTTTCATGATTTCCAGACATTCCTGGGTCGACCAACGGGTCGCTACAAGCAAATTTTCATGCTTTTCAGACAGTCCTGGGTCAACCAATGGGTCGCTACCAGCAACTTTACATGCTTTTCAGACAGTCCTGGGTCGACCAATGGGTCGCTACAAGCAAATTTTCATGCTTTTCAGACAGTCCTGGGTCGACCAATGGGTCGCTACAAGCAAATTTTCATGCTTTTCAGACAGTCCTGGGTCAACCAATGGGTGGCTACCAGCAACTTTACATGCTTTCCAGACAGTCCTGGGTCAACCAATGGGTCGCTACAAGCAAATTTTCATGCTTTTCAGACAGTCCTGGGTCGACCAATGGGTCGCTACCAGCAACTTTACATGCTTTTCAGACAGTCCTGGGTCGACCAATGGGTGACTACAAGCAAATTTTCATGCTTTTCAGACAGTCCTGGGTCGACCAATGGGTCGCTACCAGCAACTTTACATGCTTTCCAGACTGTCCTGGGTCGACCAACGGGTGGCTACAAGCAAATTTTCATGCTTTTCAGACAGTCCTGGGTCGACCAATGGGTCGCTACCAGCAACTTTACATGCTTTCCAGACATTCCTGGGTCGACCAATGGGTGACTACAAGCAAATTTTCATGCTTTTCAGACAGTCCTGGGTCGACCAATGGGTCGCTACCAGCAACTTTACATGCTTTTCAGACAGTCCTGGGTCGACCAATGGTGGCTACCAGCAACTTTTCATGCTTTCCAGTCCTGGGTCTACCAATGGGTGGCTACCAGCAACTTTACATGCTTTTCAGACAGTCCTGGGTCGACCAATGGGTGGCTACCAGCAACTTTACATGCTTTCCAGACAGTCCTGGGTCAACCAATGGGTGGTTACCAGCAACTTTACATGCTTTCCAGACAGTCCTGGGTCGACTAATGGGTTGCTGGCTACAAGCAACTTTTCATGCTTTCCAGTCCTGGGTCTACCAATGGATGGCTACGAGCAACTTTTCATGCTTTCCAGAAATTCCTGGGTCTACCAATAGGTGGCTGGCTACCAGCAACTTTACATGCTTTTCAGACAGTCCTGGGTCGACCAATGGGTGGCTACGAGCAACTTTACATGTTTTCCATAAATTCCTGGGTCGACCAATGGGTGGCTAGCAGCAACTTTACATGCTTTCCAGACATTCTTGGGTCGACCAATGGGTGGCTACGAGCAACTTTTCATGCTTTCCAGACATTTCTGGGTCAACCAATGGGTGGCTACCAGCAACTATACATGCTTTCCAGACATTCTTGGGTCGACCAATGGGTGGCTACCAGCAACTTTACATGCTTTCCAGACATTCTTGGGTCGACCAATGGGTGGCTACCAGCAACTTTACATGCTTTCCAGACATTCTTGGGTTGACCAATGGGTGACTACCAGCAACTTTACATGCTTTCCAGACATTCTTGGGTCGACCAATGGGTGACTGCCAGCAAGCTTACATGGTTTCCAGACATTTCTGGGTCGACAAATGGGTGGCTGGCTACTAGCAACTTTTTACACTTTATAGACATTCCTAGGTCCACTAATCAGTGACTACTAGCAACTTTATATGATTTTCAGACATTCCTGGTTCAACCAATGTGGCGGCTACCAGTAACCTCACATGCTCCATTCAACCAAAAAGAGGTGCCTTTTAACAATTATGTGCAGTTTTTGATGGAGTTTATTGTTGAGTAACAAGTCCAAAAACTATAAACTAATAGAAAGGAAACATGTAATACACTTTGATAGCAAGAATACAAATCAGTGATGCTTGTTTTCCAACAATATACACTTTTAATTAAATCATCCAATGCAAATAACTTGTAATATGCAACTGCATCTCTTGATTAAATCAGGCTTAGGAAATAATTTGTTAAGTGGTGTGGCTATTGATTGGTCAATTGAACCTACTATTGTTATAAATGTATGAGCTACAGTTCACATCCAATCTGAATTTAAAAAAAAGAATTATGGCATTATTCACTCACCCTTTCCTCATCGCTGATGTCCAGTTTGTCAAGTTTCTCCATCTGAGCCTTGATTGTAGCCATCTCTGACATCCTCCTGGCCTTCTGAAGCAACCATTAACACTACAATATCAGACTTTCAGGGCCACTAAACCTAAAGCTCTATAATCAGTTTTCTTAATAAGATGGCTTAACTGTTACTCAGCTAAGCACATACTGATTGGGCCAATGCAAATAATGTAGATTCTGATAAGGATCTACACATTTTGCTGCAAAATATTTATATATATGTCTTGAAACAAATAAAAGAACTAATGAAGCTTTAAATAACAAGCGTTATTTTGTGTTTCAGCAAGTGCAACAGAAGGGTAGATTAGCCTGCACACAAAATGTATACTCCAGAGTTAAAAGATTCATTGGTAAAGAGACCCATTTTTTTTAATTTTACTTCTAACGTCAAGAAAGGTCACTGGAACTGACAATTCCACCCCAATAATGCTCTGACCTTCAATATGACTTTGACCTTAAAGGTTGTTGTTTTAAATGTTCTCTGTAACATACAGTCAAGTGTCTACTAGTATCTTTAAGATGGTAAAGTCTGATTGAAGTAATGAAAATAATCTGGAAGGCTTAGCAGTGACAAGAAAATAGGATGTAGACAGATGGGCAAAAGACAGACATTGTGGCTGCAATAATATACTGCCCTTCTGGACATAAAGTTTTTGTTTTTTATTTAAAAATATAAATAACCTTGATATTTTATAGTGCTGATTGACCTCATGATTATTTGTATGAATTCTTTGTAATAGTGGTTAATATCTATATATGGTAAATTCGATATTACTGATAATTGCAATATAAAGTCGACTTTTGTATACTTTTCAAATTCAGTACCATCACAGCAATGATGGCCACTCACGTGTGTGTGTGTGTTTATTTTGGAGAACTTCACCAATTCTTTCAGCTCCTTCTCTGTTAGACTCTGGGCCCTATTGACACATGTTTCACAGAACTTGCATCTGCTGCCAGACTGCCTCTCATATCCCAGATGACGGAACACTTGCATTGCCACCACAGGAACCTGGGCCTGCCACTTGTAATTTGAGTCATTGTTACCCCATGCCGCATGCTCTGGGTTTTTGCATGAAGAAATGTCATCTCCCTGAGCCTACAACAGTAAATGATTGAAAAGACTTACTGGAGTTAGGGAAAGGTAGGTAAAAGGTGTTCCCTTATTTGGCTCTCTTTAGGTGCTCTGAGGAATCTCTGTGTAAATATAAGTGAGGTACTTTGTTTTGTTTTTAAAAAAAACTTGGAAATGACACACTTATAGTCATTATAGTGAGGTTCAGATATTTTGTTGAAGGATGATCATAGACAAAAGTCTGGGTAGAACTGCTGACTCACTGCAGGTCAGCTGAAAGACCTTCCACTTTAAGTCCCTAACCCCGACTGGGACTCGAACCCACACAGTGAGAGGCGAGCAGAGGAGTTACAAGTCCACCACTCACCCACTACATCACAGGCACCCCAGTGAGGTTCTGTGATGTAAAAGGTTTGGTGTAAATCATATTTAACTTTAACTAATATCAATATCTGTTACCCTCAGAAAGATATCATCATGTAAATAAACTACACCATACAATTTAAATTTTAAGCATAAAACAACTGAAAACATCCGGGCAGCAAAAATACATAAAGAATGTATTTTTCAAACTACTGCTGCGTGTCCTAACTGTGCCACTGACCAAAATCCACCTTGATTTAATAGTTTTTCATCAATTGTATATCCTGGTGTTACCTAAATTAGACGTTTTAAGACCATTTGTCTTTGGCATGTTTCAAATAAAGCTCAACTGTAATCATAAACTATTTTATCAACAACCTTTTACTTCTAACTTCTATACTGAAAATATCTTAAAACTCGTGAAATAGAGCCTAAGAGTTTAAAAACACAACAACACTGAATTTAGGAGAACATTGAATATTGGTAACGTGATGATATGGGTTGCAAGAGGTTTGGTCAACTCTCCAGCTCGGCTATTTCCATGCTAAGAATTGGTTGAGGTTTTGTCTAACTGCTTGCTAATTGATGATGAATATGAATGTGTAAATAACATGGGTTGACTGGCAGTGCTATAGATTTTACTGAAGTTTATATCAAATTTAACAGCCTTTATGAAGTATTTTTAAATATAAAAACTATTTTGATTGTTTAAAAGGTTAAAAAAATACAACCAAAAAAGATAAACTATTTATTTTGTTTAAGGATGTGCCAATAATTTTATTTATTTCTGTGTATTAATTCTTAGTGCATTTTTATCAATTTTAAAAATAATATATTTTAAAAATATGAATTTCAAGAGCTTTCCAATGGTGTACAGCTTTTAATCTTTGGACCACAAGTGCAGAAATCACAAGAAAATAAAATTTACGCTTCCAAACAATTCATTTGAAAATCCCTTGAAATTGCCATCAAAGATGGCTGCCAAGATAAGTGACCTTCACTGATGTGTAAACTATCTATTCAAATGTTTACTAAGGTGTTAAAACGATAATACACGAGAGTATTAAAGAAGTGATAAACAATACAGAAACATGCATTAGCATCTTTTTATTCAGAAAATATATACAAATACAATAAGATAAAATAAAACACCACTGTATGATGTATTGTTAAACAAGTTTAATGAACAAACAATTCATATATATGGTAAGAATCACATAATCTAGCAGACATTTTTATAACAAACCGTATTTTTAATCATTCTAGCATTTCATGAAATTTCATATCATGAAAATGTTACAAACATAATTTCACTTTATTAAAAAAATCTCAACAATCACATTATCAATCATACAAACACATTGCAAGAAACATTTGGACACATTATTTTCATTATTTTACTATTTCTATTTATTCAAATAAACATGTTTACTATCACAATTGTAAGAACATGAAACACTTTGAGCACAAACTTGGAAACATCCATAATCACCATTAGAAAATAAGTTAGACAAACCAAAACTCCCTTCTTCTTAAAAGTAAGGTGACAAACTCATAAGATGACAAAGCCTCAGTTACTGATTTGTAATAAATATACGTCACTTGTAAGTGGCAAAATGTTAGTAACAAACTAGGTTTTTACGCTAGGACGTTGTTAGCCAGATATTTTCATTTTTGTTAAAATAAGTATTAACTGTGAATGTAAATGTTTTCATCAACTATGTCAGAAAAAAACTGGTCCATATAGCTATTGAAAATATTCGTGAAATATTCCAGAAGAGATTAAAAAAAAAAGAAGAGCAGAGACGCCGAATTTAAGAGCATGTCGAGTTTGGGTAACGGATATATCTACTAAATCGTTTTTACCGAAGGTGAAAGCAACTCGCTTCCAGTATGGATACTTTGGTCTCCAGGTTCGTCATCGGAATCATCGTCAATGATTAAAACATCTTCGTCGCAAGGTTGTCCTTGCTTTCTTCCTGGATCCATCATTAAATCCTTATAGTGAAACCAGCTTTGTTTTGTTTCGTTGACTGAGCAATATATTAGAGTCACCTCCCTTGACTGATGTCGAAGTCTCCAATTTCCCAATCGGGACCCCTCGGCGATTTCTTCGGAATAGTTTTTTTCCGAAAGTTACGGAAATGGCCGAGTTGTTACAATTGCCAATTTCCGTCGAAAATTATCTCCCTTCCCCCTGTAGGTTTTATTAATTATAAAGGTTTCAAGTGTTGCATCAAAATGTCCGAACATGCCCTTAATCTACGAAAAAATACGATCACTTAAAAGAAGTTGCTTGCTCAAACTTGAAACACCGCATTCCTTCAGGATCTATAAATTAGTGAAATTGTGTAAATCTATCAAAATATATAGATCTCGAACTGAAAGTACGGCTAAAAGTGCTTATTATTTTGGGGCTGCGAACCGGCTTTTATATAAACGGCTAAAAACCTGACGTGTATAAGTTTAATCATATAAAACCTTTTCAACTCGATTGGTGTGGTAATAAGATTTTATAACATAGAAACTACGGAAATAAAAGATATCATTCCTAACCCGGGTAAGGCATCGACTTTCTTAGTGTTTTTGGTAATTTTAGATTTTCGATTTTTCGAACGGAGGTTACGCACGTGCGTAAAGTGCGTAATGGCAGGAAACGCGCCTGATGTCTACTGTGTGTGACCTCATAGAGACAGCGCGTAAAGGGCGGCCCTGCGATCCAAAACTAAGGGACAAGGTTCTGAGGTAAACAGTGTGATTTTATGTCTTCTCAAAGCAGCTGATTTATAGATCATTAAAAACACAGCATTAACCCAGGAGTCAACTATCTGGCGAAGGCCGAGGCTTTTAGTACATACGAACACCTATATAATTATATACAAAATACAACTTTTGCAAAGATAACCGGTAAATAGTGCCCTGCACTTTATTAAAGTAGGGCAATCCATTCTTTTAAGAAAAAACTGGTTATATCCATATTATCATGTATCTATAGGTGCTTTACATTGTTTCTTATAAACTGTTTAAATATAATATCCTTAAGTAATTTATTTAAAATGTGACCGCTGAAATTTATTAAATATGCTGAAAGTAGACTAAAATAATCAGTTTTCAAATCACAAAAACACCAAAATGGCATTGCAACACATTATCGATTATCGCTCTAGTCTAAACGAAGGAGATAACTATGGCGATCGTCAATCGAATATAATCTCTGTTCTCTTCCTTACCTTTCGTTTACTGGTTTCTTCGTATCGTGTAGTGTTTTATATAATTGGGGGCCATCGTGTGTCTGGTATTTGGCAGACAGGTCTCCTAGCCATCCAGATAACGGGATTTTATCACGTGTTCGCAATATTCAGCCCTTAGTTAGGCCGTTGTTAGGAAGCGGTCTTTATTACCCATAATGCATGCTTTAAAGGTGGTATCAAACAATTTGGAACAACATTTTTTTTTCTCAAATAATTAAATAAGTCATTGTTACACGAAAAGGTCCTGCAAAATGCGGGTCATTGATGTCCTAGATCTGTGTCAACAGTCAAGCATAAATAACCACTCGTCATTGCAAACAGGTATTTCCTATCCGAGCCACGCTGCAGATAAAGCTCTTTTAAAACCTAAAAAAAAACGTGACCACTTACTTTAAAGATCACGTTATGCTGTCATCTGGGTAATGAACTCTGACGTCCATATCTATTTTAGCAGAGATCATTATCGAGCTTTTTTATCAAGCTGGTCCCGTTCGGGTTGAAGGACTTAGTGTGGGAAGGTCTTCCAGCTGATCTGCGGTGCGCCGGTGGTTCTACCCAGACAGTTTTCTGGGGTCTTCCGCCACAAAGTTTCATTGAATTCAAGCAAGCGGTTGCTGAGTGATAGCCCGGGCAAACGCGCGACGGACGGAAAGACGAACGGACGAAGCGCCGACTATATGCTTCCCAGAAAAAAAAAATCCGAAAATTTTCGGGGAACAAAATATATAAATTGTTACTTTGGGTTTCGTCTCTATAGTTGATCATAGCCGATAATTTCATCGGGCATTTCCGTTAAACACGCGGAAAGAGAATCATCTCTCGGATGTACGTAGGAAGTCGGATCACCCCGGCCATTTCCCTAAATGGGACTTCTTTTGAGATAGACGTCAAAACAAAGACGGCAGCTCGGGTGACAGCTCACTACAGTACGATGCCAGTAAAACTTCAATTTGTGGTGGCTTCAAATTTTAACATCCGATTTTAATTTACCCAGCGCAGCAGTCACGCAGCTGTCAAACGATGGCAGTGTTTATGTTCTCTGCGAACTACTTAGGCATATTCTTCTTCCGACTTCCGGCAAGCAAAATGATCGTGATTTCATTAAGTATATATATATATATATTATATATATATATATATTTTATAACTTATATATATATATATATATTATATAACTTACTATGAAATTCCAAACCATATATAACTTTAACATGAGCATTTCTGATTTCAGTCATATTGGCGTCTGCGCTAAAGCATGGAATGCGTTAGCAATGTGCTGTTGTTGTAGTTATCGTACCATTCGTAACTCATCTGCGGTATCCGTTCAAATTCTACTGCGGAGAAATGGCCGAGGTGATGCGAGTGATAGGCGTTACGGATTTGTACCACCTAAACTTCGTACCACGTAATATAAGAAAGAGCACGGATGTGAGACATCCAAGGCGCCGTAGAGAGCATGATCTGTAAACAAGACGATGGCTATCATCTACACATTCTTACTTTACTGTCAATTCATTACATAAATATTTGTGAGTAACTATCTGCTACTTTGTATTCTTCCTTGCTGTCTGCTACATCTGTTAATACAAGCTGTATGGCTTACATCGGCATACCTTGTTTTTTTCTTTGTTATGACCTCGCCAAACTGCTGTTATCGATTTTGGCAACTTTGAACCACGTGCTTTAAGCAGGATTTATTCTTACCTGTAAGCAGCGCTGTACGAGGGATGGCAAATTGTTAGTCGTTAACTATTTCCTTATTGATATCATAAAATATTAGCTGCGTTATTGAATTGTTTGCTACATTAGGAATATATCCAATACAAATGGTGCAGCATGTTATGTCCATGAGATGGCCATCTTTTCAGCTCACTTTAAGTCAAAGTACAATGTACTTACGGATATCTGTCCTTGTCGTGCTTCAGACACCATACTGTTTTGTTTTAACCATACATCGGACGCCTTTTGATGCTTTGCATCTGTCCTTTTTGTGTTCATCAGTTAAACCTTGTTTCATTTGGTAAAAGATTGACATCGACTTCAAAGATATTGTCAGTGCAGTAAAATATAGATTAATCATCTGCCATCTTACAACTTCATACAAGGACGACAAACTATTATGTTCATAAGCATTATCTAATTTCAGGACACTTACATTCTTAACGATCAATATAGATGGATATTTCGATGTCCATTATTCTGCATTGTTCTTGTTGGAAATTGTGTTTTTTACTGTCTGCTACTGTGCCTTCTTCGTTGTTGTCTGCTACATTGCTATTTATGTACGTGCAAGCTACACTGTTACCAAAGACAAACAAGGCACACCCAGCACAGAGTGAGACTGCATCATTTTATGAAAGAGCACGTAATTTATTTAAGTTTCATTCTTTAAATCCTTTAATATAACATTCATTGCCTTGAATGGCACGTGTCCATCTGTAACTAAGAATGTTTTTGATATCGGCCTCTAGGCAACCTAAGTTAGTTTTTGGCTGGCTACCTCTGCTCCGAGGCTTTTAAGTCTGAATCTTTAAGTCTTTTAAGATCAAAGTCATGCGGATTCATATCTGAAAAAAATGGATTTTGTGTAGAGAACCATGTGGTCAGTATGAGTGTCCAAAGTTTGCCCATTGGCAGGCGACATTTGCTGCTGAAGTATCGCTGGAGTGGCATTAAGTAGCAAGTCACTAGTTTTCGTTTACAAACCATCAAGCATTTCTTTAAGATATTTGGTTATAATAATTATTATATCTATATTATTATTTATATTTTTATAAAAATGTGTTCGAATTTTTACCAATTATGTACTGTTTATGTCAAATGTAGACTACTTCCAAAAACAATAAAATATAATTGTTAAATTTGTCATGGTACTTGCAGAATGCACTGAGACCCCGGGACACACGGTCTTGTTGTAGAAAATAGTGACAAAATACACACTCAAACATTGCGGAATATGATTGAATTCCAGTTATTGTTACAATATTATCGCTAGGCACAGAAATACCCCTTAAGAGGCGTATGTATTTTGAGGAATGAAAATGAGGAATTCTTTATTTCCTTTGATGTAGGCTATATAGAAATAGAATGAATGTCGACAAATAATCCAATTTCCGTCAGTTATATTAAACTGACCAAACGTCTATATATATGTACAAATATGTATATCATTGTAGTAATAAAACGGACTCGCCGTAATAAATATATGTTAACATTTCATAATGTTCGGAAATATTGCCAAATTCCAGTTCGCTTTTATCGCCCTATTTCGTGACATCTTGTAAAAAGTTATAGACCTTAAATGTGGGCGTATTAAGTATCTATTTTGTTATGCAAGGTATAGTTGGAGTGTACGGCAACGTTATTCAATATATTCTCTCCAGGCATGTCATACAAGTAAAGTAAAACTATCTTAAACAGAACAAGAATATCATACATAGTGTCAAACTAAAACAAACTTAACGAAGAACTTTTACAACCATTTTATTTTAGCTATCTTTACAAATATAAAGCTATACATTGCCATCTACGATGGTATACAATTTATGGCACTGTACAATCGATTGGACAACAACAACAACCAACAGAATGTACTTGACATATGGAATATTTAGCACAAAAGTACTCATAATTCAGTAGTTAACCAAGATGTCAATACTGTACCCTTTCACGCCAATACAGATTTTGTATTGCCAGTTGTGTATGTAGACGGTTCAGATCCTAAGATCATTGTTATGCTAAAGGTACATTAAACTGGGTGACTAGATGTTGAATGATGACTTTTATTTATTAGTGATTTGCAAGACTATCACTGTAAATGACTACTGACATAAGTGAAAAGAAGTTCCACCAAAAGCACAAGGACTCGTTTATATCACCCACTTTTTACTATGTTTACCGAAGTCGATGGTACTTACATGACACTTACAGAGTTAAAGGGGAAGGTGTGTTTATAATCATTGTGTTCTGCCTCTCACTTAAATGACCTTAACTATGACAGTGAATATGACAATTAATGACATTGATCTTAATCGCTGCTCTTGTAAATATTATACTCGACACGCCTTAACACGTACATCTGTATGATTGTGTAGTTTAATTTAAGTAATGCTGAGTATGTGGCTGAGACACAAAAATATGACGGACGGACCTATACAAGTACAGACGCAGGGGCGGAAAAACGGACGGACAGTTTGACTGCCATATTCCATTGGGAATAAAAGTCTGCACAGCTTGTACTAAACGTTTAGGTCTTCTAGGATATCAAGCCAAACCGAGACAAGCATAAATCTAACATTGATTTAATTTGAAGTTGTTTAAAAATTTGAATACTGGTACTAGTATAGACGCGACTTACAAAGGTTTGACCTGATTTACCGACCATAAAATGAAGCTATTTGAAAATGATATCTAAAGTCCCGGAAAAGGTTTCTTAGCAGGAACGAAGTACTCTTTAACAACAGTGACTTTGAAGTGAACTATTTGAAACAATCACAAGATATAGCTTACAAAAACGTATTTATAACGCGGACATGCAAAGCGCGAAAACTATTAGAACGCAATATAATATCAGCTCCAATATCCGCAAATGACATTTTCCTCACAGAAATGTCAAAATGTCTTATGTTTAATAACAAAAACATTGGCCATTGTTGCACTTAAGCGAGTATTTTAACCGAAAAAGTCACTTATTTAGCAGTTGTATTGCCTATTAGAGAAACGCCAGCTGCACATCATGTACATTTAGTATTAGTGTTCTCAGTTTACTAAAGGCAAAGGTATATTTTTCAAGAAATGTTACTGTTACTTTGTGGTTATTGTACTATAATATCATAACACGTATAAGTTTAGTGTAAATTTGAGCGACCTCAGGTGGTGTTCATGGTCGGGTCGCTGGTCTGAATTTGTGTATCGTGGCCGTGAGTGGCAGAGCCGTGTATACCGCCCTCCTGGGTAGTCGACCCGTGGGTGACATCATTGCTATCCAGAAACCCTTCGTCCTGAGACAGAGTTTCGTCACCGTCCTCCTCGTCCTTTATCGACAACATGACATCATCCATGTCGTCATACGTCGAATACATCGCATTTTGTGATGTATTCTGAAGACACGCGAGCGTTCCTTCCACCTACAACATTGTTCATATACAACATAAACATAGTTTTACGTATTATAGGATATTGTTGACATATTCTGAAGCATGAAGTTTAGAAGTAAACTTTTGCCCTTAAAGGTGTTATCCGACAGTTTGGACCAAATATCTTTTCTCAGATATCCAAATAAGTCGCTGTATTGAGAAAAGGTCCTGCAAAATGTTATTCTTTGATGCTCTAGATCTGTGTGAAAGGTGAAGCATAAAAATGGCCGCTATCGATGATGCAGTAGATTTCGTCACTCCGTTTAAGTTTGTTCTGCAACTGCTTGTTTGTTAACTTTCGACCTCAAGATGTTACTGATGTTCGACCTCAAGATGTTACTGATGTTAAAACAAATGGGATAATGCATACAATACCTCTGTCTTGAGTGACATAAGTCTTGCGCGGAGTGGCCATGTTTACATTTTTTGCAAATGGGCGCTGCCATTAAAATGATACGTTCGAAACGCTTCGGATCATCATTTATCTTTGCGATTTTGTAGGCGACAATTTGATTGAGGAATGTTTTATTGACTCGTCGTCAGATCCTGACAGCAGGGCAGTTTTCAGGATAGGATTTTAATCAGATTTCCGGATAGTCCGCACTGACGTAGGTATCTATTTTTAGCAGAGACCACTGTCGTGTTTATTTATGGATTTGGGAATAATGAATATTTAGAGTGATTCTTACGTAATTTGTACTGTCTTACAATATCTATAGGCAGTTTTCAAAATTGTCCTTACTTACACTAAAGTATGAGTTTATACAGGAATTCCCACAAACACGGTTGATATATGTTAACTTTCGGGTACCACCTTTAAGCCCCCTTGCAAAAAACTGTTCCACACATTTCACAGAATATATGGACAAACTTAAGAAAGATAAATAAAGCAGTTGTTACAATGTTTAAGGAATATTAGAAGCCATTTTTTTTACATTTACATTTGAACAACAGGGACGTATATCTTACCCATTTATAGACAGTAGTTGCGCTGAGACTGGCAGCTAGAATATACTTTTCTATCACCCCATCAAACACCTGCCGGGCCAACTGCATAGTGACGTCATCAACCACCGGGGCCTGAGAGAAGGTGTCGATTCGAGCCTTCAACCCCTCCCGTCCGGGCCGCCGCAACAACCCCTGGATGTAACCCCATTTCTGCACACAAAGTTGTTTTCTTAGTTACTAATATCTTTTCCCGATGGGTTGTTTGGTACGTTTGTTATTAACTTTGTGAAGATGTGAAAGAGCCAGCTTTATGGCTTAAGGTACTTAGAATACACGTTTTAAGAAATCCGAACAAACGTGTAAATTATTTTCTATAGATTGAAACATTGTAATAAAAAAGCTATAATCTCCTCGTCGTTGCCTATGTTCTGTAACCAACCATTTTAATTGCTAGGCACAAAATGATCGGGCATAGACAAATAACACAGATCAGCCAGTTCCCGCTAGGAGATGACTAATCAGGATCCGCACTATTTGCTGCCAAGCCTG
The DNA here is from genome assembly GCA_007844125.1 of Sinonovacula constricta. Classification (NCBI taxonomy): domain Eukaryota; kingdom Metazoa; phylum Mollusca; class Bivalvia; order Cardiida; family Solecurtidae; genus Sinonovacula; species Sinonovacula constricta. The sequence continues at coordinate 64,854,719 of CM017559.1, read as the reverse complement.
TTACAGTAAGACAAGTTACATACTGTTATTTAACTAGGAATTCACAAGATGTGTTTGTTTTCCACTGACCTGCAGTGCGGTCCTGTTCTCGCCCAGTAACAGGTAGGCAGCGATCATGGTTTGGTGGACGTCCCGAGGAGGATGGGCGAAATTGGCGATTTCCGCGATTGTCACGTGGTCCAGCTCCCGCACTGGGTGGCAATGTATGTCCAGCTGCTGTAGAGACTCCAAGAGTGCTCGGCACCGGGCTAAGTGCGGCTCCAGGGACTCACGGCACGAAGACGTCTCCGCCTCGTGGACCGCATCAGCTAACGTCCGCTCATGACGTCGCATCTCAGCGTCACGTAACTCTGAAAACAAGTTTTACGTTTAAATACAGCAAAACATAGAAACATAAACATCATTTTATATAAACTTGCATTAGCACAACTTTAAAATAATGGTGCCATTGTATCGGGACATTACATTGATCAATTGATTACAACACAAGTCAGCCTGTTTAACCATTTAAATGTTTTGCAGGAACAATATCGGATAATGCACGTCTGAATATAAACATATTTCGCATGTGCACAAGGTCATATTATTCGATTCGAACGCATAAGTTTTACGGAAGCATTTGCACAATATTAGGTTTCCTACTTTTTTTTAGGGCAAGGTAGTTGTGTCTCCTGGCACCCCGGATGTAGTCGTCATCTTGAGTGTTCAGTCTGGTGTCACGGAACTTAGTCAGGGCTATCTCCAGGGTCGCGGGGTCGTGACCTGCCGCTCCACGTCGGACCCCGGCCCGAGCCCGCCGCTGGAACACGTTCTGTACGTACACACATTTACAGTTGTCAAGTAGTAGGTATTGGTTTAACCATAAAGCAACACGTGTTTATTACACAAGCTGAATTCTTAGTTATTGCCAACAAACAACACGCCAATATAATTTCAATTCCTAAAATACACAACAGCCAGGTTTGGTTTATATGGATCTACACCATTAACACACATCGCTCAATTCTTGTTTAGCAGGTTGAGAGTAAATAGGCATATACTTTTTGGATACTATATAATTTTTAATATTATAAAATCAAAATTTCTATTATAAATAAGTTGTTCTATTCTCCTTGCAAATTATAACATTTCAGTCAGGTAAAGGCGTTCCGCTTGACGTATTTATAAATTAAAACATGATTGAAGTAATTCCATTTAAGCAAAAAACAATGTAACTAACCAAAAGTTGCAGGACGTCTATAAGATATTTATTGTTTTCTGTTCACGGACAGAATTATGTCCTACAATTAAACAAAGTGTATTCAGTTTCTCACCTGTCACTTTTTATTAATTTTTGTGTGTGCAAAGCACGACCCCAATTATCATTAATCATTATATTGTATTCTTATGAATAACTTGATTCCACTGACCTCTCTCTTTCGACCGTCGTCCCAATCAACAAACAGGTAGTTGCAGACGTTCTTCTCTTCGCGTTCCTCTCTACTCTCGTCCACTGTATAGATTAGCAGAACAAACTCTCCGCTCAGCGGTAACGTCACGATTACGTCACACTCGTGACGTCGATAGTTGACCTTTACGAACTTTTCCAGGTCGTCTGTGTCGTAAATGGCGTGCTCGAGGTCGCATCTGGTCGTGGAATATAGGCGACATCTTCAATGTTCGTGTACGGGAAGATGTGCGAAGAAAGCAAAACATGGAAAGCTATACAAAATACAAAGCAACTCAAAGACGACGCAAACCAAAGACAATAAGAGTGCGACGAAGCTTAGCGTGCAAGAGGGATACCCTGTCTATCTTAGAAACGAAAAAAACAACACTTTCTTATGATTACGGTGGCTGGGAACTGCGAAATTGATCTAAAGGTAGATATTAATTTGCGGTTGTTCACACCCACATGATACATTCGAATTTAAACCAAGTTCTTGAACAAATTTAATGCTTTGCTGGCTCTTTACTTTATGTGAATTTTTGAATTTTACAAATATGTACATTAGTGCAGCTACTTTAATAAGGCTCTCTATAAACGGATGATTACGCTTTCACGCACTGTACTGTATAAAGACAGTATTACAATAAAATATGCTATCACATACAATAATATTATATTTAATTTAATGCAATCTATCAACGTGCTTGTTAACCACCCATGGATAATATTTTCACAATAGTTATCTATGAGTTAAACACTTAAGCATTATTTAAAGTATTCCATTTACTTACTCAATGGCTCAAAGCCAACGAAAACGTACGTAGAATAAACATGATACTATTGGCGATCAGCACAGAATTACTCGACATTTTTCGGTTGACACAGGGTTAACATTATACCACCCTATCTCACTTTATTGTTGATGATGGTTGTTTGACACCTTGCCTGCGTTATTTCCTTATCACTTGTGTAACGGTGCATCTCTGAGCTAGTGTCTCTGTTATGACAAATTAACTAATGGGTTTTAAGTAGTGTTTAAACACTGTGCCTTAAAGTTTAATCGTATAATTACGGTCAGGCTGAAATATCAATACATGCTATACGGTGAGATGCAATTATTGTACTGAAAAAAAGGATATGGAAACCGCGTTCTGTAGAGAAATTTCTAGAAAGAGGAAATGTTTTCATGGAATGACTAACCCTAGTTAAGGTTCAGGACGTACACATGCTAGCGCTTGTCAGAAGTGTGACAAATAGTGAATAAATAGGTTGAGCAATATAGGAGCAAGTAAGAAGAAATTTTTCAAAAGTTATGTTTTTTAATAGTTTCAGTAAATATAAGTCAACTGAAAGAAGTATGTACGTGTATAATCCTGAGACCACTGAATGGTTTAAAACATAAACAAAACGTAATTTAATAGGGTTTTCAAGATATCCCGTATGCAAAAGAAAAAATGGCAACATTATTAAGATAAACTATAAAACGAAAGTGTATAAGCAGAAAATGCATGTGTGCAACAGCTTTACATTACACAAACCATTATTGTTCATGTAGCATTTTTCAGGAACATAGTGTGTTTCTTTTATTTCTCAGTAGTTTATTGTTTATAATCAAAGTTGTTTCGGATGGAAGCATTCTTGTATCTGGGTTATGTACACAGAGAAAGTTTAGCGTTTCCTAAAATAAACCCCGTTCACGCATTTTAAAGTGGAATATATGAGAACAAAAACTAAGAGAAACAGTAAACAGAACGACGAGGCATGTCATTGATCCCGATGGAAATAATATTGTCAAAAATTATTACATTACCTTATTATGTGATAATGTGGTTCATAATTGCACATTAAACTGATGTTAAAAAATATATATAACTTAACAAAAATTGCTGTCAAGTAAAAGACCAAAAATACTACAAAATATCGAATGGCGTATTGTGAAAAGCAATTTTTCAATATTATCAAAGATTGGAACTGCTATTTAGTACATCTGTTGGTATTGAAATGATCACGAAAGCAATGATTATTCTGAACATAGTTTGTTGTTGTTGTTTTTGCAAAATGTTCGTGAAAATAAAGAAAGGGCTAGGATTAAAATCTCATGTCGGGTCTTGGGTTTGAATCCAGAACCCTCCGATCCCGAGTCCATTACTTTAACTTTCGGACCAAGAATACTTCAAGCATATTATTAATGCGTTTTTCGTGTGTTGAAAGTTTATTAATGATCTTCCAAATCTAATAAGATTTGTTTGAAAACTTTACGGGTCTAGGGTTTGAATTTTGAACCCTTCAATCCCAATTAAATAACCTTAATCTCTTTCCCAAGAACACTTCAAGCATATTATAAGCTATGGACTGTTTCGTTGCTAAAATGATAATCTCACTTTGTTAACATACAGTCCGAACATCGAAGGATGTACCAAAGAAGCATTCCTAGCTACTTACGTAAGTATAAATATGTAAGGGCGTACCGAGAATCAATGTACAATTACCACGTTCAAGGTTTAGACATTGTAATGATAAAAAGAAATAAACCCAAATCTTTCGTTTTCTGTCATGTTCGTGTGAAATTACGGTCACACAAAGATAAATATAAAAATACATAAAGATAAATAATAAAAAAGAACGCTGTTTACAGAATTACGACCCGTATTTTATCAGGTTATGAAGGTCCGCAGAACAGACTTTCCCCATGTGCAAATTTCAATGAACATTCCATATATAGCCGTCGCGCTCCAGCGCGTCGCCAATCATCGAACCTACTGCTTATATCATTAAAGATTAAACACAAGCTGTATATCAACTGTTGACAGGGCCAGTACCGCATGAACAAGTTTCAAATTAACATTAAAATACCAAGTATCCAGGCGTAAAGCTGTTTTAAATAGTTGTTCTTTTTTATTAGTAAAGGCTTTTTTGTCTCCACCTCCATCATAGGACAATCAGTGGTAGACAGGAAGAACGCTATACATTATACACGCATGCGCATTAAGAAGTAATCGTCCAATGTTGTTTTTTCCACAATAAATAGCACACACCCAACACAGGTAAATAGTAATATATGCAAGCAAATGTGTATGTAAAATCGTAAGTGGCAAAATGTTTTACTTAATATAAATGAAAGGACAATTATAACAAAACATTTCGCTGAGCATGACAATGACTGAACTGGCAAAAACAAATACAATGAAATTTAAAATGTTATCACATACCATTATTATACGAATACTGCGTTAACACAACTCCAAAAGTCTAATTACAGTGAAGTGCAAATTATTTATATATATGCTACCAGTCTTATTCTTATGCTATTACGTATCGCTGATTAGACTAGACTAGACTGGTTCTTGATATCAGTGAAAAGTCGTAGTTATTAATGATCTGCAAAATGTGTAGAGTAAACCAGTCGCGGTTGCATAGTTACGCGCACCTAGCAGATGCTGGAAAATGGCATCGCCAGTTTCAGAAAGAAACAAAAACACGTTCGAAATTTTCAGTCACAGTGGCTGTTCGACTCATTGTCCAAAGACTAGCTGGTCAAATATGTTGATGAAAATGGAAATGTGTCCATGCGGTGTTGTATTTGCGTCGAAACCAAAGTGAATAACGTTTTTACGTCTGGTTGCTCTAACTTCCAGCGGAGTTCCCTGACGAAGCACATCGCGTGTGATGCACATAGACGTGCATTAGGCATTAATCGATCGCGTGGTTCATTCAACTTTCTATTGAAATTGAATAAAATGTTACAGGGACTCGATGGATTCTGTTTGGGACCCCAAATTTTTTAGAGTACTGAGTCCCAGGGACCCAGCAATTTTCATGGTAATCGCGAACACTGAATGTGTGCTTATATGTTTGAGAGGTCAAATAATGTAACTATGTTTTGGCTTGGAATTAGTTCTTAATTAGATAGTCAGAACAAAGATGGCGTCCAAGATGCTATCACGAAATCTCATGAAATATACGAGACATTGTCTTATTTTCATTGGAATAATGTTTATTGCAGGCATCTCTTTTCCGAAAATGATTTTTCGTGCACATAGGTTGCTCCTGTTGAAAATTAAGATGGCTGCAATTTCCATTCACGATGGTGGCTACGTTGAATCATTAGAAATATGAAGCTAGAATAAACCATTTTCATGTCACAATTTTAAAGGTACATTACTTTTAGATTTATTATTGCATGCTTATTGTCGTTATATCATGCAAAATTATCAGTCATAACAAAGTCGTCGTTTTCCAAGACGGTCACTGTTTAATATTTAAAAAGCTAATGAAATAATAAAAAATTTACTTTATCGGACTAAGATATACATAAAGCTTTTCAAGAGTAAAAAATGGCCGTGTTTTTGTCAAATCCATGGATGATGCATGAACAATGATTTAGACATTATTTCAAGCTTTGGAAAAAATGTTTTATCATGAACCGATCCGAAAGAAGCAAGCTGACTATTTAAGGGAAGAATAATTGTTGGATGAAGCGAAAAGCAGAACTTTTGAAAGACGAATGCCAGCTGTCCTTAAAACTGTTAATCACTTTTCAATAAAGATGGATTTACAGAAGTACTTCCAAATGAAAAAGAGACATTCAAAATTGTTCTGAATACGGTCGGAAGGCTGCACAGTTGTTAGAAGCCTTAGGTAAGATCTATCTTTCAGTTTTATGTTGTACCAACATACTAAAACCGGATGCAGATATCTTGATTACAGATTAGTCACCTTCAATCTATTACGTTCCCGCAAGTGGAGTATACATCTTGGAGAGCCAAGAAACAAATTGGACACCTTTGAGTGATACAAATCTAAGGCAACAAAAGCCATTTTCTTAAATAAGTACATGCCGCTTAACTTCTAAACCTGCACTAGCTCCAAATGTCGCAAGACGACGCAAGGATACAAAAAGAACAACGTTACTTCAAATTGGCACGACTTCACAATGACAACAAACTGTTTTAATTCATTGCGGGCAAAGGTTCCTAAAATGTATGAACAAGGTTTCATATTGTCACGATTTTATTCTGCTGTTTTTTATCACCACTAGCTTGTAACCATTGATTGGCATAGAAAAGTATCAGTACATAGAAATGGTACATAAAACAGGCATGATTTGTGTCAATTGCCTACAAAAGGCGTACTTTCTCTGCAAATGATAAGTATGTTGGAAACCATCTTTGCCATTTTGCCTGACCAGTGCCTCCTATTAAGAAAATAGTCTCAGAGAGTATTTGTGCAAAAGGTCATGGTGCATCGTTATTTGATTGTTTGTAAGTTATCTGATACATAACATTATAGTGGTCTCCAAACGCGGGTATTTTTCAATAGCAAAAACTTAATTAGAGCCGACATAGACGTGACAGTCATATTTATCTTTCTATTTGTTAATAATGCAAAGTGGAAACCATAACATAACATATTTTATTGCTTCCAAAGTAACAATAATATTCCATTTACCTGAGTTTCACTCGTTCATGCGTAAAGAACTTGATAATGTGCTCGTCGCCTGGCTTGAAGAAGATAATCCCGCCCTGGTGAGAGGAGTCAAGAAGTCCCGCCTCCTCGGTATGGTGGGCTGGACCCCAACCCTCGGGCACTTGCGGAGAGGGGATATAAGGCTCCATCGGCTTATCACAGTTTATCTTGAAGTCACCTGCACGAAAGAAGAGTCGGTTAATATACTGATAGCATTCATTCAACCGGTCAATCAATCAATCAATCAATCAATTATTCATTCACTCATTCATTTATTTATTTGTTTATTTATTTATTTATTTTCGGATACATTAAACCGACATACGGGAAGACCTTCCCATATGAAAGTGTGTTTTTTCCAGTCCTGGACTCGAAAACACGAGGTGAATTAAATAGATCGGCACCCCTTCATATTTCGATATGTATCGGTATTTAAAGTTCGACAAACGGATATTCTATCGAAAGGGACAGAAAAGAAATTTGTGTGCACTTATATGACCGTACTTTGTGGGTTTTTTCGTCAATAAAAGTTCATAATCATTTATAATTAAAATTCTGTCGCTTTTGTCGAAATAGCTGATAGTAGTTAAAACTGACTATGTCACTTGAACTCGTGTATGGGAATAACCTGCACTGATCGTTAGTGTTTTTGTTTTGTTTTTGTTTTTGTTCATTCTGTATGAAGCAGTAATCGTATATTATATTTTAACAAGGAATCCAGGCAAATCAATTTAAATATCAGCAGTGAACTTAATAATCAGCATGTAGTCCGGCATCTAGGTATTTTTCATGGGTACCAAAATGTTCGTTAGGGGGTCCTAGAAACAGGATCTCCAATATACTCAAAAATAAACTCATTTGGGCAATATGAAAACTTGTGGTTTTACTTGCAACCATCATGACACATTGATAGGAGTTTATGTTTACAAATATGCTTTATAACTTTTCCAAAAAATATGTGACAGAAGTATGAAACTGGTACTCAATGATTATTGAATGGCCATTATGCTCAACTATTTAGAATACTAGGTTCCACAGGCAAAAAAGGGAAATATATGTATAACCAGAGGATAATACAATTAATACAATATCAGCTGTCAATATAAAGTGAACTTGAAAATTATAAGGCAATGGTAAAACTTATTAAAAGTTTAGCAGTTCCCACAATCTTAAATTTTTAAAGATAAAGTCAAGAAAACTATGTGCCTAATTCATTTCATTAAGTAAATTAGAGAAATAATGAACAACTTAACAACAACAATTTTAAGCGTTTAACCCTATTCCATCACAATGAATTTATATTACTTAGCTAATAAGGATATGGGATTGGGATTAGCCGGCATTTTTGACGATACTGTGTAGCGACATTTCTATCATTATAGCACAGGGGCACTTATGAGGTACCCAGGGACTGAACCCGGCCGGTCCATTATACCGACACCGACGTGGAGCGTTAGGAGGGAAGCCACTACTATCAACTTTAAAGTCTTTGGTTTGACCCGGCCGGGGTTTGAACCCACGACCTCCCGATCCGCAAGCCGACGCTCTACCACCTGAGCTATTGCGACCGGTTATAAGGATACGGAGTTGTAGCAGAAAATCAGTAATTGAATAATTACTAGAAACTTTTATCTTCACGCAGAAATATTTTGGTCAAATGATTGAGATACTGTGTTAGAAACTTTTGAGTTTGAATAGTGCTTAAAAATTCTAATCAACGTTTCAAAAATAATGTATTTGTTTTTAGTTTTATGCATATGGATATTTCGTAATATCAAACATTATTCTTCTATTTTGAGAAGACATTAACATGATGAATTTACTGATGGCAGAAAATGCGCAAAATGGTTTGAAATAGTCGTTGTCTTATTTCACTGTATCTGGGACAGACAAGAAGAAAGTGGTAACTATCCTTCATCATGTAGGTTAATAACTTCACAAGGTCTCGGTCGTTTTTATGACATCTACATGTAAAGTTGCCTTGTCATATAATATAAGACTTAGCAGCAAATAGCGCGGATCCTGATAAGTCAGCGCTCCCAGTGAGAGGTTGTTGATATGCAACGTCAATATAAGTCAATACCTTATCAATCCGTGATTAAGCAGTCCAAAAGATAGTAGATCTGGACACGCAGTGCACTCTCATTTCCTAGAAATGTCGGGGTACTATATTGATTTATCAATCTAAATAAGTTTATAAATTGCCTGAACAGAAAGCTGGTCCTACACGGACAATTACGCCTTTCTTGATTATTTTTCTTTCATCACAACGGCAGGAACATGTCGTCATACATACCGCACAGGTATGTACACACACATACATGTACTGTAGCATACAAACACAGCAGCAAAGATATGTCTACAAACGATGACTCGCATAGAAGCCGCAAATAGCCGATGGATTAGAGTCGCCTATTATCCTTTTAGTTCGAGTCCAGGTCGGGGCGAGAACTTTTATATATCCTTTAAAGGTGTTATCAAACAGTTTGGATCAAAGTTTTTTCTCTCAAAAAACCAAATCAGTCATCTGAAAAAGTCCTGCAAAATGCTGTTCATTGATGACGCAGATCTGTGTGAACAGTGAATCATAAATTCACAATTGTCACGGCAAAGAGGTATTTCCGGTCTGGGCCTCGCTGCAGAGATAGCTATTTTTAAACTAAGAAAACCACGTGAAAACTTACTTTTCAGAGCGAGTTATATCGTGATCCGTTTAGTCCGCTCTGACGTCCATATCTATTTTTAGCAGAGATCACTATCGTGCTCATATGTAGATTTGGACAGAATTAATATTTAGAGTGTTTTTGACGTAATTTATAGTACCTTACAATGAAAGTAGCGTTCAAAATTGTCTTTACTTAGACTAGAGTATGAGTTTATGCAGAAATTATGCCTTAATTTCCCAAAACAGTGAGAAAATATTGTTTCATGCATTTGATGTAATAAAACCGTTGAATACCACCTTTAAAAGAAGATCTTCCAGCTGATGTGCGGTAATGAAACCTAGACATATTTCTGTCACACCCCCTCAACAATAGATGGACATTTACAAACACGGGAATACACGAACATAGACACACACACTCACTGAGCCAGAAGAACCAATTGTTCATTTGTCCATAAACCGCCAGTTTGTAGATGCCGTCAACTGGGAACTTCACCTGGATGTACCATGTGTCCTCAGTCCGTCCAGCGAATACCAGGTTGCCCCACTCCTCCTCTTCCTGCACATCAGTGTCTAGAGTGTATAAATCGTAACTGAACTCAAGATTCTTAATGTTCTCTGCATCACATTTGATGCGAATCAAGCACATACCGTTCTCCGACATAAGCACGCTTTCATGATTACTCTTCAACTCCATATTGTTCGAGAAAAACGCCGGTCGAAGAAACGGGAATTTAAGGAATGTCGGGTAACGAATGCGGACATCCAGGAACTGCCAGTAGCTCTGGATCTCGTCTGGGATGCAGCAGTAAATGAACTCCTGTGGTTTGGGCGCAAAGAAAAACATGTTGAGTATGTGACCTGGTTGGTGTGAGATGGCACCACGTGACGTCTGCAGCAGGTTCCAGTTCCCTAGCGGACTCTTTGTGGCGAGGGGAGTACATACCAGGTATGGGTGCACGAGCTGCCAGCTGCCGTCCACGTGCACAGCGTTCCACGTGGACCGGAAGTGTCTGAGGTCATCCTCTCCGACCTGGTGGTGAGACGACTTGTAGATTCCCCGAATGATCACACACGGTATGTGGATCGATCTGAAAGTGAATTGAGAGTTAACTAATTTTAAGACTCGGATAACCAAACTGGATATATCGTGGAATTATGTATGTGTAATGTTTGGTTTTCAAAGTTTCAGGGTGAATCCCTGAACAATTTATCCTTTAATTCATTGAACTATTCCAAAACCAGTAATGTTCAACCAATCAGACAACCAAAAGTGTTGTGTTTTTGTTTATTTATTTGATGGATTTATTGTCCAACCAATCGTGGAGTTATCCTTATATTTGATTGAGCATTAGCCAGGGAGCTATGCACCTTTGTCCTGTTGTAGTCAACATACAATTCGTATTATTGTGACATACAACGACCTTGCATGTTACTGGTATACGAACAGCACACTACTGTTATAATCGATTTCATTAGCTTATTTCAGAACATCACAGTATGACATTAACATTCTGTGTAACGTTTAGAACAATCAGTAGGATAAATCTGATTTTCCTGTAACAGACATGGGTAGCACTGCGGTACCAGAAAAACACTCCAGTTACTTAACATGTAGAATAATGCGGGAGAAAGGTCGTACAAAATCCAATAAGTACAAATGTAAGAAATAAATTCGATTATGTTTCTCGTGTTTTGGTTGTCTGTATTAATTAATCTTACTTTTGATCGCAGAGCCATTCTTAAAGAGCAAAAAGGTAGAAAAGACCGATACCATAAAACCATTTTCTACCTGCATAAGTTAGCCAGGAGCCCAGCGTACGTGCCTGTGCCTTCCTTGATCCGCTTCATGTAGGCCAGCACTGTTCCGGGTTTGGCCTCCTGACCGTAGGGCCGGGTTCGAATTTTCTGGCAGCTCATCCATGTGACCAACACCCTGACTTTAAGGATTTCACAGCTGCAATCCTTCGTTAAGTAGTGCGCCACCTGGTCAAATGGACCGCATGCCTGGTTCAAGTCGTTGTTCTGGTGAAGTAAGACATCCATAAATACATACAAACAACCCTCATTTATTAAACTTTGAAAAAAAGCAACGACAACGTAAGTATCATTGTTGTAGATCATTGGTGAATCCTGCATTATATGTCTGATTTTTAAGATTGTAAAACAAAGCTTAATCAAATAATTGCTGTTTATTGAAATAATTGAAATACTATGCTTACAATGAAATCAACTCTATTTTCTAATTAGAAGAAAGAGGTTATATCTTGATGCTTAAACCAATGAAACATGAAAACATAAACACTTGTGACGTCGTCTTATGTGTCAATAAGCTGTGGTTAGTTTGAAACATAACACACTCAAATGTTTGACGTGTTTGTGTTCATAAACAACATAATGTACTTGTAGGACATAGTTGCACTTACAACGAAAATGCTTCAAGATAATCATGTTTTGATTTTAATTACATATTTTGTCACAAAATTATTTGTTTTAAATCAAAACCTCCCTAAGACTGAATTGTTCTAGCATCAGGTACTATATCTTTACTGCACGGGGACGCCCGTGGTTGATGGTACAGTCGCCGATTTGTAACTCCCTCTGACTATTCGAACTTTTCATCCGCGTGGGTTCGAGTCCCGGCCGAGACTAAGAATTTGATAAAAAGTCTGCCAGCCTACCTGCGGTATGCCAGTTTGTCTATCCAGTCATATTCTCCACCAAAACAGCTGGGCATCGAACATAATTGTGTCGCTGTGGAGGAATTTAAAATAAAACAAAACTAAACTGGTGTATTTACCCTAATGGTTTCAAAGTCAGATGCGATAAAGTTGAGTTTATCCGAGACTGGCTTCCAGCCCTTGGGCGGCGGGTACGTCAGATCTGTAATAGGCGTCTCCGTCTGCAAACAATACATACAGGCCTTGACTTGGAGCAGGAATCTCAGTTCAGATTTGAGCTCAAGTTAAAATTTGATCTTCCAGATGTTCCACACAGAGGCATAATCATATAAATGTTGCAATAGTCAACATCATTTACATGGAAAGGATGTGGTTCATCGTATTAAGGGAAGCTAAAAAGGAATAAGTAAGTAACTTGGCAGTAAACTTTTGTCCATAAGCAAAATCTAAATGGAGACATGTTACTGCAATTGGCTTTGCCAACAACAACAGGGCGATAAAAGTATTTGTTTTATTTATCTTCATCTTAATGGCATGAGATGAATATTTATATAAAATTTTATTCATGTATGCTTAAAATCTGGAATCTTCAGGCAAGCCTACCTATCAAACGATTATGATCGCAATTTAGGAGGAAAAAATGCATAACACGGCGAGGAGCTGGGTTAGAACAGAAATTGTTGAGTTAAAACCCTTCTTGGAGACCAATGTTGTTAACGGTATGTGTCATAAAAAGGATCAGGGCCCACGTGCAGAAACATTTCTCACTCCAGCTTTTGCTCAAGCTCAAATTCACTTGCCAAATACGTCTTAATTGGCCAAATTCATAACAGGGGACGGATTCTGCCAGTGGGGCCAGGGCCGAAGCTTTGAGCCTGAGTCTGACCTCGTTCTCAAGCACCTGATTTGTCATACTTCGATTCTAAATTAAATTAAATTAATGAGATCCATTAAGATCGCCTCAGACTTAAGCGCGCGCGCACGCATACACAGACACACAAACTTTAGTTACCAAAAAGAGTGTTGGACAATAATATTTAATCTTAGCACAATGCTAACTATCTCAATCAAAGCTATGGAGACAACTTACGTCGACTCCATTCTCAATCTCCCAGTTGCCTTCCAATGGAATGTTTTCCTTTTCGTACGATACCGGGGCGTAAAACTCCGACCGCGACGGTACGGTATGCTTCGTCTGCTCCGAGTGTTTCCGAACGCCTTTCGGTGGTCCCCTGTCATTTCCGGCGTCCCCACTCGGCGAGACTCTGTTATGTCGTGGCGTTGACTTAATACTGCCCGACTTTCTCGATTGGGCACGCGAGCCAGCTCCTCGTCGCGGGCTTTTGGGGTTTTTCTTTGGGCTCGCTGCAGGTTTGGATCCACCACAGCCCATGTTAGCGTTAGGAAGTCATTGTAGATAAGTCTGAAATGAGACGAAAAGCATGCATGTATGGTACGGGGCTATCTTCTACATAATTCTAATGCAAGACATTTTAGATATCGTAGCAGGTCCTGAACGAACGGTTGTATGAAATAAAGGTTGCGCAAACTGTAAACAAATGAAACTAAACATTTAATTTCTTGCAATTTCATTTAGATTCGCCCTTACAATGTAGAAATACGCCACCAAAAAATCAAGCAATTTTAATGATACAGTTTACTGATTGTTAATTACCTTGTGAAAAAAATCAATAACGGAAAAAATACACTCCTGTATTTATGTTGAGGTATTTGAGTATAGGTCATATGGGTAATTGGTTCAAATCTGAGACTTTGCTTTTTATGTTTTCAGATATTTATTGTTTAATAAATTATGAACCGTCGTTTCATCGAAAATGTGGGCAACACAGTAGGCAAAGCAGTTTATTAATTTAAACTATGATAAAATTTGTAAATTGCCGAAACAGAAATGAAATTTATGTTTGACATCGGGAACAGGCCTTATCTATGGCGCGGCGCTTATATAAACTAACATATTTAAAAGCTTCGTAAAGGATACTTTATTTTACATTAAACACGATATAAAAGTGACCTTATAGCCGGATATGGATGAATATTATTAATTACGTCTTAGTATTTACTTTTAGTATTTTACGTTTTTAACAGCTGAGTTGTCCATACATGTCCAGAAGAGTCAGCCAAAAGAACACCAATCAGAAACAAGAAAGATGATTATCTAAATGTAACACTACTTACGCTGACAGAAACACGTAGTCCAGCAGCTTGCTATAAAATCCACACAAGCATTAAGAAGCGGTCTGTATAAGACAATGGTTGGTAACTCTTTTAAATCACTAGCTGGTGAGGTAACTGTGTTCACAACAGTAAAACAAACAGTGTTTCTATAACAGATCGATCGTGGTGCCTTCATGCATTTTTGATAGGCGTGTTCTCAAGGACCATGGCGCGTGTCATGCTACCCCGACTATGTACTTGCCACCCTGACGAAAGGCTCCCAGTCACAGCCAGGATATTATCGGGTAACAGGGACTGAAGGTCTCAGGGAGACTGGTACCCGGCTGGAGAGGTGACGGGACCAACGGCAGGTTTAATATCCGCCCTGGTACACATAGTTTTGTATTTTTTATGGTCCTTGTATATATACCTTTTGGCTACTTATATTTTAATCAGGTACGCCTTTGTATTATTAATTAAAATTCCCATTCCGGTTCCCCAAACATATCTAGCCATGTTTAGTTTCTTGCATTATAATGTGTAATTAAGCTGAAATGATACTAGGCAAAATAATCTTTAAATAATATCTGTACTCGTATCATTTTTGCCCTTATCATCACCATCATCACCCTACCACCACCACCACCACAACCACCACCACCATCATCATCATCATCACATCATCTTCATAATCGTCATCATCACTACCAAATTCACCTCTAATACTACTTATTTGGTGACTCTGCGGATAGAAAAAAAAGCCTAGCTGACAACACTGTGTATATTGATTAACAGAACTGCTGTTTAAATAACCACAAAAACATACCGCGACCTCATCAAAGTATGCACCCTGGCAAAGTCATTGAATAAAGCATTTAAAAGTTACAATGTTATGTTAAACAATATACAACCATAATTAACCCCACCGTCAGCATAAATATTATTTTGAATGAGTGATGCGACCACATAATTTAATTTTCGACAGTTAATTTCCGAATCGTTAGGTTCATTATACATGATTAAATATAAATGAACGAAATACTTTTAAATTGGTGACAAATGGGTGTTGAACAAAGGAACAACTGGTTGATAAAATATGACGATGGTTGAATATTGAAGGAGGGAATGACGTTTTAAGAGGAATGGACAGACGGATGGATAGGAAGACAGAGGCAGTGAGAGAGGCAGTGATAGAAGGAGGGGATGGTGATAGCATTGATCTGTCTGTCTGATACATTAAAGGACGGAATTATTGATGGATGGAACGACTTGTAGAATGATAGATGAAAAGAAGGAAATTGATAGATGAAGGACTGAAAAATTAATGGATAAAAATACTTATGTTTTGATGGATGCAAGAATGGGATGGGAGAGGATGGGATTAGCCGGCATTTTTGCCGATACTGCGCGGCGACATTTCTATCATTATAGAACAGGGGCACTTATGAGGTGCCCAGGGACTGAACCCAGTCGGTCCATTACACTGACACCGACAAGTCAGGCGAAATGCTGTTCCATTAGTCCCGAGCGTTAGGAGGAAAGCCACTACTACCAATTTTAAAGTCTTTGGTTTGACCCGGCCGGGGTTCGAACCCACGACCTCCCGATCCGCAAGCCGAAGCACTACCACCTGAGCTATTGGGTGGATGGAGGTAAGATGGTTTGGCGGATATTAAGGCGGATGAAGAGACGAATGTCTTGATAGGGATTGGGATTATCCGGCATTTTTGCTGAGACTGTGCAGCGACATGTCTATCATTATAGCACTGAGGCACTTATTAGGTGCCCAAGGACTGAACCCGGCCGGTCCATTATACTGACACCGACGAGTCAGGCGTAATGTTGTCCCCTTAGCCCCGAGCGTTAGGAGGGAAGCCACTACTACCAACTTTAAAGTTTTTGGTTTGACGGCGGACAGAATGATGGAAGAAAGGTGCGGCGGACAGAATGATGGAAGAAAGGTGGGGACGGACAGAATGATTGAGGAAAGGTGAGACGGACAGAATGATGGAAGAAAGGTGCGGCGGACAGAATGATGGGAGAAAGGTGGGACGGACAGAATGATGGAAGAAAGGTGGGGACGGGCAGAATGATGGAAGAAAGGTGGGACGGACAGAATGATGGAAGAAAGGTGGGACGGACAGAATAATGGAAGAAAGGTGGGACGGACAGAATGATGGAAGAAAGGTGGTGCGGACAGAATGATGGAAGAAAGGTGGGGACGGACAGAATGATGGAAGAAAGGTGGGAAGGACAGAATGATGGAAGAAAGATGGGGCGGACAGAATGATGGAAGAAAGGTGCGGTGGACAGAATGATGGAAGAAAGGTGCGGCGGACAGAATGATGGAAGAAAGGTGGGGACGGACAGAATGATGGAAGAAAGGTGCGGCGGACAGAATGATGGAAGAAAGGTGGGGACGGACAGAATGATGGAAGAAAGGTGGGACGGACAGAAGGATGGAAGAAAGGTGCGGCGGACATAATGATGGAAGAAAGGTGGGACGGACAGAAGGATGGAAGAAGGTGGGACGGACATAATGATAGAAGAAAGATGGGGCGGACAGAATGATGGAAGAAAGGTGGGGACGGACAGAATGATGAAAGAAAGGTGGGACGGACAGAATGATGGAAGAAAGGTGGGGAGGGGCAGAATGATGGAAGAAAGTTGGGATGGACAAAATGATGGTAGGTGGGACGGACAGAATGATGGAAGAAAGATGGGGACGGACAGAATGGTGGAAGAAAGGTGGGACGGACAGAATGATGGAAGAAAGGTGGGGCGGACAAAATGATGGAAGGTGGGACGGACAGAATAATGGAAGAAAGGTGGGACGGACGGATGGAATAAGTGAAGTAAGAACGCATGATGAAAGAAAGGTTTAAATGGCGGATGGAAGGATAGATGAAGCGACGTAGAGATTGATGAGAAATGTTTTAAAAACGAGTGGTTTGATGGATGCAAGGATTAAAGCAGATTGAATGACAAATGTAAAGACAAATAAATAATGTACTGATAGATTGAGTGAAGGAAAATAGTTCAAAGGATGGATGGATTGATTGATGAAATAAGTAAGGACAGAATGTTCTAGGTGTGGTTAGGGGCTGCCTGATTTTTTGTGTTTGCAGAGATTAGATGATGTATGGAATGAAAAGAAATATGAATTAGTGAATACACTGGAAGATAAATTACTGACTTGTGGACAGAATTAGATTCCCATCCCCAAAATCCTGAATCCGCCACTGGCATATTAAAGTGAAAAAGGAAGTGACAAAGACTGTTAGACAGTCCTTATCGTGAAACACTCGCACTAACTGTCCGGACTTTTTAATCTAAAAATAAACACGATGGAGACTTTTGCTAGCATTTATACTGACGGCAGAGCGAAGAACCCGAATGATGCAGCGCAGATCAGATAGAAAATACCTATTGGTAATGACGAATATGCTGCACATTTCAAGATGTAAGAAGGACTTCAATAAACAGTATATTCGGGAATCTTTTCGGATAAGTAAACACTTATATGATTGTTTCTATAAAAACTGGTCCGAACTGTCCGATACCACTTTTCTTGTTTGATGAGTAGCGAGAGACTTAGGACTCTTTGAGGGGTCTAAGTCAACTCTTAAAGGTGGGATCCGACAGTTTACCTTTTTTATGCATATAACAATATTTTCCACGGCTTCTGGAATATTTGCGTATTTTCTGCACAAGCTCGTGTGTTAGTCCGAGTAGGGCCGATTGTGAACATTACCTTTATATGAGACAGTACACATTGCGACAAAAAACATCTCTAAATGTCCATTCTTTCCAAATCTATAAATAAGCACGAATATGATCTCTGCTTAAAATAGATGTCGATATAACGCCATATCAAAAGTAAACTGTCACGTGGTTTTCTTAGTTTAACAATAGCTATCTCTGCAGCGTGGCTCAGATAGGAAATACCTGTTTGTAATGACCATTGTAGTGTAACGCTTAATTTTTCACAAAGACCGAGGTTATCACTGAACAACATTTGAGTGACCTTTTCATGTAATAATGACTTATTTGTTTATTTAAGAAATAAACACAGGGTATCCGACAGTTTGTTTTCGTCAAATACACGTAAACCTGGAGTGGAGGAAGGGGGGCATCATTTCTGCAAAAAGTGATCACTCTTCATTCCCATTCTTTCTAAAACTATAAAGAAACGTTGTGATTTCTGCTTAAAATTGACATCGACGTTAGAGCGAATTAGCAGAATGTTAATATAAAGTAGAATGTTTATATGAAGTTACAGGTCACGTGGTTTTCTTAGTTTTAAAAAAAAGCTAAATGTGCAGCGTGGCTTAGAAAGGAAACACATATTTGTAAGGACGAGTGATGCGTTATGCTTCACTTTTTACATAGATGTAGGATATCATTGATCAGAATTTTGCGAGATATTTTCTTTTGTACTTTGAGAGAAAAAAATCTGGCCCAAACTTTAATGGGATACACCTATACATTGAAAATAAATTCTGCTAATGTGTGGATGGGTGGATTGGTGATCATATCAAGGTAGAAGTGGGTGGATAGGCTGGTGTACATATACAAGTATATTGACCGGTGTATTGGTGGATGCTTCAAAGTTCGTTATCATTTGCATATCAATCGCAACGTTTAACCGATCCCCGATACAAAAATGTTAATTTAATGACTTGGGAATGTGTGTTAACTCGATAAAACTAATTGTATTGATTCTTTCACATATAATTTCACATCGACCATAGCGAAATGGCCCGTTGAGCCCTGATGAAAGATGCGCATCCGGACTGTTAAATCAATAGAACTCGGTCCTACAACTGACGCCGTTAAGAACGATAATAAACTTGCGAGGAAATGGGATATTAGTTATAAGATCTACACCTTGATACCTTATTCCTACTAACAGCTTATTTTCATCAATAAACTTCCTTCGTTATTCCAGATTTGCTAGCTACGAATATTAGGTAAATGATCAATAAGCGATCGATATAATATTGTAGCAGTTTCACTGGTATTTCTTTCTCAGAAGTTTAGTTGGTATAGAGGCCCGCTAGTATTTGGATGGTCAGTAGTTCGAATCCCTGTTGAAGCTCACTTTTTCAGCTCCTGTTACAATATGGATCATGCTAACTAAAATCTTGTTAAATTTATTCCTATTTAAAATTATCAAAAGCATATATTAATACATAAATGTGTATTCTGACGCATGCACGTACCTTTGATAAAGTATTTACCAGCATCTTATCGTCTTCATTTATTTACTTTAGAACTGAATCAAATGACGCCATATTGAATCGTCGCAAAATGACGTAATGGTGACGTCACGATTGAACTATGATTTTACACTAGATCGGAAACAATGATAGGAGAGCGAGATTCGCGGCGACCATCTTGGTACAGACTATGTTGCAGGCGACTTAAACAGACCGAAACGGGGTTTTCGGTATTTTATTTTTAATGCCTTTAAATATGCCACGACAGTGTGCACTCGTCCCGTGTCGGAACAAACAGGTCAAGGGGAAAGATGTTACCTTTTATGTGTATGTTTTCCAATTATGTATAAAATGTTATAGATCTAATACATATTTAAAAACACATAATAGACGTAGACTATATGAAGCAGAAGCTACTTTAATTTATCTCCTTTCCCCACTTATCTCCCCATTTTTATCCCTTTCTCTTTCTTTCTTCTCCGTTTTTCGTTTTTTCCACATACAGTCAACTCTCGTTATCTCAAATTTCAAGGGACCGTAGAAAATAGTTTGAGATATCCGAAGTTTGAGATAGCCGAATTTAAGGATAGTTTGTGTAAATCTTGAAAATCTTACCTGCTACACGATGACTGGTGATGACTGAAATTCCTTGTTATATCTGCCACTGTACACTAAGTTTCTGCAAGTTTGTGTGGTTTTGCATGTTTAAAGTGGTATTAGATTTTTTACAATGTAATTTAACATTCTTCTTTTTATTGTAGGTTGTTGCGTCGTCGTAAGTGCATGGCCTAATATTGTATACCTGAAGCTGATACCTGCACGTTGGTTTATTGTTGTTGTTTGTAAGAAAAAATAAAATAAAATATAAAAGGTTAAATTTTCAACGTTTTATTTACAAAAATAAATACATAGCACATTTCACATTAGTACTATAGCACACTCACGTTTACACCCGGTCCGTCGGTTCTCGTTTCATAAAAAAACTTGTAATGTCCGTTTGTTTAGTTGCAACCTTGGACAGATGAACGTTTGTCAGGGTTCTTTGAATACCAGTTAAGAACACATCTTTCACTCTGTCGTCGATATCAATTGTGTCCATAAATCCCACTAAATAATCACAAGCCTTAAAGGCTCCTTCTAAGTTGTATGTGACGACGGGCGTTTCTTCATCGTCATCATCGTCTTCATCACTCGGTGTCTCAGCAGAAACGATGGCTGAAACTATAGCTTCATCTGTGACGTCTTCGTTTGTTGGTAGGTGATCGTCGGCCCTCACGTAGTCTTCCATTTGAACCTGATGAAACATTGATGCTAGGTCTGATAACGGCACATCGTCAAATGGATCATCGTCATCATCACTGGTTACAACAGGAGACGTTGGGACAAAGCCAGCGTGTTTGAAACAGTTGGCGATGGTCTGTTTTGACACTGATGACCAGGCTAGCTTCATCATGCGAAGAGCGTCCAACACGTTCAGTTTAATCATAGGCTCATTGTTGTCAATAGCCCTGATCTGTCGTTGCCGAACCAACTTCCTGTAGTGGGTCTTGAAGTTGTGAATGACCCCTTGGTCCATCGGCTGTGTTACACTAGTGGTGTTTGGCGGGAGAAACACCAACTTGACACTCTTCATACCAGGTACGTCAGGATGGGCAGGGCAGTTGTCAATAACTAGAGCGACCTTTCTTTTCTGTCTAGTCATATCACGGTCAATTGCCCATAACCACTCTGTGAACAACTGAGAAGTCATCCATGCCTTTGTGTTGGCTTTGTAGGCTGTTGGAAGCTTCTTTACATTTTTGAAGCACCTCGGCTTTTCTGGCTTCCCAATCACGAGCAGTGGGCGCTTGTCATTGCCTGTCATGTTGGCGCATACTAGGACGGTGAGTCTTTCTTTACTTTGTTTTCCTCCGTGACAACTTTTGTTTTTGAATTCGAGGGTTTTGTCAGGCAGCAAACGGAAGAACAAGCCCGTTTCATCGGCGTTGTAGACATCCTCAGGTGAGTAGACTTTTAGAATGGCCTCAAGTTTACTGTGCCACTTTGACATTCCCTCTCCTGTCACGCTATTGGATTCACCGCACACTTTCTTGAATACTATGCCATGTCGTGCTTTAAATCGTTCGAGCCAACCAGATGAGACATCAAACTCGGACTCTGTAATTCCCAGCTTACAAGCAAAGTCACGAGCCTTGTTTTTCAGAACTTCACCAGAGACAGGAATGTTTTGTGCCCTGGCATTTGAAAACCACTTTAGCAAAGCTTCCTCTATCTGTGGGAACTTAGCCTGTCTGTTCTTTTTTCTCTGTGGCCCGAATTCGCAAGATTTAAATTTAGTCTTAATTTCTTCTTTGTTTTTTATCCAACACGACAACGTGGACGGTGGAACATTGAAGTCTGATGCAATTTGTTTCTTTGATTTTGTGCCTTTTTCGACTTCCATAATTGCCTGGTACTTTGTCTCGTATGATTTTGTGTCTAGCTTTCTCTTAACTCCTCCTTTACCAGACACAGCAGCTGATCCAGCTATCCCCCCAGATTTGGGTCCTTCACTGGATTGCTCAGCTGCAAGAAAGTTTAATGTCGATCTGACTATCCCCCCAGTACTAAGACCGGGTCCTTCATCAGATTGCTCGACACTTTCTCGTGTCTGGTCTGTTGCCATAACAATAATCAGTGCGTGTATTCCGATTTTAGCCATATGCCTGACTTTATAGAGTTATTTATAATGTTGCAAAAATAAATAAATAAACAGAAAAAAAGAGAAAAAAAGATTTATTGCTTATTTGATCATGATTTGATAATCTAGTTATCTGCAGCTGCAGGAAGCACCATGTGAAGGAAAGTGCATTTTTTTGTTTTTGAAATACATCGCAGTGACCGTTTATGAACATTATAGCAACGTCCAGCTATTTTAATGGATGAAGACCCCAATCAAATTTCTGGGTAAAACCGTATGCGCATTACAGGTTGTGTAATTTAAGCAAAATATCCACTCAAAATATTAGAAAATCGTCAAATTTTACTAAAAACACATTCTGTCATCAACTTTTATCAATTATATCCATATAACACTATCTAAAACAGTATCTGGCTGAATTTTGTTATATTTAACAGTGACAGAATTTTAGAGGTTTACACAAAGCGTTCAATAGTAGTGCATCAACATCCTTGTAAACACTGTCTTCTGGTCTTTATGGCAGTTTTAATTGAATTTCTTAATTCATTATCTGAAAATGTCAACATTTTGAATCTACCATCTGTTGTTTTGATTCGCCTCATTTGCCTTATGTCAGGAGCAATTGTTGCGCGTAGGTATTTTACTTCCTCTAGGAGTTGTTTCTCATTCAGTTTGTCAAGTAATCCCAGTGAATTCGGGGTAACTGGTCCCGAATGTGATTTACAAGCCTCCAACAGTTTCACTGTTTTCTCCATTTTCTTTTTCTTTAAATCTTCCTTTTTGAGAACTGACATTTTTTGCTACTTTATTGTTCCAATAAAGTCTGCTTCTAGCTTCTTTACTCGTTTGACAGCTTCAGAACTCCTCGCCCATTTCCAACGACTTTTACGCTCATCCTCAGGCTGAACGCAGAAAGATGAGTCAACAAGTAACCCATTTGTAACTACTACGTTCTTCTTTGAAAATATCGAGACTGAAGCTGATCCGCCGCTGACTTTGATTCTCTTGTCCAGTTTTGCAAATTCAGATTCACAACCAAGATTTGTCAGTGGTGCTTTCTGTAACCTTTCCTCAAACTCTGGGTCTACTTCCACTGTGTTGAAATATTCCATTTCAGATAGCTGACGTTCAAGTGTGTCCAATACTTCATCAAGCACAGCGGCTATTAACTTCCCTTTTCCTGTATCAGACTTTAAGCTGTTTTCCTGTTCCTGTTTGATTTCCTTCCACTTTTCATCAAAGAATTTCTTAACACCAATCCAATTTCTCTCTGTGTTCTTATCTTGATTTTGATCATCAATTCCCAGTAACATCATCAATGGGGATATAATCAAATCACCAATGAATGAATACACTTCCGTGCAACACAGAAACCATTCATTTTGTATGTATCTTGAGACAGCTAACACAAGCTTGTTTGAATTTGTGTCCACTATTGCATCAAAGAATTCGAGTATGGACTCACGTCTAGCTAAGTATTCTTTTGCAAGTTCAGCTATTCGCCCAAAACGATTCGCAACAAAGCCTTTGAATCCTGTATGGGGAATGTCATTTGCACGGAATGCGCTGCATGGCTTGGAGATAGGAGTTTAGCGATTGCTATCAACCCTAATGTGTGGATGCTTGAACTTGGAGAGCAGAATACCTTCTCACCAGCTGTTATCTTGATCAGGTTTTGGATACCTATGTGTTGCTCGGTATTCCTAATCACTTTATCACATGCGTGGTCCACGCCTTATATCAAATGAGCACAACATTTGATTGCTTTCTCTTCACTTACGCCAAGATTCTGTAGCAACATGTTACAATCACCGGCACGATCTGACATCCAAAAATCTATATGTTCCTTTAAATCATCAACAGTTGTGTCAGCCAGTAAAGCCAGACAGTTGAGTTTAAACTCATAAGCTTTAGCCCCATCTTTTCCAGAGTGGCTTATGTTTTCAGTGTAGCCAGTTGTCAAGGTTTTCCACATCTTGGAGGGCCCTGATATTGTGATATGATCTGATTTAACGTCATATAGCTTGTGTCCAGCAGCCTTGGTGGTATCATCCAAACCAACAGTAACTACAGATTCACCTTTATTTAAAATATGAACTGCTACCAGTTCCAAATTCAAGAAGGAAGCATCCTCTAGGTACCTTGATATTAATCTTCTGCTTGGAAACACATAAGTCAAATCACCTGAATGCCGATGTTGCCTTTTCTTCATTGTTTTATCATTTTCATCTTCTTCACTACTTTCACTGCTCTCTGCATTCTCAGATTCATTATCACATGTGAGATCGTGGGCAACCCATTTCTGTTTGAAAATAATGTTTCCTACATTAATTATTATCAGTGTAAGATCATTTGGTGTTACCTTGCATTCTGACAGACATTGTACAGTGCAACGCATTACATCTTCATTTATTTTTATCACTTCATCACTAAAATCAGGATCTGTGATTGTTTCAATTACTTCTTCAGCAAGTAGTTCTTGCATCTGCTCTTTTTGTCTATTACTTTCTAACTTCTGTAATTGAATCAACTCATCTCTCTTATTCATGTCAGATTGTTTCCGCTTTTCAGCTCTTGCCCTACTTCGTGTCCAATCTTTTGGCACTGTTTCAGTACAAATGGCTTTGTAACTTCCATGACAATTGTCCTGGTAAAACTTCTCATCTTCATTTACCCCGTGTTCTGATTCCAGCTCCTTCTGGTACTTTTGGTTTGTAGTTCGAATATCATATGCCCATTTTGATAATTTCTCTACAAAGCTTTTTGCACTTTCATCCCACTTATCAGACTTTGCCCTCGACTGATTGCTGTCATGCTTTAAAATGGTCTTGAACTTTTCATAATCTTCACTTATCTTCTTTGCTATTGATGCTTCTGTCATTGGATATACGTTCTTTGATATTCAGTCATGGCTCAGTTCACGAGCAACTAATTTGCTTGCCTCATCACGGCTGATACTCTTGTGTCCCTTCTTTGGCTGTTTACATAATGATAACATCCTTCCAATTACTATTTTGCCAGAAGATAACTTATTCTTAGAAACAAATTGGTCTATTTCCCTAAAAGACTCCCCAAAGAGTTCTTTACACACATAGCTTTGTCGACTTTTTGGTCTCACTTGGTCAGCCATTCTTAATTAATACCTGCAAGTGTACATGAGAAAACTGTGTTATATTTTAATATATATACATATATGTATTGCAATGCCAAATTTACATTTCATATGAGTGTAACATATTTTAATTGTTAGATTTACATTAAACATCTGTTGTTTTCATGATAATCCATATGTTATCAAAAATATTCCTTTATTTTATTCATTTTAAGAACATTTTGACGGCCATTTTGAATTTTGTTTGATTCAAAATGGCTAAATTTAACCAATTGGCAGTATATCTAATTATCTAGTGCATCTATATATTATAGGTGTAAGGAGAAGCAGAATGTATACAAGAAACCACATAGATATAAATAATTTTCACGAAATACCAGCAAATTTAATATAAATTATGATTTTTGTCGGCCATTTTGATAAAAATGGACTGTTCCAACCGAAATAAAAAAAATTGTTGAAGTTTTGACCGAATTTATTCTAAATACACTAAATGGCAATAGAAAAAATACTATTTAGAAAAAAATCAGATTGGCCCACCCCGATTCTTTTATAAAATCCAAATGGACAGTTTCCTGAAGTCCATTGAAAAGTTTATAGAAAGTATCTTGAAAATACTTAGATATATTTTGTTTCTTCTACAATATTGAACCATGCTGACACCATAATCTGGTTAAAATTTGATAAAGAGTTCTTTCACACCGACAAAACAACATACGTTTGTTGTACATACGTGTGGCCTGAAAATTCGCCTATGAATAACATTGAAGGTACTGATCTATACGACAGTGTGAAAAATGACGTCACAAATTTAAATGATAATTGTAGCATTTATGTAGTGGGCGACCTTAATGGGAGAGTGGGGAAAAAGGCTGATTTTATTGTTCAGGATAAAAAGATTAGTGATATCGACGATGATACGTATATACCAGACATACACCTTCCCAGGTCCTCTATGGACAGTGTAACCAATACACAGGGTCATAGAATCATTGAACTATGTCAATCCACTAGGCTACGTATCGGCAATGGTCGGTTAGGACAGGATACATGCGGCGCATGTACGTACATGTATGTGTCGACGGTCGGGTCGTCACTCATTGACTACCTACTATTGCGCGAATGTGATTTTAAAAACATAACAAACTTCGTAATAGGCAATTTTAACTACTTGTCGGACCATGCACCGCTAATTTTTGCAATAAGGTGTTATAAACAGGAAAATAAGACACGGGAAGCCGCCGTTACTACCCTGCGATGGAATGAAATGGAGCGTGAGATATTTCGCAGAGGTCTGATTGGTTGGACACCCGACCTTTACAATAACACGAAAAATATAGTCGGTTCGGATAGCAAAGTTGTCAACTCATGCGTTTCACAATTTGTTGATATATTGACGAATATAGCAGATCCGCTGTTCTTAAAGGTTAAGCAACCAAAATCTTATATAAAAGGGGCGAGGAAAGCAGGCTGGTTTGATTTTGAATGTTCAGAGGCAAAACGTGAATATATGGACGCCTTGAAAGTATATAGTCGATATAGAAGCGATGAGAATAGAATCTTATTCTGTAACAAGAAAACGCGATATAAGAAGTTGATAAATAAAAAACGACGTAGCTTTGAATTGCGAAAAGTTAATAAGTTAGAACAGATGCGCTTTGCGAAGCCTAAGGATTTCTGGAATTTATTCAGGAAGAGGTCTGAAAAAGGCAATGGCATATCATTAGAGGACTTTTACAAATATTTTGTAGATCTAGCAGGTAATGTGGCAGTATCAAATGATGAAGTTAACACGTTTAATGATAACCATAATTTTGACGAGGATATTAATGATGAACTAAATAAACCAATAAGTGTTGGGGAAATAACAGAGGATGTAAAAAAATGAAAAAGGGCAAATCGCCAGGAATAGACACTTTATTGAATGAATATTTTATTGAAAGCATCGACATCACTGGTTATTACCCAGAAATTTGGACTAAAACTATTATCGTACCAATTTTCAAAAAAGGAGATGAACTGACCGTAAGTAATTATAGAGGTATTGCGTTAATTAGCTGTTTTTCCAAGCTATTTACCGGCATTATAAACAAGCGATTAAATATCTGGTGCGAACAAAATGAGAAGCTATCAGATGCGCAATTTGGTTTCAGAAAGGGAAGGTCGACGGGCGATGCAGTATTTGTTTTAAATGCCCTAGTAAATAGCTATTTAAATAAGAATAAACGGTTTTACACAGCCTTCATTGACCTACGCCGTGCGTACGATGGTATTGATAGGAGATCCCTCTGGTTTAAGCTGTTCACTTGTGGTATAGGTGGGAAAGTTTTAAGGGTTATACGAAACATGTATTCAAAATTGCAAACATGCGTGAGACAGGGTGGCAAATACACTGATTTCTACGATAATTTGGTGGGGCTAGCGCAGTTAGAAACATTATCTGCGATATTTTTTTCTCTATACATTGACGACATAGTAACAGATTTAAGTGATCACCAATTAGACCAAGTTGAAATAAATGGCACCAGAGTACCAATTTTATTGTACGCCGATGATATGGTCTTAATGGGGGCTTCAATCGAAGAGTTGCAGCGTAAATTGAATAAACTGTCAGTCTTCTGTAAAACGTGGAATCTGCAGGTTAATTGTGAAAAATCGAAAGTCGTCGTGTTTAGAAGAAGGGGGCGAATTAAAGAAAATGAAAAATGGTTATATGAAGAAATAATTTTAGGGGTCGAAAAAAATTTTAATTATCTGGGTTGCGTGTTTAATTATAATGGTGGATTTACTCTACACCAACAATACATTTACGGTAAAGGACTTAAAGCACTCAGCGTACTTATGTCAAAGACAAAAAATGTATCATTAAAACCAAGTACAATGTGCCAACTTTTCGATGCGTTCGTGGGCTCAATTATTCAATATAACTGCGAAATATGGGGCTTCACTAAATCGAAAGAACTAGAGCGGTTACACCTACAATTTTGCAAATATCTTCTTCATGTAAAAAAGTGTACTTCATCTATGGGTACTTATGGAGAACTCGGCCGATACCCTTTATACATACACAGATACGTTAGAATCGTCAAATATTGGTTGAAATTATTGCGAAGTGAGAATAAACTCCTAACTAATACTTATCACATGCTACTCAACGATCTAAACCGAGGGAATTACAACTGGCTATCTCAGGTACGAAGTTTACTAGAAATAAATGGTTTTCTTCATGTTTGGATCAACCCCATGTCAGTATCAGAACCAAATCGGTTTTGCAAAGTCTTCAAAAACAGACTAATTGATTGTTTTATGCAAAATTGGAAAGATAATATTAACAATAGCACATCCTTAATATCTTACAATTACTTTAAAAGTAAATTTGAGTTCGAATGCTACTTAGATGCAGTAACAACAGATTTAAGAATTTACATCTCCAAACTTAGGTTATCATCGCATCCACTAAGAATAGAGGTAGGAAGATATGGGAGAGATAGAGTTGAATGGAGAAATAGACTGTGTTTAATATGTAACAGTAATGACATAGAAGACGAATATCATTTCCTATTTGTTTGTGAAAAAAATTCCATGCTAAGAAAAAGATTTATTAACGAAAAATGGTAAAAAAATTGCAGTATGTATAAATTTGTTATGTTTCTACAAACGAAAGATCGAAATGAACTGATTAAACTGGGAAAATTGCTCAAACACGCATTTAAAATAAGACGAAATGTACTTTATCGAAACTGTTAGTTGTTCCGCTTATGTATGTATATGCTTTTAGTTCCGAATGTACTAGTTTATCAACAGAGAGGACTGTCGTCAGAAAATGCGCCGTTGTAATTATTATTATCAATTAGAGTTTTACATACGTGACATTTAAAAATATCCAGCTATCAACTTAAAATGTTTGTAAAAGATTGTTGACGGTGTAGTTTCTGTTGGCTCTTGTCTTTTGATCTACTATTAAAATATTTGACTTACTATTTTCAAGATTTGTAAAGTGTTAAAATATTTATTACAATAATGCCTAGAAAGAAACCTGGAACCACATTTTTATATTACATAGTACAGTAGAAGAAAATGTTTTGTGATTTGGATATCTACTTATGCTATAACTTATTGTACTATATTTTTGTGTTTATGTTGCGACGAGGTACAATGTATGTACAAGTCATAAATAAAATCTAATCTAATCTAATCTAAATATTTACTAATAGTTGTATTTCGTCTGGTCCAACATCTAAAAAAGCATTTCCGGCAAATCAGTACTGTTTTGTTTGTCACACCATTTACTGAAGGCTTCAATGGAAATTTTTGTATTTTTATAAGATGATTTTTGTTGTAACTTCCATAAATACTCTACATCGACATTTTGAACTGCTTATTCCCCAACACCCAACTGAAATCTCAATTCAGAAATATTAATATATTTTGTTAAACATAACATCCGATACTGCAATGACATGTCTGCTAAAAAACTATGATAGCACTCATTCGTCTGCAAGGGCATCTTATTATAACAGACTTCTACATAAACATTTTAAGGTAAAGCAATATATATACCCGATATAGAATATATATATATATTAAACACTATATAACAAATTAAATATCATATATATTTTACTTGACATAATTTCTTTTGGAAATAGTACACTTATATTCGAAGTACTCATAATGCATATGAAGCCGAAGGAAACAAATACAAATTGATGTGAAAGGTGTCGAAATAATTATAAATAAGTTAACAAGTATACATTTTTGCTTGACGTATACATATCCGACTGCGACATGCTACCGATCATGGGCTACATGTTACCGATCATGGGCTACATGTTACCGATCATGGGCTACATGTTACCGATCATGGGCTACATGTTACCGATCAAGGGCGAACTGTTACCAGTTAAGGGAGGGCGAAGTGTGAAGAGGGCGAAGTGTTACAAATTGGGTACGGGCACGCATGGTCAACTTTTCTTTCTTTTTATTTTTTTACTTTTTGACATTTTTGCATCACTCTACCCGATATAGTATAAAACGTGTTTAGGTTTTAATTGTTAATTTGTGAATGAATTTTAATTGAATTATCTTTTCTAAATTTGATTACAAATTTGTTACCTGATAAATTCAAAGTCTAAAAAAGTCAAACCATGTAGTTAAATTATTTTTATATCTTGCAGCATCAACCAAATTATTTTATAGAACATACTGAGCTACTCTGAAATAAATCACTCGGCTATCAAGAGCTCGCTGACTTTTTAAATAAAAAAACACAGTTAGTAGAAAAATTATGAAACTCAGCCTAAAGTGTGTTAAGTTATGAAACAATTAATTACATATTCAGGATAGTTTGAGGCAAATCAATTAAGTAACATGTTTGATTGGTTTGTCCCATGCTGTAATTTGTTTCCATACGATACTCAATAGCATACGCGTCTCCTAAAGAGGATATGACATAATATTCGGAGTTCACTTATTTTTTAAAAAGAAAGCTCTTTTAATATCTCTATACATGTAAATTCCAAACTGGATGGGGAATTTTCTTCGAATTTGGCATAAATATTAACACCAAAGATTACAAAGTATATTCGTAATGTTCAAACATTACTCAAGGGCGATAATACTGATATTTAATTTTACGTGGGGATATGCTCCCTTGTGTGTTTATGTTTTGTCTTAAGTGCAATCAAATCCATCATGCGATAACAAGACATTAATAAAATATCACTGCTTAAAGAAACATGTATGTGCATTAAACATGTTCAGGTAGCAAACACGGTAAACGTGATTAACAACACGTAGAAAAATAAATTATGTTTAGATCTTCAGTCAACTAATAAATTTTCTAAACAAATGACAAATATGTCATGTTTAGCAATGTGTGCTGTCTACGTGTTATCTATATATGTGAAGAACATACATAGACATGCGCAATTCATAACCACAAACATTTCAATAATGGAAGGGGTTATTGTGAAATAATAACAGACACCACGCGGACGGAATTTACATGTACCTTTACAATGCACGTGAAATAAGCGAATATTACCAAACTAATTAAAATATGATTTGATCAACCCTGGCTATAAGAACCATGTTTGAAAGGATATGTACTAAATATGCACCAAGAATGTTAGACACTTTGCTCTTTACAGTGATTAGAATACTGCTTTTTAACTTTATTTTTTTCTTTCAACATATAATTACAAAACGTGTTGATTTAGACATAAAGGCATGAAATGTTCTGTAATTACAACACATTAAGAGAAAACAACAACGTATACAATCTTCATATATAGTTATAGTGCTATGGTATTTGTTACATACATATTTGCAGTTGCACTGAGCATTTTTATTTAAATACGTTAAAATATTGTTCTTTTGGCAATTTCGTCTTTTCATCATATTACTTATGATATGGCCAGAGAGCAAAATACAACAAACCGAAAAACAAACAATATTATTGAAAAAAGAAAGAATATGAACAGTTTATACATTATGAAGATAAAAAACAACTAAAATACACAAAGCTTTGGGAAACTGTATATTCTATGAAAATTAGACAATAAAAAGGTAGGAAATATAGGGTAAAGTGTTTTTGCTGAAAATAAAGAGATAGAAGATTAAATATTTGAGTCTTTTATCTAACTCATAAACTTTGGGCTCTGACATTCCTTTTGAACATTGGAGTTATAAACCTTGTGTACCTACATGTTGAAAACATGAAACATATAACAAATACATTTTATATGGTTTACCAGTTTTGTCAATGTATTATTTATCAAGACCAAATATCAGTAAAGAAAAGTGTTCATTATAACTTTATGTCATTATATTACTTATTAAATCTTATTTTAGTACTTGATGTGCGAGGCTAGTGTTCGAGCGGAAGCGACACTGACCATGAAGAAGATATAGAGGAGGAAGAAGAGGTGGATAATTATTAAAAATAGTAACACTTTACTTCACCTTAAGAAAGAGGGAGAGAGATAGAGAAAGTATCTATACAACTATAACTGATTTGTTTGATTATTAAATTTGAAGTTTTGAACGAATACGATGAAAACACGTGCACATTTCATACTACGTGTCAATCATCGTTACAGAAAGCTATACATCTTTGCCAGAAGGCTGGTTGTAAACGCTCGTCTTTCGGGAAGTCTGTTTTCGGTGCATTTCTGAGAATGTGTATGAGGTCGAGAGACATGGCGTTTGCAGGGATTTCCTCCAGGAATATGACTACCAACACCTTCCGCCGGGTGTGGATCCCCTCCATCACAGCCATGTTCATCTCGAAGTTACACCACTTGTTCTTTAGCGCATGCCTGCTGAGTAACAGGTATGTCTTCTTGCTTGTCCGTATGGCTTTGGAAATATTCACTGCTACAGATTCTCCGATTTCAAAATCGCGATCACGAATATTAAGTCGTTTTCCACCATGAGTTTCCACGTTGTCAGCGAACTTCTGAATAACGAATTGTCGATTTTCATCAGCGTAAGACAGAAAAATATCAAAGTCAAATCTAAGATCTTGAAAGTTTTCCTTATCCTTGACATCGAGCTTCGCTTTGGCCATGTAGTACATATATCGGAGCTTCCAGCGGTTGCGGTAGACAAGGTACGAGACGAGCAGAGAAATAATGAAGCTACCACCTGTTGCCCCGGTAACGATGTGAGGCAGGTAGGATTTACAGTCCTTCTTTAGATCTGTCACAACTGTTGACAGCGCTTTCAAACTGCCTGTGCTGCCATTATTAAACGCACATACATACTCTTCCATACTATCAAACTTTATTGAAGACATCATCAGCCATTCCAGGACCTGCACCGTTTCACACCGACAACCGAGCTCGTTAGAAAGAAGGTTCACTTTTAAAATGCGTCCTTTAGAAGCCTCATCCAAATCCCTGCGAGTCCGGGCGGGAACGTTATCTATTCGATTTCCCGTCAGATCCAAAGCTTGGAGATGTTTGTTTCTTGTAAAATCAACATCGATAGTCCGTAAATGATTTCGGGAAATATCGAGTATCCTCAAATATTTTAAATGAATGAAAACATTCTTCTGTATTGTATAGATACGATTCTGTCCAAGTAATAGAAATTCAATACTACGAAGATGTCTGAAGATATATCCATTCGTATCAAGTGACAAAGCATTGCCCAGGAGATTATCATATAAATCTAATAACTTTAAATTCTCTAAACCACGAAAGGCTTCTGTGTGGACATACTCAATTGAATTACCAGAAAGGTTTAGTCCTTCCAAACGCGGAAGTCCATTAAACACGTCAGTTCTTAGAACTGGAATGTAATTCCTTGAGATATCCATGTAGGATATATTGTTTACGGTATCTGTGAAATTCAGCAAGCGCGGGTAAGACAGACTCCCGGAGCATGACAATTGTTGTAATGATAGCTCTATGACTTCATCAAACTGCCGTTTCGTCCTGGTAGCTGGTTGATTTTCGCCTTTGCCCATCACATCAGCCGTGTCCGGCAGTCTGTCGAGAGCTCTGGTGTCCCTCTTCATGATGAAGCCGTTCTCTCGGTCAACGTCTCTAAATTGGCCAACATCGTCTGATCTGGCCCCGATCTCTTGATCGCTGGCATCAAACACCTGAAACAAATTTACACTAAGAGACTACTTATTGGTTAAAACTTGTTATCAAAGACATTTGTTCAGTCGTTGGGAAATCTTCTGAATGATGATACAGTGTTACATTTGCCATGACATAAAACCAATATCGGAACAAATTATGATGTCATATTCGCATTTGCTAAAACTTGGCAAAACAATACGTGTATATTTTTATCCGGATAAACGCAATATCTCTAGAAAGAATGTCCATTGTTGACGATATTGGTCAAAGTGGGACATGATACACCATTGATTAATGTATAGATCTAAGTGTAAGTAAAATCACGCTCAGCAACGTCGCCATTTCCTAAAAGTATCATTACTTTGAAGAAAAAAAACAACACTCGTTGATACATTCTACACATTATAAATGCCATTGATCTAATGCGAGTAGGAACGCACCTAACACGAATATCGGAATCCAAAGATAAGCCAACAGAAATACGAAGTAAGGAACCTATATTATTAACGGTCATAGTATAAATGCTCCAGCCTTTACAGACTAACAATAAAAAGACAATGGTCAATATATTCATATTGGCTTCTTAATTTCTAGTAAATATACCTGTAGACCGGGATTGCTAAAAATGGCTTCTTCCAAGTAAAGGCCGAAAACCATCCGATTCCTTCGCATGGAGAGGTGGCGTAACGTTGTGGGAAACTTATTGAAAACGCCGAGGGGGATGTACTCGATGGCATTATTATCCATGTACACCTCTTGCAGAGGCATCCGCCCTAAGTAGCGCAGGTCATCTTTTTCTATCTCAGTCCCTGCTCGATTGGGGTCGTTAATTGCGTTCACATGCAGCACTGTCAAGTTAGAATCCTGCAAACCCTCCATTGCTCGTCCGAATTCCGAAAATTTAAGTTCTTTATTCCAAGAAAGGTCTAAATAGTAAAGGCTGTTCAATCCCCAAAACGCACTAATGTTAATATTATTCAGACCGCAGTTCTGGATCGTCAGATTTCGTAACATTGGCACTCCCTCAAAAGCATCCGCTGACAGGTTGCCAATGTTACACTGTCTAAAGGAATTAGTATCATCTAGAGCCGAGGCAATTACCAGAGTGGTGAGCTTCGTCAGAGGTTTGAATGGGTCTTTGAACTTTACATCTGTCAGACCGTCTATGTAGAGCATTTCTAAGGAAACAAGATCCGGAAATACGCCCATCATTGACTCAACGTCTAGGCTCGATTTGGTGAAGTAGATGTTCTTGTGTAAGGTCAACACCTTGAGGTTTCCAAGACCTTTAAATATTCCAGGCTTCAGGTGGGTCTCATACATAGTCAACTGATTGCCGTCCAGATAAAGCGCCTCAAGGCTAGCCAGATCCTTGAAGGACTCTGCTTCGATTGTAGTTATTATATTGTTGCCCAAATGCAAATATCTTAGCTTCGTCAAGCCTCGGAAGTAATATTGTTTGATAGTTCTGATTCTATTTCCATTAAACAACACAACTGTTGCATTTTCATATAAATCTCGGGCTGGCTTGAAGAAACCCAAACCGGAGCAGTCGATAAACGTGTCATCTTCAGAGCATTCGCAGTACTGACAGTAATAGTATGGTGACTTTTCATTCGTGGCGTTGACGCGAATGATATTGATTTTTCTAGCATCGATTGCCGTCATGTAGATGACGATCAGAAGCAGGCCTGTACAACTGGTTATGACTACTGTTATATCCATGTGCCTAAAAATATATAAAAAAAATCTTATTTTCTTAGCATGCTATTCAAACGAAGGACGATTGGCTTAGGCAAATAACGTAAATCCTGATCAACCTGTTTCATGTAAAAAGTCTGACAACAATGCTTCAAATGAAAAACTGTTTTGACATGCATTCAATATGAGGAACTCTCATAAAATAAATCGCTTATATTTTTTATATTTCACATTTGCTTATAAAAATAAATAGATTGTAAAAATGTAAGTATTAATAAACGCAGATTTTTAAATGTGTACATAAAAATAAGCGGTACTAAAGTGTCAACAAACAAAACATAATAAATTTATTACCACACGGCGTCTTACGCACTATAATATAATAACATGTCATCTTTATATATGTAACTTTTTCATAAACATGTACTTTGAACTTGCTAGCTCTTTGCACAACTGCCATTATCAGCAAAATACAAAAGAAATAACATCATGGCGGTCTCATAGTTTGGTACTATTACCTATCCAGTTATTTTTATGGTGTTGTTTTTTTACAAAGCTCGTTTCATCGACATCATGCTTGACTAGGTTTAACCAAAATGGGGAGCAGAAGATACAGAAAGCGTTATCTGATGCACGCCATGCAGACCAACATCCCCAAATATATCGTGGTAAGGCTTGAATTTTTGAATTTTTACCTGAAACACAATGTCGAGCATCGAAAATTAAACGGTCACAAAATACTTGACTAGGGCAGCAAAAAAAGCATAAATTTAAGTCGCAGAAACGTGCCTCGTCATTATGTAAGCAAACGCATCAAGTAAACTCTTCTTTTTTTTCTATGAATAAATAGCAAAGACGTATAGCAGAAAATAGCAGACGTATGTTGTAAATACGCATATATTTTTTCAAGACTGTATACCTATAAAAAAGGACCTTAACTGCACACTTTTTGTGGACTGTGTTGAGATAATCCACACTTTTGCCTTCATATTTAGACGAAAACCTTCCCAACACCTTTCTCACGCCAACAAAAACTATCCCCTAACATTTCCTCTTTTAATTGACTGTAACAGACTCGACCATTTTGGCATAACCATCGGCTGCTTGTGACACTAAACGCACGATAAAAAAAAACGATAAAGAAAAGACAAGAAAACCCCACAAGATTTTGTGGTGGTGGTGTTATTTTTAAATGTGTTTCTGTATTTAAATATGCGGCCTTTGTGCGGCTTAAGTATACAGATTGATACGTTTTCGGAGTCATACACATATGCTGGGTACACTTGATTATGCAAGATGAAAGCCAAATTCACTGACAATAAGTCTGTTGACACATCTAAGTGTTAAATGGCCAGCCAGTCAGCCAGCCAGAAAAGAAACAGAATAGAACAGAATACAATTATGTGCTACTTCTTACACCAGTTTCCCATTGACTGAAATCTATAATCCATACCCTTTCTTTCTATTTGTAAGTGTGCGAGCAAACATGTTTAGATTGACAGACTTCGGCTCCTTTTAACATGGTTCTTCTTTCTCGTTTACCAATTTATAGTATTAACAAGGAAAGAAAGAACGGTGACGAAAATAAGAGAAAGAAAAGGCGGCCTATATTGAGCTAGATTTCAATTAGATCCTATTTCTACATACAGCAATCCCAAACTATATGGCATACTGTAATTATCGATAAAATGTTTATCTATTTTTTCCAACTATTGTTATATACAGGTGTAAACTTGTTGCATAAACACCTGCACTAAAGGATCCTTACGGTAAATACACAACATTGGACATTGAGGATGGTGGTATTTCTAAGCCCATATAGGACTTGACTTCAGATAATTGACCACAGTTTCTCTTCCGCTGCTGCACTCTTAATAAGTTGATGATTGACAATTTTAGTGCAATCAAAGAAGCTCTCCGAGCGCGGCATCAGTACCCCCCCCCCCGCCCCCCTTCCCCTCACACACACACTAACCGCCCGCCCCTGTTTCTACTTGGCCAGGCGGTCAAAATGGAAATTCGTCTGGTCATTACTCACTCGTTGTAGCTGGTGTGACATTAACAAATATTTTATACAATAAAAAAAACATGATAAAATGTTCGTTCATGCACGTTGGATAAACATTGTAATTACTCACGACTCGACCAATCCCACCTCTTGAATATATATTTATGGAGAGTCATGGGTGTAATCTAGATTAGATATGTATCCAGCTAACATTGTGATGCCCGCCATAAATTGTTTAATATTAACAGAGCTAACTAAAGGACGGATGACAAACCTTAAGTTATAGACATTCAGAAATGAATGTTTTAGCTGCAGATTTAAGTAACAGCATCAAAGCAACGACGACCAATCATTAAATAACCAACACTCCTCATTCTGAACCCCTCGGCTGTACTGTCAGAAACTGTATTTCCTAGCGTGTACGGAAAGTAAGAAAGATTGTGGGATGTCGTTGATTATTGAACAAGTAGTATGAGATTTATGAAGATTGGGCTGAGAAGAAAAGCATTAAAAGGACAGCATATGATGAAAATTATTATGTCAAGTCAAAATCTTTACTGACATAAGCCACATTCTGGTCATAGCCAAGTAAACATAAATACGTTCAAAAGATAGCGGTGAACAACAAAATGCAATACATATAATAAACATATATAATATAATAAACATGCAACGATGTATGAAAGAACATGTACAAGAAAAATATGAAATTCATGGTTACGCCCACACAAAACTGTTTCTTTAAATGTGGGATGTGACAGTTTGCCTTTATCAAAAACATGTAATAATGTCTTACAACTATGGAGAATATGGGCATAATGCCTACATAAACTCATACTTTAGCCCAAACAATAAACGGCTTTAAAACACTGCCTATATTGTGGATCTAAGATAGTAGAAACCGCGAAAGAAATCACTCTAAATGTTAATTCTTTCTAGATGTCGATGTTAGTGCAGATTAACCGTATGGCGATATATCGTGATCTCAAAAGTTTTCAGTTTAACAACAGCTAGCTCTGCAACGTGACTCAGATAGGAATTACCTGTTTTTATAACCGGCCGCAATAGCTCAGGTGGTAGAGCGTCGGCTTGCGGATCGGGAGGTCGTGGGTTCGAACCCCGGCCGGGTCAGACCAAAGACTTTAAAGTTGGTAGTAGTGGCTTCCCTCCTAACGCTCGGGGCTAAGGGGACAGCATTACGCCTGACTCGTCGGTGTCAGTATAATGGACCGGCCGGGTTCAGTCCTTGGGCACCTCATAAGTGCCCCTGTGCTATAATGATAGAAATGTCGCTGCGCAGTATCGGCAAAAATGCCGGCCATCCCATCCCATCCCATCCCTGTTTTATAACAACGGATGGAGATGTATGCTCGACTGTTGACGCAGATCTATGAACATTTTACAGGACCTTTTCAGGCAACAATGACTTATTTCAATTTAATAAATTATTTGAGAAAATAATTTTTGATGCAAATCGGTATCACGTTTGAAACCTGTTTGTCGCGCTCAGCGTTGAGTAAAAGGACGACGACTACAGTAATTGTGATGGTAGTGGTCATGTTGGTAGTCATGATGATGATGATGATGATGATGATGTGGTGGTGGTGGTCGTGTGGTGGTTGTGGTGGCAATGATAAGGGGGAGGAGGATGAAGATGATGGGCGGTGGTTGTGTGATGGAAGTGATGATAATTA
This sequence comes from Sinonovacula constricta, assembly GCA_007844125.1. Taxonomy (NCBI): domain Eukaryota; kingdom Metazoa; phylum Mollusca; class Bivalvia; order Cardiida; family Solecurtidae; genus Sinonovacula; species Sinonovacula constricta. The sequence continues at coordinate 64,815,289 of CM017559.1, read as the reverse complement.
TGATGATGATGATGATGATGATGATGATGATGATGATGATTTCACTAAGTGTGTATAACTAAAAATGAAATAAACATACATACCTTATAGATACTTTCATGTGAAAGTCATGTAAAATCACAGAGTGTCTTAACCGTATTAGATATTCAGTGGCGAGTCGTCCTATCCCGCGGCACAACGTCTTGACATGTGAACGGAAAACTTTTACGTCAATATTATAACAGTATTTCGACCGGTATCAACACTTGTTGTTTTAACACTTGGCCTGTTACAAACGTGTGTTTACGCACTTCGTCTAGGATTACATCCTGTATAATTGAACGTGTGCAGTGCACGGCTCAATCTCGAGAGTGGCGGGAAGCCATTAGCCACAAATAATTAAACAACAGAACTTCATGTCATTTTTTGTCTGCTCCATTTACAGTCGGGTCTGAGATAAAAAAAATGTTCATCTTGCCTCATTACGTGCCCAACCTAACTTTGTCGCATTGCGAAATTGTATTAACAGGACTCTAGAGGGACACGCTTAACCGTCCTGTTCGTTAGGTTGCCATCATTTTGAAAAATTTATTTAATAAAATTCCAAACTACGAAATAATTTTGATGAAAATAAATTAAATAAAACCAAATATAATAACATTACTTTAACTCAATGCTGTATTGAGTATATAAAAAACTTAGTAAGCCGCAGCTCTCTCTGTCTCTGTCTGTCTCTCTCTCCCTCCCTTCCTCTGTCTCCCCTCTCTCTCCCCTTCTTTCTCTCTCTCTTTCTCTCGCTAATATATATTAATATATCATATATTAATTATGTAAATTAGCCAACATAAATATTCATACATATTAATGAGAATCTAAAGATAGATGTCAATTTTGACAAATTAATTAGAACTTACTTCATTTAAAAGTCATATTTGAACAAACTGTACTGTTTTAAAAATTTAGTAGGCACCCTTTTTAGTCTCATACGTGTTTGTGTAAGTTTTGCATGAATTGGTACATTTTGGTACAATTTTGTAGGAATTTTTACATTAACTAAGTCTGAGTTTTCCTCGTTAAATTTTAACACACGAATATGTAAAAAGCCTAATTATAACTATTCATAACATGGAAAAAACTGTTAGTGACTAGTCCTTTGGTGATGGCTATCATTAAGCTAAGATTTAAAATAATTATGCAGATTAGTTCTCATGAATATTTAAAACACTTAAATGTGACCTTACACTGAGCACACTAAATAAATTTTCGGTCATTATTACATTTGTTGTATTTTTTTCCCTTTTTTCATACTTTTACATAGGATCTCAAGCATTTAACTAAAATCTTTCTGAGTGTGGATGAACGATTCTAGTAATTGTTCTATTAGTGAATTTATGCTACACCTTCAAATCCTTATAAACTAGGTAATAATAATTTATTGAAATGGAATAAGATTAAATGCTTAAAATTATTTTTGTTAAGTGAATTAATTATTTCTCCGATTTCGAGTTCACTTTATATTGACATTTGATACTGTATTATACGCTTTTAATACATTTATTGCCATTTTATTTACTGTACAAAGTCTTAAATGGTAAAATCTGTATTTTTTACCAATGTGGTGCATTCTCTTTCACCAGCGTTATAATACATTGATATGCACAACACTTTAAAACATTTGTGGACAATTCCTTTGCATGTTTTAGGGAAGACAAAACCATATCTGTTAACGCTTCAAACATCATTTTATTTTAGAACACTGTTGCTACATTTACCCACTTTCATTGTCTTATCTTTTGGCTTAGGAAATAAAACCTTTACTTGCTCAAACAGCAACAGAAAATCAGAGTTTATAGACTGAACAATTTATTTGATGCTTATACCTTGTTATATGAAGCAGTAAATTTGCCTTGTTATGCTTCAGTTTTCTTACTTATTAAAATATTTGCTACATGCCCACATCATGTCACAATTAGCAACAATGTGTGCTGTCTAGTTCTGTTTTCTTCTATATTCATAGCAGGTATTCATTCTATCAGAAAACAATTCTTAGCTGAATGTCAGTTTGAATGTTAAGATTGTTTTTCTCTGTGATGTTCAAGTCAGTTATGTCATCATTTCTATCTTATCGGAGGCATCATTTTAATTAATAACCACTATTAAATGTATATATTTTGTGTAATCTACATATATATACATATAAAATCTTATCAAGATAACGTGGCAAATTTCAATTTCGCTTTTAACGACAATTATATCACAAACAAATTGACAAGATTAAAATAAACAATTTTGGACTACAGTTTTTTTTACCAAACTTCTGCAATATCGGCTGCATAAATTAAACTTTATATCTCAGTTTATTGAATAGTGAATAATCGACTTATAACCAGTGGTGGTCAGACAGTTTCATGTGCTCACTTATAGCAGTATTGACTTTCTATCCAACAAAACCCCCAGCCCTGACGTCTTTAGAATGCTCCAACTTGCATGAATAGACAACACTTTTTCTGGACTTTTAAAACTCAGGTCATTTATGGAAATCATCAGAGCGCTTTATATTCTGGAAATATATCTGGTGGCCACTGTCATATGCTTGGACAGACGGTTAGTATATTTAATAAAATGAATTAAAATAAATGCATCATGCACCGAAATGTAGATATGACACCATCTGGGCGGTTTAAACACGGTTGAATTTGTTTGAAAATTGCTTTTAAATGAAAATAATCAAATCAACTTTTCAAAAATAAAGTCTAGTTTTAGAATCTCATTAAAATTTATGATAATTCATACGTGCTAATTTGCATAATTGACATATGACCACAATGATCATTCAATAACCTTTAATGGAGTACCAGTTGTATATTGCTATCACCAATTTTGGAAAAGTCATGAGCATTTTTCTAACTATACCCTCTTATCTCATTTTTATGGTGGTTGCCATGGAAACCGTAAGTTCTCATATAGCCCAAATGAGTTTATTTTAAGTACATTGGAGATTCTGTTTCTAGACACACTAAGGAACATTTTGGTACCCATGAAAAAAAAGTCTAGGGGGTGGTTGTGGGGGTGGTGGGTGTGCGGTAACCGTATCCAGCTGCCGGACTAATTGCGCTTTTAAAGACACTAGCTGTAACGAACAGGGACATATAACTATCAATTCTTTTCGCATAATTTCCTAAATACTGTAGAAATATCACAATGTAGTTTAGATTGTACACGTTTTTAACAAAATCTCCTCATACTAGGCAAAGTTAATAAATTCATCTTAAGGATCGGCGTTTTAGAGTTGAATGTGCAATGCGCACATTGCTGCAACTGCGGGAGTTGTAATCTGTCTTATGTTAAACAGTATTAAATTAAATATTCAAAAACTAAAAAGTTATGAATGAACATTTAAGAAGGATCTAATAAAATACACCTGATGCCATAGTTGTCTACTTTGCTTGATTTTTGTGAAGCAAATTACTCATTAACTTTTAATGTCTATTTAACGCGCGTTAGACTGTTCAATAAATTGTGTTTTATGTTAAAAGATTGTGTTCAAAATGGGTCTGGTGACGTTGTGGTAACAGTGTAGTTATGGATTATACTATTATGGTAGTAATCTGGTAACCATGGGTTGGTAACATTGTGGTGTGGTAACAGTGTGATAACCATGGGGCTGGTAACATTATGGTGTGGTAACAGTGTGATAATCATGGGGCTGGTAACATTGTGGTGTGGTAACAGTGTGATAACCATGGGGCTGGTAACATTATGGTGTGGTAACAGTGTGATAACCATGGGGCTGGTAACATTGTGGTGTGGTAACAGTGTGATAACCATGGGGCTGGTAACATTGTGGTGTGGTAACAGTGTGATAACCATGGGGCTGGTAACATTGTGGTGTGGTAACAGTGTGATAACCATGGGGCTGGTAACATTGTGGTGTGGTAACAGTGTGATAACCATGGGGCTGGTAACATTGTGGTGTGGTAACAGTGTGATAACCATGGGGCTGGTAACATTATGGTGTGGTAACAGTGTGATAATCATGGGGCTGGTAACATTGTGGTGTGGTAACAGTGTGATAACCATGGGGCTGGTAACATTGTGGTGTGGTAACAGTGTCATAACCATGGGTTGGTAACATTGTGGTGTGGTAACAGTGTGATAACCATGGGGCTGGTGACATTGTGGTGTGGTAACAGTGTGATAACCATGGGGCTGGTAACATTGTGGTGTGGTAACAGTGGGATAACCATGGGGCTGGTAACACTGTGGTGTGGTAACAGTGTGATAACCATGGGGCTGGTAACATTGTGGTGTGGTAACAGTGTGATAACCATGGGACTGGTGACATTGTGGTGTGGTAACAGTGTGATAACCATGGGGCTGGTGACATTGTGGTGTGATAACAGTGTGATAACCATGGGACGGGTGACATTGTGGTGTGGTAACAGTGTGATAACCATGGGGCTGGTGACATTGTGGTGTGATAACAGTGTGATAACCATGGGTTGGTAACATTGTGGTGTGGTAACAGTGAGATAACCATGGGGCTGGTGACATTGTGGTGTGGTAACAGTGTGATAACCATGGGGCTGGTAACATTGTGGTGTGGTAACAGTGTGATAACCATGGGGCTGGTAACACTGTGGTGTGGTAACAGTGGGATAACCATGGGGCTGGTAACACTGTGGTGTGGTAACAGTGTGATAACCATGGGGCTGGTAACATTGTGGTGTGGTAACAGTGTGATAACCATGGGACTGGTGACATTGTGGTGTGGTAACAGTGTGATAACCATGGGGCTGGTGACATTGTGGTGTGATAACAGTGTGATAACCATGGGACTGGTTTCATTGCGGTGTGGTAACAGTGTGATAACCATGGGACTGGTGACATTGTGGTGTGATAACAGTGTGATAACCATGGGACTGTTGACATTGTGGTGTGATAACAGTGTGATAACCATGGGACTGGTGACATTGTGGTGTGGTAACAGTGTGATAACCATGGGACTGGTAACTTTGTGGTGTGGTAACAGTGTGATAACCATGGGGCTGGTAACATTGTGGTGTGGTAACAGTGTGATAACCAAGGGGCTGGTAACATTGTGGTGTGGTAACAGTGTGATACCTTGGGGCTGGTAACATTGTGGTGTGGTAACAGTGTGATAACCATGGGGCTGGTAACATGGTGGTGTGGTAACAGTATGATAACCATGTGGCTGGTGACATTGTGGTGTGGTAACAGTGTGATAACCATGGGGCTGGTGACATTGTGGTGTGGTAACAGTGTGATAACCATGGGGCTGGTGACATTGTGGTGTGGTAACAGTGTGATAACCATGAGACTGGTGACATTGTGGTGTGGTAACAGTGTAATAACCATGGGGCTGGTAACATTGTGGTGTGGTAACAGTGGGATAACAATGGGGCTGGTAACATTGTGGTGTGGTAACAGTGTGATAACAATGGGGCTGGTAACATTGTGGTGTGGTAACAGTGTGATAACAATCGGGCTGGTAACATTGTGGTGTGGTAACAGTGTGATAACCATGGGGCTGGTAACATTGTGGTGTGGTAACAGTGTGATAACCATGGGGCTGGTGACATTGTGGTGTGGTTATAGTCTGATAACCATGGGGCTGGTGACATTGTGGTGTGGTAACAGTGTGATAACCATGGGGCTGGTAACATTGTGGTGTGGTAACAGAGTGATAACCATGGGGCTGGTAACATTGTGGTGTGGTAAAAGTGGAATAACCGTGGGGCTGGTAACATTGTGGTGTGGTAACAGTGTGATAACCATGGGGCTGGTAACATTGTGGTGTGGTAACAGTGTAATAACCATGGGGCTGGTAACATTGTGGTGTGGTAACAGTGTGATACCATGGGGCTGGTGACATTGTGGTGTGGTAACAGTGTGATAACCATGGGGCTGGTAACACTGTGGTGTGGTAACAGTGGGATAACAATGGGGCTGGTAACACTGTGGTGTGGTAACAGTGTGATAACCATGGGGCTGGTAACATTGTGGTGTGGTAACAGTCTGATAACCATGGGGCTGGTGACATTGTGGTGTGGTAACAGTGTGATAACCATGGGGCTGGTTACATTGTGGTGTGGTAACAGTGTGATAACCATGGGGCTGGTGACATTGTTGTAGCAGTGTGGTAATCAAGGGGATGATAATATTGTGATAGCAGTGTGGTAACCATGGGGCTGGTGACATTGTGGTGTGGTAACAGTGTGATAACCATGGGGCTGGTTACATTGTGGTGTGGTAACAGTGTGATAACCATGGGGCTGGTGACATTGTTGTAGCAGTGTGGTAATCAAGGGGATGATAATATTGTGATAGCAGTGTGATAACCATGGGGCTGGTAACATTGTGGTGTGGTAACAGTCTGATAACCATGGGGCTGGTGACATTGTGGTGTGGTAACAGTGTGATAACCATGGGGCTGGTTACATTGTGGTGTGGTAACAGTGTGATAACCATGGGGCTGGTGACATTGTTGTAGCAGTGTGGTAATCAAGGGGATGATAATATTGTGATAGCAGTGTGGTAACCATGGGGCTGGTAACATTGTGGTGTGGTAACAGTCTGATAACCATGGGGCTGGTGACAGTGTGGTGTGGTAACAGTGTGATAACCATGGGGCTGGTGACATTGTTGTAGCAGTGTGGTAATCAAGGGGATGATAATATTGTGATAGCAGTGTGGTAACCATGGGGCTGGTGACATTATGGTGACATCATGACTTCAATGGGGGAGGGTGACATTGCGCTTACAATGTTGTTACCATTGGAAGTTTAACATTGTGGCAACAATGTGGTAACCAAGTGGTAGGTGACATTGTCGTAACATTGTATTTTCAATAGCGAGGGTGACACTGCGGAGACAATGTTTTATCCATTGGGTGGTCCATTTTTTGTGGTCAATATGTGTTAACAATAAAAATGGTGACATTGTGGTAACCGAGTGGTTAACATGGGACGGGGGACGTTGTGGTGACACTGTCGTCAGGATGGGACCGGTGACATTGTGGTTTCCATGGGGAGGAATGACATTGTGATAATTTGGTAATAATGGGGAGGATTTCGGTTACTGTGTAGTAGAAGTGTGGTGAGATTGTCTTAACCATGTGATTACCATGAGTGTGACCTTGCGGTAACAATGTGTTGATCAGGGTAAACATTGTTGTTGTCATTGTTGTGACATTGTGGTAACATGATGGTAGTCATAAGATGGTAGCCATGAGGTGACATAATGTTGATCATATGGTAACCATGGTAGACACTTCAGTAATCATTTGGTTACCATGATGGTAACAGTGTTGGAACTATATGACAGCAGTCGGTTTTTGTTATTTGTTTTATAACAATAAGAAAATAATACGTTAAAATCAAATTTCGGAATTATCGAAATTCGAATCAAATGCAAAGTGTCTCCAAGTTATCTCAGCTTTATAAATGTCATTGACGGAGATTGATTATAGTTGACTTGATCTTGAATGTTGATAGCTGACCGTTGAAAAGTGCCTCATGTTAACATTCATTTGTTTGATAGTAAGAGTTGCGGAGCAGTGAGTGCGATTAATTTCTGCCAAACATCAGCTTGTTCTCGACCTTCTGACCTACCAGGTACTTGCTTCATCCGTGTTCGATGGACACGGATGTTTTCCTCTCACTCCTATGTTTTCGACCTAACACTCGGAAGTGAGGCCTATGTAACCACTGGTCAGATAACGATCAGTACTCATGGATACGATGGGAATTTAGCTCTGAAAGGTTTAGTATCTGATAGTCTACATTTGTATACATCGTTAGTCGGAAAGTTCGATACCCCGGTTAAGAGGAAAGGCTCCCCTCGCTCCTTCTGTGCGTCTTAATTTTGAAGTTTAACAGAAACTAAAAAGTCAAGTATTAACACATTACAATATAAATGTTCACTGTTAAAACATGACGCGTCTAGTTCTCTTCGACTGAATGTTTGTGTCTGTACCCGAACTACTTTTTCCCAATTATAAAACTGGCCGCGAGTAGGTCTAGTAAAGATTGTGCAGTATCAAGCCTTCATGCCCCCGACATTAAGCTTCCTTATATCTCTTGACGCTGTCGAAAGCGACACCGTCCAAAATTCATAGGCTTTAATTTCTCTAAGGAAAGATATTTGTATAGATATCGTGTCGGGATTTAAATGGGGTATCCGAGAGTTTAGACCATTTTTTCTCAGATAAGAAAAAAGTTTGTTTCTACCGGAAAAGGTCCTTCCAAATGCTGTTTATTAAAGCTGCAGATCTTTGTGAACAGTGATGTAGGAATCACCACTCTATATAGCAAAAATGTATTTCCTATCTTAGCCAGGATGCCGAGATTTTTAAACTAAGAAAACCTCTTGACAGCGCACTTTTGAGATCACGTTTGATCTCGTTCAGTAATCTGCTCTGACGTAGAAAGCTATTTTTATCAGATATCACTATCGTGCTTATGTATAGATTTGGACAGTAGAAAGTTTTATTGGGTGAGTTTTTTCCCCCGCAATTTGTACTGTCTAACGCACAAGGTAGTGTTTAATCATTACTTAGACAAAAGTATGGGTATATGCTGAAATTATGCCCAGATTTCCGAATCTGTGGTAAGACATTGTTACAAATATGCGTGTATTTAATATAGGCAAACTGTCGGATACCACCTTTAATAATTAATTTTAAATAAGCATGTTTACCTTTCCTTAAAGACAAAAAAGAAAAAAGAAAAAAGAAAAAAAAGAGTTTTGTCAATATTTGCTTTAATCATATAACATACTGCCCATTGTAATTAACTTTAAGTAATATAAGTTTAAATAAATGAGGACGTTTTGTTAACACTGGTAAGACCATTTAATGCTTAGTGTTGCCTCTGGTTGCTATAGGGATAACAAAGCGATGAAACTAAACATGAAATTTAATCATTTTGATTCACATTCCTGCTGTATTGTTATTCGTTAGCGTTATTATTTCATAATATTTTATATGGATGGTCACGATTATTAACAAAAAACGATCGTTTGTATGTTTTAAAGTATTTTAACAATACCATTCATTCACGTATCAATACTGATATAAACAACTGTGATAAGTTTTTATTTTGTAACACCTCCAGTACCAGAAGGTAAGGACGAAGTTTAATGATATACAATACGCGGCCACTCCATTTCAATTATTTCAGAGTACATTTAAGTTAACTTAAGCTACGAACCCGAGCAATCAATCCGTCAACACAAGACTTCAACACTTTAGACATTAGTATATATCTTTTATCTTTTATCCCTCCAAATATGAATAGCATTTTATATGTACAAAATAGTAAGCAACATATTACAACGAAAAACTATATACACTGTAAGTAAAGACAAAATTACTAAACTAATTAAACCCCGGTCCATTTTGTTGCTATTTACCGTAAACATCATCAGCAACTACAACACAATCATATTTATAATTCTAACCGAAACAAAACGGAAAAAATAAGTATGAAGGCTCAATCACATAACAAATACATACAGACATATGTTTGGTTATGAATGTAAAATGTTGAAACTATCTTAAATAAACAAAAATACAATAACAACCATAAGAATAATGATATCTTAAATAATAATACTTATGATAATAATAATAATAATAACGATGATGATGAAAATAATAATAATAATAATAATAATAATAATAATAATAATAATAATAATAATAATGATAATAATAATAATAATAATAATAATAATAATAATAATAATAATAACGATGATGATGAAAATAATAATAATAATAATAATAATAATAATAATAATAATAATAATAATAATAATAATAATAATAATAATAATAATAACGATGATGATGAAAATAATAATAATAATAATAATAATAATAATAATAATAATAATAATAATAATAATAATAACGATGATGATGAAAATAATAATAATAATAATAATAATAATAATAATAATAATAATAATAATAATAATAATAATAATAATAATAATAATAATAATAATAATAATAGTTTCAGAACTAATTGTAGTAGTTCTTATTGTAATAACAAGTATACTAACATTTAGATATCTTTGCAACACATCATCGTAATGGACATTGTAAAAACGCAGATTTTTACCTTAATAATACACACATGTATATTGGAACACAAGCAAATGGGTGAATATGAATACAAAAAATAAATAATTTGAAATAAAATGAGAGAATCCCGAAAATACAGCAAAATAGCAAAATAACAACAACACTGCTTTCACTACTACTAGTAATGGACATTATAAAACGAAGACTTTTACCGAAATAATCATAAATGTTGTAATGATAAAAAAGGGGTCACTCTAATATTATATCGGAGTACATTTAAGTTTACTTAAGCTACGAACCCGAGCAATCAATCCGTCATCCCAAGACTATACAGCACTTTAGACAATAGTATTTAACAGTTTCCCACTTCAACTTTGAGATCAATCACATTGACATCAGGCTGTTCAACGTACAGTAGAGCTGGTTCTTTAATAACACAACTCTCTTATAAACTGTAATGTGATCTCAATTAGTAATGCTATAATTATAACAGGGGTGTAATTTTTACAGCACCACTGATATATATCGAAACATGCAATTGCATTTTAAAGGTGGTGTCCAACAGTCTGCCTATATCAAATACTAGCAAATACATTTAACAATATCGGACCACTGCTGTGGGGAATGGGGCATCTATAAATCAATATTTTAGTTTAAAAAACGATTGTGAACACAAACTGAATTGTTGGACAGAACTAATTGCGATAAAATCACTCTGAATTAATGTGTATTCTTTCCAACTGTGCAAAATCTCGGTAGTGGTCTCTGTTTAGAAATAGATATCAACGTTAGATAGGATTACCCGGATTACTATATTACGTGATCTCTGCAACGTGGCTCGGAAAGGAAATACTTGTTTGCAATAACGAGTGGTTATTTATGCTTAATACACAAATCTAGGAAATCAATGAACAGCATTTTGCAGGAGCTTTTCATATAACAAAGACTTATTTGGTTATTTGAGAAAAACCATTCGGCTACCACCTTTAAGTTGTTGTTGTATTATATATCGTTTGTACTTTGTATTTGGAGGTGGATAAGTAAAGTGTACTTTTATACATTTATTAATAGATATTAAAGTTATTTAGACATTTCAGTTAAGAGCTAATCCAATGGAATGGTGTACACGTCAGGGATGAATCCGGGGGGGGGGGGGGGGGGGGGGGGGGGGAGATGCACCCACCCACCTCTCATCAACATGGGAAAAGAGTAGTGTTGTGAAAACACATATATGTAAGCTTAAAAAATACTAAGCTTTTAAAGTATTTTTTTTTCTGTTATCTGCTTAGGTGGAGGTCAGGGTCCCTAAATGTGTGTGTATATACATATATATATATATATATATATATATATATATATATATATATATATATATATATATATATATATATATATATATATATATATATAGCATTTACTGCGATAAAGTTGAATGAATCTTGATTCATACCCCAAACCACCAAAATTTCCTGGATCCGGCCTTACACAGTTTAATCGTAAAGCAGATTAACCCACATTCAAAAACGGATTAAGGCATTAGACAGAAAGCAGCGAAAATCTTTCAGATCAAACAAAGGCAGGCACTGTTTAGCACTTAAATCTTATTGACACCTTTATTATGCATGCCTTCGTAACTCACTAATTTATTGGAATGGTGTATGCATTATTCAACGAAAGCTAATACGCAAGCAATTATGATTTAGATTATAACCTTAGAACATAGAACATAAGTTATTCATTTAAAAAGGACTATTTACAGTTTTTGCACGGGATATGCATACCCCGTCTCAATCCGAAAGGTAAATATTTTGTTGTTGCAATTTCCTAATGTGACAAAGAATTCTGTGGTTTAAACATTTGCTGGAAAAAAAGCTCATTTCTTTCTTTGGTACACTTTTAATCAGACTTACTATAAATTCAAATTGACTTTTTTCGGTATATATTGTATTAAAATTAACTAATAGTGTATGGGCTATTGTAAACATATAAACATAAATGTTGTGGTCTATGTTTGAATGAAAGAAAATGTGTCTTTAACAATCCATTTATTTTAGATGACAAGTGAACCTTCAACATCAGAGGGACATACAACTGAATATGTGTCTAGAGCTCATATTATTTGTGATGACGTAACAAACGAACGCGATGATTCTGCGGACAAAATAGAAGAGATAACAGTAGATAACGCGAATACTGGTGATGAGGAAAGTGGTGGATATGGTGATAACAGTGATGATGGTGGTGGAAGTGGTGACAAAGAGGTTAAGGAGGAGGACAAAATGTCGACGGATCTGGCGATTGTATTCAGCCTGATCGCCGGGTCTGATGGTGTTATCACAGCCGACCAGTTGCAACAGAAGACTACTGAGATGGGATTCGACTTCACTCTGGCGGAAGTCCGAGAGATGATTGAGGTGGCAGACTACGCGGGCACCGGCAAACTCACCAAGAAAGGTACACCCAGCGTAAAGATACAAGCTCAGATACGCTGCAATAAACGTTAAAGGTGGTATCCGAACATTTGCCAATATAAAATGCATTAACAACTGCCATGGGAAATAAGGTTAAATATCTGCAAACACACAGACTTTAGTCGTAAAGAAGTCAAATTTGAAAATTACCTGAATTGTTTAGCAGTACACATTTCATTTTCAGCTAAAAATAGGTATCGGCCACAAATCCACATATCTGATTTCTCGGATGATCATGTAACGTGATCTAAAAAGTAAGTGTTTTTCATGCATCATCGTTTTATTTTCTACACAAATGCTAAAGTGGCAACAATCTATAAGCCTTGCTACTGTAACGACCGCAGAGGTAGAAATATAAGAGCTGCAAACCTACCTCGTTGCAGGGTTAACTCTTTAGCGACGCGGTATAAGTCTCTTCCAAAATTGCGCGGTTAAGCAACGGTTACTGTGGTTGGTGTACTGATGGGTGACCGTTGGAGAACGCGGTCTAGCGTTACATTGGTGGCAGCGGTTGGACTGACTGGAGTTGCTTTTCCACGGAACTCCCCAGACCAAGTTTTGGAAAGAGACTTCTGGGAGTGGGGAAGTAAAGTAAAGACCACAGAGGTAGAAATATAAGCACTTTTAACCAACCTCATTGACGACGTGTTGTAAGCGTCTTCCATAATTGCGCGGTTAAGCAACGGTAAGTGTGGCGGGTGTACGGATGGGTGACCGTTTGAGAGTGCCGGCTTGCCTGTTACAATACTTAATGTTCTAACAAAAAGTACAATTACTTGATATTATAATGTAACAAAGAAGACAAATAGCCTTTTCTGGATTGTCCGTTTAGGTACGAAAATATCCTTTGTCCTTTGTCTTAAACTTTGTGGTAATTTAGGATGGTATTTCTATGGGTGATAATCTCAATTCATTTTTTTATGTTTACTTTTCAGAGTTTGCTGCCATGGTGTACTCATCTCAAGAAGAGATAACTAGTCTAAATGTGGTAAGTGACTAAAAGTCTAGGGAATAGAAGTGATGTCTTTGAAACAGAGGATCTGACACGAGTGTTCATCAAATACTGAAAATACTGAACGAGTTGGATGAAATGATTCAAAACGCGACTCTGTCTAGTCTTATATCGTTTCTTCCGACTACATGTTCTTCAGTATTCAATGAACACAAATGTTAGATTCTCGTCTTTATCACGTAACCAATCAACCAACAGATTTTCTTGACTGTAAATCACTTTTGAGTCTTCTTTGTGACTCGATAACTAACTAGTATGTTATCTAAAAATAAGTTAAATAACCACTATTTAATAAATACATGTACACGTTAAGTTATGTTATATTACACATTTAACAGTGATCTGCTTCCATGTTACTAACTATAAGAATGTTTCTTCTTCTTACCTCTTCATCTCTTCTTCTTCTTTTTCTTCCTCTTCCTGTACGATAAACACCGAAATGAAACCTTTAGCACGTGAATGAAACCTGGACATTTTGCACCTGAATGATACCTGCACCACTTACAATGGAATGAGACCTGTACCATTTACACCAAAATGAAACCTGTATTATTTACACTTGAATGAAACTTTTACCAACTGCACCTGAATGATACCTGTACCATTTACTCCTAAATGAAACCTGCATTATTTACACTTGAATGAAACTTATACCAATTGCACCTGAATGATACCTGTACCAATTGCACCTGAATGATACCTGTACCAATTGCACCTGAATGATACCTGTACCAATTGCACCTGAATGAAACCTGTACCATTTACAATTGAATGAGACCTTTACCATTTACACCTAAATGAAACCTGTAATATTTACAGATGAATGAAATCTATACCATTTTCAGATGAATTAAATCTGTACCATTTGCACCTGAAAAAAAGCTGTACCATTTTCACCTGAATGCTGCATGTACCATTTACACTTGAATGAAGGCTGTACCAGTTAAACCTGGATAGAAGCTGTACCATTTGTACCTGAATGGAACCTGTACCAGTTACACCTGAATGGAACCCGTACCAGTTACACCTGAATGGAACCCGTACCAGTTACACCTGAATGGAACCCGTACCAGTTACAACTGAATGGAACCCGTACCAGTTACACCTGAATGGAAGCTGTATCATTTATACCTGAATGGAACCTGTACCATTTACACCTGAATGGAAGCTGTATCATTTATACCTGAATGGAACCTGTACCAGTTTCACCTGAATGGAACCTGTGCCATTTACACCTGAATAAAACCTGTACCATCTACACCTGAATGGAACCTGTACCATTTACACCTGAATGGAACCTGTACCATTTACACCTGAATGGAAGCTGTACCAGTTTCACCTGAATGAAACCTGTACCATTTACACCTGAATAGAACCTGTACCATTTACACCTGAATGGAACCTGTACGATTTACACCTGAATGAAACCTGTACCATTTACACCTGAATGGAACCTGTACCATTTATACCTGAATGGAAGCTGTATCATTTTCACCTGAATGGAAGCTGTACCATTTACACCTGAATGAAAGCTGTACCAGTTTCACCTGAATGGAACCTGTACCAGTTTCACCTGAATGGAAGCTGTACCATTTACACCTGAATGAAACCTGTACCATTTACACCTGAATGGAACCTGTACCAGTTTCACCTGAATGTAAGCTGTACCAGTTTCACCTGAATGGAACCTGTACCAGCTTCACCTGAATGGAAGCTTACTTCTTCTCCATCTTCTAATTTTTATTCTTCCTGTAGGAAAAAACACCTAAATATAACGATTTATACATGAATGGAAAAAATACCATTTATACCTTAATGGAAGCTGTACCATTTTCACCTGATGCTACATGTTACATTTACACCAGAATAGAATCAAAACCATTCCCACCTAGATGGAACCTGCACCATTTACACCTGAATGGAACCTGTACCATTTACACCTGAACGTTGCATGTACCATTAGACCTAAATGATACCTGAATGGAAGCTATACCATTTACATATGAATGAAACCTAAATCATTTACATATGAATGAAACCTGTACCATTTGCACCTGAAAAGAAGCTGTACCATTTTCACCTAAATGCTACATCTAACATTTACATTTGAATGAAGCCTCTACCAGGAAAACCTGAAAGAAACTGTACCAGTTACTTCTAAATAGAACCTGTACCATTTATACCCGAATGGAAGCTGTATCATTTACACCTGAATGGAAGGTGTATCATTTACACCTGAATGGAAGCTGTACCATTTACACCTGAATGAAAGCTGTACCAGTTTCACCTGAATGGAACCTGTACCAGTTTCACCTGAATAGAACCTGTACGATTTCCACCTGAATGGAACCTGTACTATTTACACCTGAATGGAAGCTGTACCATTTTCACCTGAATGGAAGCTGTATCATTTACACCTGAATGGAACCTGAACCATTTACACCTGAATGGAACCTGAACCATTTTCACCTGAATGGAAGCTGTACCAATTACACCTGAATGGAACCTGAACCATTTACACCTGAATGGAAGCTATACCATTTTCACCTGAATGGAACCTGAACCATGTACACCTGAATGGAACCTGTACCATTTACACCTGAATGGAACCTGAACCATTTACACCTGAATGAAACCTGAACCATTTTCACCTGAATGGAACCTGAACCATTTACACCTGAATAGAACCTGTACCATTTTCACCTGAATGGAAGCTGTACCATTTATACCTGAATGGAAGCTGTATCATTTACACCTGAATGGAAGCTGTACCATTTATACCTGAATGGAAGCTGTACCATTTACACCTGAAGTACGACTGAGCTGGTATAGTTAGTGCATGTTTAGTAGTTACTTTAAAAATACAAGTATGTTGTGTGCCTGTTTGATTTAACCTGTAGGTGGAGTTGCGTGGCGTAAAGGTAAGCCAATTGAGTCATTATGGCTTGCGATATTATCAACAACGGAGTTCGGTCTTAAGAAGTAATTCTTTTTTGCCGGGAGTTTGTTTTAAAGGTCGGCGAGTAGTTGGCAGAAAGCCGACTAGATTGAATTTTGACATATATATCGTCAATGCTTAAGCTGTTATCGATCGCTCATTTGAGTTTATATAACGTTCAAGGACGGCCCTTCGGGTCACGACAGTTTTAGTGTTCATGCTGGAATGTTTACATCATACCCATGTTATTTTCCTAGTGACTTTCTTTTTTGCACCTGACAAAACAAAATATATTGTCAGTATGTCACCTGTACATGTTTACACATTCCATCCAAATAAATTGATCCACGCATGTCGGTTATATACTTATACTTACCTGTGGAACTCTTTTGTCATTCGTGAAAGTGTTATATTTACAAAATATATGGGGGTTGGGTGGTTGTGTGTGTGTGTGTGTGTGTGTGTGTGGTGATGTTGGTAATGCTTGGGTTACAATAATGTTTTCATTCCATGGTTACTTTAATGACAATTAAGCCAGGCTGTGTAAGACCCTTCCAAGGAAAAAACAACATCAACAAGGAAACGTCAAAAGTGCAATCAACCTTAAAGGTGAATAAATTTATTGGCCAAAAAAAGAATCCCAACTCTTCGAAAGGTCAACATAACCTTGTGTAATAATACTTTAACTAAACACAAGAGTTGGACATGCCGTTTTCAAAATTATTTTCAAAACAATAATGTTTCATATGCCATTTTCCTGTTTCCCCTGTTCTTTCAGACGAAAGAGGAGATACGAAGAGAGCTGACATCTTTATCGTTGTTCAGCTCCATTGATAGTTTAAATGACGCTGACAACGAAAGCAAACACTCTCAAAAGAATGAGGAGGATAACAACGCAGGAACTAGTGAGACGCCGAACGATGGCAGAGACCATGCCAGTGATGATTCAAATGGGGATGTTTATCGGAGAAGAATTTGCAGTGAAAGTGAAAACAGTTCGTTTTATCAGAATATGAAAGATGATGTCAATGAAAATACTGGATATACTGTGAAGAGTAAGAGACACGTGCAGAAAAGGTCAACAAATGGGCAAAATGTTAATCAGAGACAAATGCAGATAGATACTCAAGAAGGGAGCTTGGCACCACTGGCTGCTAGGGGAGTTAAAATGAACAAAGTGGAAAAAGCAACTAAGAGCAAAACACACTCAAGAAGGATGCCAGCGACAGCCGTGCCTGCTAAGGGTGACGACAAAGCGGTTGTGTCAAAGAAGCCTGACGATGATAATGATGAGCAAACCCGTAAAATGACTGAAGCTAATATTGTTCAGCAGAACCAGGGTGGCATACAGAGACGGGCATCCAAGGTGGAGGTGAGGTACATCAAGAAGGCCATTCAGCCAAGAGCCCGGAGTGAACCAGCCAGAAAATCCGATGGGCAAAAGGTAATGATTATATGGAACATTCTAGGCTTTTAACAAAACAGTTCACTCATCTCATATCATGATATGTTAGTAGAGACTAAACAGGTTTTTCGGAGTTTATATGATGATGATAATTTTCAAATGACTTAATCGGTTCAATAAGTTAAACATATAACGCATAAACTTTTTGCTTTCTGTAAAGACCAACGCCATACTTTCTAAACTCAGTACAAATCAATACATGCACACGCAGTATACTGCAAATATAAAAAAATATAAATAATATTTATATTGTTTTAAATAATATAAACTTTTTTTATTAAGAATTGATGAAAAGTTTACAGGAAAATGACTTCATTCCATATGAAGTATGAAGTACAATTTAAGCACCGTTTTAGGGACAACCCAAACGAAGCCAGAAGGTGCAAGTGGTTCGCCGGACGACCAATACACCTGTTGGTTACAACTCGCGAAGTTCGAGCCAGATAGGTGCAGCCGCCTCCCGCCAGACTCCGGTAACTGTAAGCCGGGTGGGCCTGCGACCGACGGCGATGGGCTGTGTGTACAAGATGTCCCGGATGCGAATGAAGCAGAGGGTACTATACACCATGTGGCGGGCTCTCTTTCAGCAGATCGTAGACACACATTACAACAACATGGCGCCGGTAAGAGGATTTTTTTAGGTGTAGCCGTCTAACTCTAGCCTTCTTAGGAGGTAAGTGAGTAATAATCAAACTACTTTTTGGGCGGTATCGCTTGCGTATCGTCTTTTGTAAAAATAATTAATATTGCTGATGCTGGACACTATTATCTTTTGTAAGAACGTAACAACTTTTTAAACTCAAATTTATTTGAAAACGATTTGATAGGAATTATAAATTTAACGTTTTGAAGTAAACTGTCTGTTTAAAAGGGCATGCATTTTTTCTTCACGGTAACATGTTTTAAAAAATCTTGTTTGTGATCCAGATATAAAAGTTTGGACTTTTGGGAGACTTAAGTGAGACTTTATTTAATTAATGCTGTTGCGGGGGATGGGTTCGAATCCCGGTATGGGCACGATTGCAAGCCCAATAAACATTCGCTCCACAACCAAAAAGAGAACAGAGCAAAATGAGCAAAAGCCACTTCCTGGGGTGGACTTGTTTACAAAAAGTCAGAATGACCAACATTTATTTTTCTTTTTAGAACAGAATGTCGGATTCTTTTTCAAAACTCGGGGAATGTAGTGCCGTGTTAGGATGATGGAGCTTCACGGAAAACACAGTTTCATATTTAAAACATTTAAATTGTTCCGTCTAGAACTTTTTCCCCAGCGAACAACGCTACATGTTCTTTTTACAAATTTGTCATTTCGACTCAATTTTGAGTTTTGATTGCTTATAGAAAGTATTTCTATGTTGCGGATATGTCAAATACCGGTCGCCTCCTATGGTTTCGCTTCCATACTCCTTGAAAATTGAGCATAAATCGTTTAAAGAGACGTTACTACATCCAAAAGTTGTACAAAGGTCACTAGAGACCGGATAATAAAGCACTAGAGACCGGATAATAAAGCACTAGAGACCGGATAATAAAGCACTAGAGACCTACTAGAGACCGGATAATAAAGCACTAGAGACCGGATAATAAAGCACTAGAGACCGGATCAAAAGCACTAGAGACCGGATAATAAAGCACTAGAGACCTACTAGAGACCGGATAATAAAGCACTAGAGACCGGATAATAAAGCACTAGAGACCTACTAGAGACCGGATAATAAAGCACTAGAGACCGGATAATAAAGCACTAGAGACCGGATAATAAAGCACTAGAGACCTACTAGAGACCGGATAATAAAGCACTAGAGACCGGATAATAAAGCACTAGAGACCGGATAATAAAGCACTAGAGACCGGATAATAAAGCACTAGAGACCGGATAATAAAGCACTAGAGACCGGATAATAAAGCACTAGAGACCGGATAATAAAGCACTAGAGACCGGATAATAAAGCACTAGAGACCGGATAATAAAGCACTAGAGACCGGATAATAAAGCACATTAGGCAGAAAAACGGTAAATCAGTCCTCAACGTGTTGGGTTTGTAAACAATTACATATTTTGGGATAGTTTGTGACAAACCAATCAAGCAACATGTTTTGGTTGGTTTGTCTAATGCTATAATTCGTTTTGAGTTTTCTAATTTCTAGAAAAAAGACCCCTTTAATACCAATTTTAAAAGACAAAAATGTCCATAAATTCAAAAGTGGGTGGAGAATATTCAGGAAATTTGGCATACACACCGACATCTTACTGTACAACACATCAATTGTGTTAATTTTCAAATACTATAAATATTTCTATTACACTTTGCTTTTTTAAGTCGTACAACTCTGTCAGAACGCATGTTTCACTGACGTTGCATCATCTACTTGGCCGAGGTATGTGAGATATCCCGCGCGGAGCCTTCTGCGACTCTGAACCAGGTTATGTAATAACATTGGTCAAAAGTATCATTTCAGCATCTCAATCCAAAGTTACCACATGCGTTCGGAGAAAAATGGCGTACTCGGGATTTTTAGATTCAGGTGTCAGGTGCGTAAAAGGTTGTAGTTTGTTTCAAACTTAGTCTATTTTGGTCGAATCGGGTAGGATGTGTAAGCATTTATTTAAGGCCTCACTTAAGATAAAAGGCAAAATTACATAGAAAGTATTTAATGATTAATAAAAAGCTTTCTATTATCTGATGTCAGTGACTCTGTTGCAACTTTTGCCCCAATGTTTAATCTATATTTTAGAAGAGGTGTTTATTTGCAGCTTTAGGCTTGTGTGCTTTGCCAATCTCCAAAGCGCTGTACATTTGATTTACTACGGAATAATTTTGACCATCGTCTGTATTCCTGTAATCGCGTACAGGGTAAAACTTACCCGGTCTGAACAGCGTTTCTGAGTGCTTTGATTTTGGTTCAGTCTGTATTTGCACACCACACGATTTCGTTAGACGAAAGACAAGACTTCAAGGACTATGGATTCTATGACACTCAAACATATTATTACTCTCAGGTAATGTGTTACGGTTTGGCTGTAACTAATCAACTAGGTTGATGACTGACGGCGGACTGACCAGCGTGGTTTAGAAAAAAGAAAACCAATTAAACAGACTGCAATAAATAAAAATCGAAAGTAATCACACTTAATTAAATGTAGAAATATGTCACTGCTACTTAACCTTCGTTCTGTTTTAGTCGTTACTTACAAATCCTGGCGCAGTATCAGCCTGAATAAATATCAATGGGACTGTCATTGGTAGAAATTCCAGATAATCCCGTATACCGTATTGTGCCTAATTATAAACACGACGGGGATAACAATTTTCAGACTGAAGTATTAAAAACCCAAAATCCATCACCGATAGTGCTGATGTTTTTGTTGCACAAAACTTAACTTAATCCGATATACACTTCTACTTAATATTTTAATTATTTTCAAATACCTCAAAGTTCAACGCTCAAACCCTCGCTGTGTTACAGCATCTATCTATAATCAAGCTATACAACAAATTACTTCAGAGGTCTGACGTTTTAACAAACTTTATGTCGTTAAAAATGGAATGATAAATGAAACATATTTTAAAGCTTCGCCAACGCCGCAACACGTTTACATCTCTACGGCTGCCTTGTCAACATTCCCGCGGTACATTGTCCCACGCAACACTTTTACATCTATACGACTGCCTTGTCAACATTCCCGCGGTACATTGTCCCACGCAACACTTTTACATCTCTACGGCTGCCTTGTCAACATTCCCGCGGTACATTGTCCCATGCAACACTTTTACATCTCTACGACTGCCTTGTCAACATTCCCGCGGTACATTGTCCCACGCAACGCTTTTACATCTCTACGACTGCCTTGTCAACATTCCCGCGGTACATTGTCCCACGCAACACTTTAACATCTCTACGACTGCCTTGTCAACATTCCCGCGGTACATTGTCCCACGCAACACTTTTACATCTATACGACTGCCTTGTCAACATTCCCGCTGTACATTGTCCCACGCAACACTTTTACATCTCTACGACTGCCTTGTCAACATTCCCGCGGTACATTGTCCCACGCAACACTTTTACATCTATACGACTGCCTTGTCAACATTCCCGCGGTACATTGTCCCACGCAACACTTTAACATCTATACGACTGCCTTGTCAACATTCCCGCGGTACATTGTCCCACGCAACACTTTAACATCTCTACGACTGCCTTGTCAACATTCCCGCGGTACATTGTCCCACGAAACACTTTAACATCTCTACGACTGCCTTTCAACATTCCCGCGGTACATTGTCCCATGCAACACTTTTACATCTATACGACTGCCTTGTCAACATTCCCGCGGTACATTGTCTCACGCAACACTTTTACATGTCTAGGACTGCCTTGTCAACATTCCCGCGGTACATTGTCCCACGCAACACTTTAACATCTATACGACTGCCTTGTCAACATTCCCGCGGTACATTGTCCCACGCAACACTTTAACATCTATACGACTGCCTTGTCAACATTCCCGCGGTACATTGTCCCACGCAACACTTTAACATCTATACGACGGCCTTGTCAACATTCCCGCAGTACATTGTCTCACGCAACACTTTTACATGTCTAGGACTGCCTTTTCAACATTCCCGCGGTACATTGTCCCACGCAACACTTTAACATCTATACGACTGCCTTGTCAACATTCCCGCGGTACATTGTCCCACGCAACACTTTTACATCTATACGACTGCCTTGTCAACATTCCCGCGGTACATTGTCCCACGCAACACTTTTACATCTATATGACTGCCTTGTCAACATTCCCGCGGTACATTGTCCCACGCAACACTTTTACATCTATATGGCTGCCTTGTCAACATTCCCGCGGTACATTGTCCCACGCAACACTTTTACATCTATACGACTGCCTTGTCAACGTTCCCGCGGTAAATTGTCTCACGCAACACTTTTACATCTATACGACTGCCTTGTCAACATTCCCGCGGTACATTGTCCCACGCAACACTTTTACATCTATACGACTGCCTTGTCAACATTCCCGCGGTACATTGTCCCACGCAACACTTTAACATCTATACGACTGCCTTGTCAACATTCCCGCGGTACATTGTCCCACGCAACACTTTTACATCTCTACGACTGCCTTGTCAACATTCCCGCGGTACATTGTCCCACGCAACACTTTTACATCTATACGACTGCCTTGTCAACATTCCCGCGGTACATTGTCCCATGCAACACTTTTACATCTCTACGACTGCCTTGTCAACATTCCCGTGGTACATTGTCCCACGCAACACCTTTACATCTCTACGACTGCCTTGTCAACATTCCCGCGGTACATTGTCCCACGCAACACTTTTACATCTCTACGACTGCCTTGTCAACATTCCCGCGGTACATTGTCCCACGCAACACTTTAACATCTCTACGACTGCCTTGTCAACATTCCCGCGGTACATTGTCTCACGCAACACTTTTACATGTCTACGACTGCCTTGTCAACATTCCCGCGGTACATTGTCCCACGCAACACTTTAACATCTCTACGACTGCCTTGTCAACAGTCCCGCGGTACATTGTCCCACGCAACACTTTTACATCTCTACGACTGCCTTGTCAACATTCCCGCGGTACATTGTCCCACGCAACACTTTAACATCTATACGACTGCCTTGTCAACATTCCCGCGGTACATTGTCCCACGCAACACTTTAACATCTATACGACGGCCTTGTCAACATTCCCGCAGTACATTGTCTCACGCAACACTTTTACATGTCTACGACTGCCTTGTCAACAATCCCGCGGTACATTGTCCCACGCAACACTTTTACATCTCTACGACTGCCTTGTCAACATTCCCGCGGTACATTGTCCCACGCAACACTTTAACATCTATACGACTGCCTTGTCAACATTCCCGCGGTACATTGTCCCACGCAACACTTTAACATCTATACGACGGCCTTGTCAACATTCCCGCAGTACATTGTCTCACGCAACACTTTTACATGTCTAGGACTGCCTTGTCAACATTCCCGCGGTACATTGTCCCACGCAACACTTTAACATCTATACGACTGCCTTGTCAACATTCCCGCGGTACATTGTCCCACGCAACACTTTTACATCTATACCACTGCCTTGTCAACATTCCCGCGGTACATTGTCCCACGCAACACTTTTACATCTATATGACTGCCTTGTCAACATTCCCGCGGTACATTGTCCCACGCAACACTTTTACATCTATATGGCTGCCTTGTCAACATTCCCGCGGTACATTGTCCCACGCAACACTTTTACATCTATACGACTGCCTTGTCAACGTTCCCGCGGTAAATTGTCTCACGCAACACTTTTACATCTATACGACTGCCTTGTCAACATTCCCGCGGTACATTGTCCCACGCAACACTTTTACATCTATACGACTGCCTTGTCAACATTCCCGCGGTACATTGTCCCACGCAACACTTTAACATCTATACGACTGCCTTGTCAACATTCCCGCGGTACATTGTCCCACGCAACACTTTTACATCTCTACGACTGCCTTGTCAACATTCCCGCGGTACATTGTCCCACGCAACACTTTAACATCTATACGACTGCCTTGTCAACATTCCCGCGGTACATTGTCCCACGCAACACTTTAACATCTATACGACTGCCTTGTCAACATTCCCGCGGTACATTGTCCCACGCAACACTTTAACATCTCTACGACTGCCTTGTCAACATTCCCGCGGTACATTGTCCCACGCAACACTTTTACATATCTACGACTGCCTTGTCAACATTCCCGCGGAACATTGTCCCAATTTTTACATACTGCTTCTGAACATCTTTTCTTCTGAACATGTCATTTTTCGGTTATCTGAAAATCTAATTATATTCAGAGGCACTTTGACATAAAGTCAATAAGTAAAAGGACAAAATCGTATTTGTTTCAGGAGCAGTTCCACGGACATATCCGACCACATGCTCAATGAAAGATGTTGGTTTCCTTACAAAACTGTATCGAACAAGGCGGAACTCATCTAGACAGAATACATTAGACTTGTTGAAGACTCGTTAAACGCCATCTTCTGCATGGGAGTGCACATTCTGCGATATTATTTGTGTACTCACGAGCTTCTCGGAAATGCGGTATGTTCAGACTAAAACTAGTTCGCAAATACGAAATGTAGTAACGACGCTACTGTTGTCCATTTCCATGCATCGGACAGTGCATGTTAAACCTTGTAGGTTTGTTTCTTCATCAGTGGCCATTGTCTCATATGTTACAAATGTCATTGCGAAAACACTTTTAATAAAGTCGACTCAGCACAGATGAAGGACACTTTGATATTAATATATTGGTAATTGCGGTTCAGCGTTGTATAATGCAGACATTTGTTTACAGACTGAAACATTTGATATTTAATTGAAAGGTACATGTAAATGTAACATTCAATTACAGACATGTGATTTATTTTCCATAATGACACAAGCCAGTGTCGTTTTAAAGGGCTTTATTATCATTATTATCGACCTTTGTGTCAGAGGTCTGTGTTTGTTTTATAGAGGTGATATGTAAAACAACTAACGCCGACTTGTAGACGACAACACAACATTAATTGTCACAATCATCATTTAATTCAACCGCCCACAGCGTCACCTGATGGAGAAAGACACTAGACGAATGTCTGTCTGTATGAAACCTCCGATGTATGTTCCCTGGGAGACCTCGCAGCACTCAAACCCACGGCTGGGGATCCTTTGGCAGCGTATGATACCTCTGCTGTCTGAAGATCCATGATTATATTGCTGAAACTATTGAAAGAATACATAGCATAAAAGGAGTTTTGTGGGAGATCAATGCGATTATGTGCCTAAAGGATGCACCTTGTGTTAAGGCTTATCAGCGCCGCTCTGGGTCGATAGTGTAGCTTGCAAAAGCATGTAATCTCGGCTGTTCTGTGAGATCTTTTTCAGAGAAATGAACTGCGTATTCCTTTTTCTAACATTGTAGCTTGCAACAATAATGTGTAACTTGCAGTTATAAAAAGAAGCTTGCATTTATTGGAATTCGCAGCTGTTTGGCGAAGTATTTTTAAGAAAAGATACCGAGTATACCGATGTTAGCAATG
This sequence comes from Sinonovacula constricta, assembly GCA_007844125.1. NCBI lineage: Eukaryota > Metazoa > Mollusca > Bivalvia > Cardiida > Solecurtidae > Sinonovacula > Sinonovacula constricta. The sequence goes on along the minus strand of CM017559.1, from coordinate 64,789,166 downwards.
CAGTTTGTAAATATAAGTGTAGCAGAGAACAAGGAAGCAAACAAGCAAAGTGGCAAATACTCGTCTTCCTATCAGAGTTATAGTTCGTTACTGTTAAATGCGTATGCAATTAGTCGACAGTATGAGAATATGTTTAGTTCCCATGATAGTCATTTTCTTTTTTAAAGCGCATGCTCTCTACGGCGCCTTGGATGTCTCACATCCTAGCTCTTTCGTGAAGTTTAATTCGGATGGAAGTATACATGTGTCTTCCTGAGTAGGCATACTCGTTTGTGAATAACCAATCATCAACAATATTTTAAGTTATGTTGCTCACTGTTATTTTCTTCGCTTAATTAATTTCATATTAATCTGGAGAACAAATAAGAAAACAGTGGTTGAGTGGCAGATATAATTGCTTATTTCATGTTCCGGTAAACACTCCACTGACATTCTACTAGCATAATAGGGCGATGATCAAGTGGTGTAATGTCTAAAAGTCAAGTACCTATTGCATGTCAGAACGCAGAAATGTTATCATTAGAGTCACATGCTTACCCTCTTGAGAAGTCCATTGTATTAACCCTTAGTCTGCAAAGCATTGATTTACCTAAGATGATAGTGTCGATCCAAATTAGCCAGACAGAATAATCAGATTGCGGTCTGTACTATTTGTGTTTGGTTCCGAAACTTTATGGCTACTTAAATAATAATGCAAGTGGTTGTTCCGAAATGAGTATGACATTAACGGACAGTGGACTTTAGTTCTTCAACGCATGGGCAGCAATGCTACATCAATTTACACTTCTTCTCTGCTCATTTCTTCTTGATTTTTTTATTTACAATCAATAATTTTGTGTAGTTCTTCTAAAATAAATAATACTTCCCTATCTTCTTTATATCATGTGGACATTATTTTCAATTATGTCCCTACCTTCTTATTACGACGTCAAAACTTGTTTAAGAAAACGTCAGCGCTTGGACATCATTTTTATTCAAATAGATTGATTTTCTTTTCATTGCTTGCAATTGAGAAACCCATCAGGAAGTGCGAGCTTAGTGTTCTGTTAGAGCATACCCACCCCCAACACACACTGTCGGTCCCTGTTGCCGAGTGACTCTTCCAAGGTGGTAACTATTCAGTTTGCTCGTATTTGTTTAATGACTCATCACCAATTTGTTCTTACTTTTACATTTGACTTGCATTTGAATACCTTTGTTCTGTGCTTTCAATGTTTGCTATATGTTGCAATGCTTATCGCACTTGTCATATTTCTTATATCGTCACAGCTAGCAGGGAAGACTTGTCCTGAATTGTGGCCAAGCCGTTGTTGTTGACATTCACATAACATGTGTTATGTCTCTTTTCTTGTTTGGTGTTTTTATTTCAATATTCATCCCGTGTCAAATCTGTTCGAACGAGTCTCGTACTTACTCGTTTTAATATTTTTAAAAAGTTATAACTGAACTTTATTGAAATTTAAAATTGACGCGCTATGGTAGATTTTATCAATAATTTCAGTTCTTGTACGTTCTCTGGAAAACAAGATCAAGCAAACGGTTTAAATTAATAATTTATATAACTAACTTAATGCGTATTAACTAAACGCTTTAACGCCATTATAGTGCTAGTGCAAGGAAGTATAAATATTGGTGTGCGATTATATTTTGTAAATGTATTGAACATACATGCTTATCTTATAAATGTGCTGTTTAAAGCAAAGTCACCAAAACTGACCACGAATAACAGTTAAAAATATATTGCAGTAAATAGGTGCCACTCTCTTAAACTGTCGGTTTATTAAGTTTAACACCCTAACAGGCCCGTTTTATTTAAGGACACGTGACTCTGTATGACGTCAGATAAAACGCCGGTTCAGAATTTAAAAATAGAAAGTTCAAATTGGTTACAGCCTTATCTTATGAAAAATTAAGTGAAATAAAGATAAATTATTTAAATATTGTTAAATTAAATGATTTATTTATTTAGTTTTTGTATTTACGTGTATGTTATAAATATGCTTTGCTCTATTTTACATTCGCGTAGTTATCTGCCTTGCGTAAAATAATACAGGAAACCGATAGTTATTGCTAAATTACTCCTAGGTTTTCAGATCATTACAAAATTTAATATACATTTTATTACGGATATGGTCCTTAAAATCAAATTCAGCGCTTGTCCGTTTTGACAAGATTCTTGTTATTGAGTCCATAGCAGAGGTGTTATAGTGAGATACGAACGACAACTCTGCTTGGAGATTGGACAGGTGCAAGTTCGCACGCGTGTAACTACCTAGAAAAAATGAAGACAGAGAGGCGAGTTCAAATAGTTATATACATTAATGGGTAAGATGTACTTATTTTAAATTTTATTGATGACAACATACTTAATTCGATTTCATAATGCAAATTTATTTACAAATCTTTGCGGCATCTATTGTTTTGAAAATATAAAAAAGTAATTAGATACAGATCGTTTTGATTATACATAAAAAGTAAATATAATGGTTAATAAGGCCAATATTTAAATAAAGTACGAGGCGATCATCCTCTATATCTACAGATAACTCACTATTTTCTTTTGATCAAACGCATACTATTTTGGTTATTAACGGAGAGAGCTATTCCCCTTACCGATTTACGCGTTTCGTTGTTTTGTAAGTATGTATACACAACATGTTCCAAAGAAATCAAGATGAGCTCATTTAGGCATGACTAACGTCTTACGTTTGCCGAAGTTATGTCATAGTTTCAAATTATGATCAAGAGGTTAAGGTTATAGACCCAGGATCACTCTTTGTCAAGTATAAAAAATCTTATTTAAGATCAATAAAAAACATTTAAAACATACCAAGAAAGTATTTATACCACAGATGAAGTTGAACATAGTGTTCTTGGTCAAAAGGGTAAGTTAAAGACTCGGGATCGGAGGGTTCTGGGTTCAAACCCTAGACCTGACATGAGATTTATTCTTTGTCAAGATTATTATTACACGAACAACTTGCAAAAACTGAATATGTTCGGTCTAATTATTACGTTCTTACACACAGATTTACTAGAAAATAATATCAATCTTGGTCAATAAGATTACTTTTTTTGTAGTATTTCTTTCCTCTATTGAATGACAAACTCCCTCCCACTTGACAGAAACTTATGCATTCTTAATGTCTGCTCAGTGTGTAATAATAACCACAGTAGCACATACTTAGGTAATAAATTGCTTTGTTACAACATTAGTTCCATCGTGATAAAAGACATATTAGATCGTTCTGTCTTTACTGTTTCTCTCATTTCACTTTAATTGTGAGAAGTAGCTTAAGTTAACAAAATATTAAACATTGTTCTTTGTACACATAATACTATGTTTCAGAAAAATACCATCTGAACAATAATTATTTGTGTAATGTGAGGCTGCTGCACATGTTCAATTCTTGCTTGTACACTTTACTTTCATTGTTATTTTGGCAACTTTTTTTTCTATACATGTACCTTTTGGAAAACCTATTAAATGGCGTCGGGTTTTGTTTTGGTCTCAGGAATAGGTCTATGTATACGTTATACATACATTTTCTCGAGATTTTCTTAATAATATACTAAAATTCAAAACCTTTAAATAAAAACTTTTATGAATATGGTTTTGTCAGTTGCTCCCATATTGCTTAAAGGCATCTCGAAAGGACTGTGGTATCCCACTGAGCCAGGCCCCGACCTGCTGTGACTAGACCTGCTAATTGCTGGTCATCACTGCAGGGGGTCTTTAGCCAACATAGTACTAATCTGTCACAGTAATACCTCTGATGGGTTAATGCATAACTAAATTACCTGCTAGTATGGAAGTGAGACAGTAGGCTAGTTTTACACAAAGCCATAAACACTAATGTTAATGATAATGTGGATTGTTTATTGTATGATCCCTTACATATTCTTTATTGCATTAATTACTAGGTATCATTTTTGTAACTGCCTGATTATGTATTTATTTCATAGTTTAATACTTGATTTTGAAAATACAGGTGAGATACAAGTTTTAGTATTCAAAATGACTTAAAATGAGTCTGAAGGACATTATTCTGACAATGAATGACTTTTTAAATTGCTTTCGTTAGAAACGTTTCGTTACACACACACACAAACACACACACACACACACACACACACACACACACACACACACACACACACACACACACACACACACACACACACACACACACACACATATATATATATAAAAGAATAAAAAAGAATTGATAGAATAATTTCAGGATTGCGTAATTGGTATGTTCACAACTATTTCCTTTACAAACTGTAAATGACTAGGTTCAACCCCCAAATATAACATACATACACTTGGATCTTGAACAAAACCTGTGTGACAGACACATCGTTAGAGACTGTGGTAGTCTGGCTTATCAGAAAACAGATGCCCACACATGCTGGGTGGGCCAATAAATGGTGGGGTGGGGGTGGGGTGTGTGTGTGTGTGTGTGTGTGGGGGGGGGGGAGTCACTTATATAAGGGTTTTGAGATGTCTTTAAACCTGATTACCTGTTCTAGTTTATCTGTCGCCGTTGATTCTTCGCATCAACGACTTTTCTTGTACCTTTTATGTACGCATATCCTCTATTTACGTGTATTAATATTTGCATCGCTTTGTAGAGCTATGCCTCCTATTGACTTTATTTTATGGGTACGATAGTGTAGCTGGCAAAAAAACAGTAATTGCATCTTTTCTGTGAGACCGTTTTCAGAGGGAAAAATCAGTTTTCCGTTTTTTTAACCATTGTAGCTTGCAACAAAAATGCGTAGATTGCAATTATAAAAAAGTAGCTAGTATTTATAGGAATTCGCAGCTGTTTGGCGAAGTATTGTTTAACAGAAGAAACCGAGTAAATCGATGTTAGCAATGCAGCTTGTAAATTCAGATGTGGAAGAGAACAAGGAAAACAAAGTAGCATATATTCTACTTCCCTTCAAAGTTATGGTTTGTTACTGTCAAATGTGTATGTATCGACATTGTAAGAGAGTGTTTAGTTCCCAGGATAGTCATCCGTCTTGTTTGAAGCGCATTCTCTCTACAGCGCCTTGGATGTCTCATAGCTCTTTCTTGTATTTATAATTGTTTTAGTAAATCTCTATGGGGTGAGGTGACATACTTTAAAGGTGTTATCCGGCAGTTTGCCTAAGTCTAATACATGTAACAACATACGACACTTATTCTGAGGAATTTGTATATGATTGCTGCATTAGCTCCTACGCTAGTTTAAGTAAAGGCTGTTATAACATTACTGAAATCGTTAGATACGGTACATCATGAAATATTTTACGCTTACTGAGGACTAATTCAAAATCTATAAACAAACACAATGGGGTTTTTCGCTAAAAATAGATATCGAAGTTTGAGCTGATTCCCCTCTGATGTGAGGCGTAGCTAAATAGGAAATACCTGTTTGATATGGAAAGTGCTCCGTTACGTTTTACTTTGCACATGGGTGTACGGCACCAATTAACAGCATTCTGTAGGATCTTTCATGTAACAATAATTTATGTAGTTGCATAAGAGAATGAAATGTAAGAACTGTGCCAGAAATCAAATGAAAATCTTATTTCTTATTGGCGCCACTCTTGAGAAAGGTGCCTCTTATGGAATTCATTTTTATGGGGACAAATGTGTAGCAGACAATAACACGATGTCGTATGTGTTCCGTAATACACTTTTCAGAGAAAAGAACCAAGTGTTCCGTTTTTTTTAACAGGGTCGCTTGCAACAATTAAGTAGCTTGCAATTATAAAAATGTAACATAAAAAACGTAGCCGTTTGGCGAAGTTTTGTTTAACAAAAGAAACCGAGTATACCGATTTTGGAAATGCAGCTTGTAAATACAGATGTAGCAGAGAACAGGGAAAACAAAGTAGCAAATGTTACGTACTGCACTTCCCATCACAGTTATAGTTCTTTATTGTAAAATGTTTATGTAATTATTCAACAGAGTAAGAGGGTATTTTTCCAAGGATAGTCATCTTCTTGTTTAAAGCGAGTGCTCTCTACGGCGCCTTGGGTGTCTCACATTCTGGCTCATTCTTGTTTTTATAATTGGTTTTGGAAATGATTATGGGGTGATGTCACAGCTTTAAGAAGCGATATTATTTTTTAACGGTTATGTTTATGCTATTTCAGCGATAAAATGACCATGTTGTTATATATATTTTATGGTGTTTGGTTCCCTTTGGTTTCTAAAATTAACAACCTTTTAAGCTTAAAACAATAAACGTAAGAACTGTGACAAAAATCACAATTTAAACCTTACTTATGTCAATTGTTGATTCTTATTTTTATATTACATGTCTAAAAGGGCAGACTGCACTAATTATCACAGACTAGTACAGAAACATTGTTTGTGAAATTTCTTCGTCATTTAAGTTTTGTTGGGATATAAACTGTTTAGTCGTACTTTTATGGTTACTATGCATACAGTGCCTGCGCACTTAATACAGAACTGGTCTGACAAATCGAGATTTTTATACAAGCTAATTCCCACGCATCTTGTACTGTAGCTGAGGTTTTGCCATCCGTTTTGAATTTCCAGACACTCATGTGACCTCGGTGACCTCGGTCTGACGCACACGGAACGGCGGTCAAATTGTGTTCATGTAAAGTGGGCCAAATATGAATTTGCAGATAACTACCTAGTTCAATTTGTTTCCGATTGAAATTGATGTTCTATGAAAAACAGAAATATTCATTTGATATGGTTTAACATATGTTTACATTTAATGACCAGAAAAAAACGACTTATATGCGCCCTAAAGTACATACTTCGACCAATACATACAATGTAAGTGAACATATATACCAAACAATATATGTACAAATTAACATTGTAATGACCGAAAATGGCCAATAAAGACAGGCATAGACCAACAATTCTGGAAAATTTGTCAAGTTTGAAAGTGTAAATTATCGAGTAGTAAGAATATTTTATGGAATGTTAATTTGGATGATTATTTATTTATAAAAAAACAGGAACTTTATATATACTGACTGTGCGGTTCTGTTAATTAATAATGTAAGCGTTGGTCCAAGGTATTAGATTGTCAATAGGTAAATAAGAAAAGGACTTTCAAAATTTCCACTGATATTCAAATATTATCCACCAGTAGACAAAGGCAAACAAGGTAAATGTAAATGTGACAAAACACAGAGACCAGACATAATACACATAAAGAAAAACCATCAGTTACCGCCTTGGAACGGTCAGTCGGCAAAAGGACCGACTGGAGTTTAAACTTGGTTTGTGCAGCGCTCCGACCTCGTACTTTCTGAAGGTTTTTCTATCAAACAAACTGTGTAAATAAAAATATCCTGTCAAAGTGAAACAACTAACAGTAAGCACCTGCATCGGGAGTTAAAACAGATACAGTGAACTTATATACGTACATAATATCTAGTTATAAAATAAAGACTTATATATGCAACTGCCTTGCGAAAACATTGTCTTTCGTTGAATGCTCTGTTAACAACATTCTATTTTTACAGTTTTTTACCCCGGCGACTTTGGTGCTCTACGTCAACCTTTTCTTGTGGTTACTATGTATTTGATGCCTGCGCATTTACTGCAGAAATGGGCTGACAGTCCGCGATATGTACACAAGCTAATTCTCACATATGTTTGTGTTTTTTCCATCTATTTTGAATTTCTGGACACTCAAGTGACCTTGAATACACGGTGCTCATGTAAAAGGTGCCAAATATGAATCTACAAATAGATAGCTACATAAATTTGTTTCCGATTTATATGCTATGGATAACAGGGGATACATTTTATGTGTTGTTACATAAGTCTACATTAAATGAACAGTAATAACAATTTAAATGCGCTCTGAAGTACATTCTTAGATTAGTCAATACCAACTGAGTAAGTGAGCGTTCGTGGTCTAGTGGTTAAGACGCTGGACTCCAGATCAGAGGGTCTCGGATTCGAACCCCGAAACCAGAGACGTCTCTGCCGAAACTGACCACGTAATGTTAGTCCTTGAGAAAGACTATTTACTGCACATTGCTCCATGAGTTGTACCTGAGTACTGGTCATACACATAAGTGGACAGTCAAGAGGCATTAATATAAGTTAAAAGAACTTGTTTCCCAATCGACTTTAAATAACTAAGTTTAAATTAAACTAACTAAGTAAGTGAGAAACAATATCGGTCCGAATTAACATTGTAATGACCAAAAATGACCGCACAGACCCACAGTTGAGGAAAATTTCTATAGGGTAAATCATTGTGTATTAATAATTATTTATGGATGGTTGAATTGAATGTTGATTTATTTATAAATAATTAGATATAATAAAATTATATTCACTTAATGATTTGTTCTTTCAATTAATGTAAATATTGGTCAGAGATTGTTTGTCAAAATATGTGAAAATCAGGGCTTATAAATATGTGAAACTGCATTGCGAAAACATTTCCTTTTGTTGAATGCTCTGTTAATAACATTTATTTTTATTTTTACATTATTTTCCGGCGACTTTGATGCTATGCGTCAACTTATTGTTTTTTATTATACTGGTCGGTATTGATTGGGCCGAATTTGCAGTACAAAAGAGTACCTTCCCTTTATCTTACGGCGGCGCTTGCATTCCATTTCCGTTCATGAATCACCGACACGGATTTTGACAGGGAGGCTACACCTTCGCTTTAATGCCGATTAACAGGAGCAGACATGTAATCATTATTTAAACCAGAACACGTTACGTTTTCTAGTTATGATGGAAGACAAAGTCGATGCCCTCAGTATCACTGATGATGAGGACGATTCCGAGGAAGATAATCAGTGTTTAGAGAGGAAGGGGACGTTAAGCAAATGGACCAATTATTTACACGGTTGGCAAGAACGGTACATCGTATTGAAAGATGGCGCTCTAAGTTACTACAAGTCTGAAAATGATTTGTCATATGGATGCAGAGGAGCAGTGAGTTTATCTCGAGCATCTGTAACGGTGAGTATGTTCCAGATGTTGCATTTTGGTTAATCATGCACGAGTTTATCTGTGATTCTCATAATGTCTGTGAACTATATCACTCACAACGAACACGATTTTATTTATTTTATCATTCAGTACCATTGTTTTTCTTAAAGTTCTAGCATCAACATATTAAGGCTATTACCTAGTAACTCAAGGGTTGACATTATGTAGCATTTGCATGCATCATTTTGGAGAGTGTGGTCAGTCTAACAGTTGAATAATTAGCTACAGTTAGCTCCACCTACAATCATTAAATGAGTTAGAGGATAAGTCAAAACATCTCAAACTCTTGCTATAAACAGCAGTTTTACACAGTTAAAGTCTTGGTCACATTGCGTAAGAACTATCACATTGTAAAATTATGATGAAACATGCTTAATTCGGATGAAACATTTTGACATAAAAACTTTTGAGTCAACAGGTAAAATATATGGTTGGTCGGTAACCAGAAACAAACCTCTTTTTTCTCCTAATGATACTGGTCAAACTGTTTTGATGACATAAGTCAGCAAAACATAAGTGATTACTACTCTAAAACAGGATTTTTCATCCTGTATCAGGGCGTTCGGTTGACCCGAGCTCCTGGGTTTTGATGCACGAAAATTCAGAAATACCGCTAACTGATGCACAGCAATAAAGCGGCGGGGGTCTTTTTGACCCGTGACAATTTCTACCCACGCTTCGGTCAAAATCGCCTTTAGCTTCATAAGAAGCGAGAAAAGACATCAATGGGCAGAGTCTGCATATTAATGAGAACTGTCCCCCACCAACACACACATCGATTACCTTCTGCTAGGAGAAAAACAATACAGTAGGCGGAGCCTGCATTAATAATAAGAAACAGGTGCTCTAATTCTGCCAATTGACACGTTTGCTCGGGTGCATTGCTACTTTCAATATGGCGTTTTGACAGAGGTATAGAAAAGTAATTAATCCGATCGGCACCTGTTTACTCGTAAAACATGTCTGTAGCATCCGGATGCATCGGAAGCAATTAAGGACGGCTGTAGGCATTGTATAATTGCTTGGTTTGGGCCACCTAAATGTGTAATTACTGAAAAGGTGCGAAGCGGTGCATCAGCCTATAATGTTATCTGACAGCGATTAACAACTATGCACACTAATATCAGGGTTCAACATTAAGGACCGACCGAACGACATTCACTAGTAGATCAGCTAAGTCCTAGGCTAGCTGGACCGACTGGTCGTGTTCTAAATCGGACAAAGTTCGTCGAAAATCCGCCTATGAATGAATCAAAAGTCAAAAAATATTTATAATGATTAAACTCGGTCACTATTGACCGTTGTCGATACAGTTTCTTGGGAAACCCGTGTGCTATATTTAGCGGTATATTTAGTAACAACCTTGACATACGTTAACTCATTGGCTGGTGTGTCAGAACGAGGCTTTTTTCCCCAATCGGAACACCTCGGATAATTTACGAATCGTCTCTCGGATGTATGTAGGTAGTCGTATTACGTCGGCCATTTCCCTAAATGGGACTTCTTTTGTGACAGACGTCAAAACAAAGATGGCAGCTCGGATGACAGCTCACTATAGTATGATGCCTGTACAACTTCAATTTGTGGCTGTTTCAAATTTAAATCATCCAAGTTAAATTTACCCAGCGCAGCAAAGACACAGCTGTCAAAAGACTCCATTGTTTATGTTTTGTGCGAACTAAATTTTAAGCATATTCTTGTGACTTCCGGCGAACAAAACGATCGTGATTTCTGTACGTATCATTGCACCAGATACATCCGAGGGCAATCGTACCTACTCGGCGATCTCCGGCAACCTTCGGATTACGTAGAATCACCGAAGCGTGATCCGAGTGACTTGGGGGATGTTTGTCCAGAGGACGGAATTACCCGAGGAGTTCCGATTGGTTTATCCCTCATGCACTTGTCAAATATCCAATGTTGTAATATTAACTGTTAAGCGGATAAGAATGCTTATTTTTTCATCTAACTTCTTATTTTCTTATAATTACGGAACTGTCCTATTATTATTTATACTATTTAAAAAAAATGCAAGGGATACAAAAGCACGAATACTATCTGTAATGTTGGGATCTCAAGTATAACAACAGACTATAGTACGGTTTGTTTATAATGCACTATGCGCAGACAAAAAATGTCAAGCAATGTATTTAAGTTTGGATTTTTGTCCGAAAAAAAAAGAAAAGATGGACGACAATACGAAATGAAAGAGGAAGGATGCTTCAAAGGAACTGAATGACAAACAAAGCGGACAAGATCGTTTTGTCCAAAATGAACAGATGAGTTTAGTTGGCTAGATTTAGCAGAAAAGAGCAATCTTAGGATGCATCTCTATTACCGACGTATTCAGAATATTTCAACATGCAAATCAACATAGAATGGCTTTGACCTAGATTTCTAAAAATTAGTTGATTTTATGGTAAATTTTTGGTTTAAAGGTTAGTTGTCCTTTACAAATTCAAAGTTTATAAGTTGATATTGTAATGCATACACATCATAGATAAGTCAAACAAGTACAACGATAATACAGTGGTCCATGCTAAGACATGCAGAAAGTATGAAGAGTGTGGATGATTTGTTGTCGGTAAGGACAATTTCAGGATCGATAATAGGGGCATTCTGAATCTGAATCCCATATATATCTCACCAACGAAAATATGATCTTTAGTACAGCTCACCGCTCACTACTTTTGTTGCATCCTATACTGTGAAAATAAAGCAGGTTGACAATCATGTGAGTCTAGCCTGTTCAGTTGTGTGAAAACGTCTAGTTATATAGGAATACTTAACTTTCTAGTCATATAATTACCAATGTATGATACCTGTATTAGACTAGAAAATTAAGTATAATCATACCCTTGCGGATCGGGAGGTCGTGGGTTCGAACCCCGGCCGGGTCATACGAAAGACTTTAAAGTTGGTAGTAGTGGCTTCCCTCCTAACGCTCGGGGCTACGGGGACAGCATTACGCCTGACTCGTCGGTGTCAGTATAATGGACCGGCCGGGTTCAGTCCCTGGGCACCTCATAAGTGCCCCTGTGCTGTAATGATAGAAATGTCGCTGCGCAGTATCGGCAAAAATGCCGGCTAATCCCATCCATCCCTATAATCATACCTAAGTTGCATAATTAGAATGTTAAGATTCATACTAATTTTCTTGTCAAACATGTCTCGTACTTAGTTATATTGGTATGTTATTGCAACACAATGCTTGAACTCATATAAAAATTTGATTTAAGTATGACTTGTATGTGTATTATGCCTTTAACATTTTGGTCTAGTCCAGTTTAGGTCAGGTCTAGTAAGTTTTCTAAGTTACTGGACCATTGGTCCAGCTCTCAAAAAAGTTAACGTCGAACCCTGAATATGGCAAATCGATTGATCGTATCTACAAAAGATGTGCTTGTTACTTGAATGGTTGAAATTATGGCTAACAAAGCTTGTTTGACGTTTTGATATTTCAAAATTAGTTTTAGACACAGACTACAGTTTGACACAGTACATTTTGTACTGAAAACCAGGTTCTTGTTGTCTTGCCTGATGGAGCCTTTAGATATATTAAGTTAGGAAATATGCGTTATAAGGTGGCCGAGAACATCAATTCTTACATTTCTAATTGGTTTTGGAGTGACGTCAGTTTTGAGAAGCAATATCATTTTTAACGGTGTCATTGTAACAATGTTAATTGATATGTTTAATTTTTTCATTTGATTGTCATAACTGAGATGCAGAAAAAAACACTATGTAGCAATATTCTGTTTATTTACTTGTCCCTAGCAAACTCTTAGAAATATCAATAATTCCCATCAGGCTTATTTATATAAAATGTGGTCGTCGCTGATTTAATTGTATATACAATAATAATTATATACACAAAAAATGATGAATTAAATGTTATAATGAGAAAAAGAAAAGGATCTGAAGAAAAACCTTAATTCTAAAAAAAAAGAAAAATTAATTTACTGTAAATAGTAAAACACAATCAACATTGATATAACAGCACATTTGTGCTTTATGATGTGCTAAACAACAAACAAATATCACCCTCAGAAATTTGAATTTGACCCCTGAAAATTTTGACTGAGGGGTCAATTACCCTTGAAGTAGTACTCAGAGTCTACCGAATGCCCTGTAATATATACAGTCCTTCTACTTTAACATGGTGTTCAGTATTGGTCAAGTTTATACAAAGAAGGCTGTTTCATTTAAAGTTAAAAAATGATGGTATCTATAGTATATATATGATTAAATAAATACTTTTCAGCATGAAATTTGTTCCCTGGTATCAAAACATATTCATGTCCTATGGATGAGGCCAGAGCATTCAGATATTATTCTGCTTTTAAAAAAAGGTTATCTGTATTGTGCTCGTGATTTCACATTTTTCATGCTTTCATTTTCAGCATCACCTAGGCAATTTTTTAGAAGATCTTGGTTTTATTATTTTATATCATAAGATAAGCAAATAAGGATAATGCATTAAATGTCATTTCTTTTAAAAATATATGTCATAACACCCCCCTCCCAAATGAAAACTTCTTCACCTATCTAAAATAAGACCAGCAATGCTTTAAACAGTTTCTAACTACATTCACACATGTATTGAGCAGCCAACCAAGGGACAGTCTTAATTTCTCTGCATAAAACTAGTTGGCTGTTTAAGACAAAATATGACATTATTGATTGTTTGCCCTACTATTGTGAGCCTGTATGCTTACTGATAAGAATTACATGTACTTAAATAATATATCTACTGACATAAATAGTATACCTATTGAAAAGAACTGTTCAAATAAATATTTACCACAATTATAAGTGCTTTTGGAGTGTCAACGTATAATTCAGAATATCAAAAGAATTAAAGAAATTTTGTTTCATTATTAGTAGTCTGGTCATGTAGTAAAGTAGTGAGACAATAAGATGAAATGATCATCTGTAATATTTAACCTCAATGACCATAAGCTTTGTAGACATCTGCTAGGATTTGATTTACCATTTCCTGCTCATGAAAAACTGCAAATTTCTTTTGATCTTTCTCAACTTTGCCGACACCAAGAACAAATGTCTGTCCCACTTACATCTTAAATTCTCCAGAAATGCATCACTTACTGCTATATGTTGTCTTTTAATGAAATTAAAAATGGACCCTATCCTACTTTGGTGCCGAGTGATTAATCACTGTGTTTTGTCTAAGCACACATGTTTTACACCTTTCATAAAATGATTTGGTTGTGTATGTATATTATTTAATTTTTGAAGTGGGCCCCTAGATTTTATAAGATATGGGTCCAGGTGGTTGTTGAAAAAAAAGGGCTAATCTGTATCCCTGTTGAGTACAGTGTTAATTGAAAATATAAATAGAACAGTGACAGAAATGACAGGAAAAGACTGTCGTAGGGGATATCTGTAGTACAATAAAAATACAACCATCTACATGACCCATTGATTGGTTGAAACAGTTTTTTTTAATTATAATGTGGTCTCCTAAAATGCAATATTTGTATTGATATGTTTTTTTATTTATTTGGGTTTTACGGCACACCGACACTTAACAGGTCATACGGCGCCGAATACAAAGTTAAATTGAATAGAGCATAATCAGGTTAAAACCAAATTACACAAGTAAAATATAGAAAAATATAAAAACTATCAGGTTAAAAAAAAGAAATTATAATTTAAAACAGGTCAATACATAAAACGGTTTAAAAAGTATAACAGTTGTATTGATATGTAATTCATTAATCAAATGTACTGTATACTGATGAATGAGTTTTGATTCACTGTTAAAGATATTGCCATATTGCTCACTCATCAAAATAAATTGCACCATGCTTCCATAAAGCACTTTTTAGCGAATAGTGCCCTGTCCTCTTGGAATTCTAGCAGGAGCACTGTTTATAGGACAGCTTTGACAGTTTCCAATTTCTAGTGACTAGTAGGACTGTTTCACACAGAGTGTCATTATATTTGACATTTGAGTGATGGCTGTTTCAAGAGGCTATAGTCTATTAGCTCTTACCCTGCTAAGTATGAAATGGTAATGTTATGCAAACACGGTTCAATCCAGAAACAAGCTCCTGGAGAGAGCCATCTGAACAGGATCTCTACTATTTGCTGCTGAATCTGTAGCAAACAGTTGTATTACTTTCAAGTGTAGTTGTTAGCAAATGGCTTAGGTTTGGTATTGCTCATTATTAGTAAATGTAACATGGTGAGGGATATGTCCCATACATGCAGTCTCTGGGTATAAGTGGTCTCCACAGGATTCAAAGTGACATTTCATATGACTGCAACATCATATGATAATGCATTGCATGTCATGAAAAAGCATATATCCTATATCCTGTATGATCACACCTCTAAACCCCATATGGCTTCTTTTCATTTAAAGTGAGCAGTCATCAATCATCAAGTATTTCTCCTGATTAATGATCAGTACATCTTTGAGGTGCTGGTATGTGGTGCTGTTATGATTATCAGTAACTTGATGATACACTTTGGAAACATTGACCAAGTAGCAAAGTCTTGGCCAAGGGTTGTACTTGTGATTTCTGCTGGGAACAAGACTTAGTCTTCTTTTCAGATCTTCCCTCATATACCAACACTTTGACGTTAATAGAAGGCTTGAAGCTCTTGCTTTTGCATGTTCAGTGTCTTGCCCTTGCTTTGAAAGTGGTTCTGTAGAGGTCTGACTTTCTTCCTCAGTGGCTTGAGCTCTCTCTCTCAGAACCTGACCATGGTGCCATCTGTAGTGATACTTTGTCAAGGAGGTTGGGCAAGCTGTTTCAGTCCCATACAATACCACGACAACTACAATTTTTCTGTCACCGCGATTTTCAATTAGAACTCCTTGGGTAATTCCGTCTTCAGGACAATTATCACACAGATGTATCTGGTTCAATTATACTTACTGAAATCATGATCATTTTGTTCGCCAGAAGTCAGAAGAATATGCTTAAAATGTAGTACGCACAAAACATAAACAATGGCGTCATTGGACACCTGTGTTATTGCTGTGCTAGGTAAATTAAACTTGGATGATTTAAATTTGAAGCAGCAACAGAGTGAAGTATTACAGGCATCGTACTATAATTAGCTGTCATCCAAGCTGCCATCTTTGTTTTTACATCTGTCACAAAAGAAGTCCCATTTAGTGAAATAGCCAAGGTGATCCGACTACCTCCATACATCCGAGCAATCGGAACACCTTGGATAATTCACGAATAATCTCTCTGATGTTACACAGCTTCCGGCTCTTCAATATAAACACGATAATGGTCGAGTGATTATGTTGTCATATGTACTTCCATAGTAAAATTGTCATTTTCGAATTTACCGCTAGAAATGGGTCGTAATTCTACTTGCTTTTCTGTATATAGTTAGTTGAGTAATGTAAACATTCAAAGAAAATATAAATGAAATGCGTATTAAATGTTAGGCCAAATTATTTTGCTATGTGCCACACTTATTCGAATACATGTATTAAATATTCAATTATCGTTTTAGGATTCGATTTACATCTCTAAAAATAATGTTAATCAATTTGATGGAATGTGTTTTGATAAAAAAAATCCTTTGTGTTTGTAAATGTTGTTTGAATCAAAGTAACAATCCTATTTGAAAGTTTGATTTTGAAAAGAAATTACAAATGGTTGTTTCTGGTAAATGCTTAAAAAATATACAGTCACATCAGCATGAAATGAAAATGCTGTAAATACATGTAGAGTGTAAATTTGTTGGAATGAAATAAAATGAAAATAAGTTTTAGTCAGAATTTCCAACCTGCAAAATAATATTGGATGGACAAGAGCACTAAACCACTCACTAAATATTTTTCAAGTTATCCAAAGTTTTGTACCTCATATTCTTACCTGATTTACTGATTCAGCATCGGTTTTAGCTGGCCAGAGGTATATATTTTGCTTATAATATTGAGTTTTACCTGTTTTATACATAAGGCTTGATGAGTGCACATTATCTTATACTTTCACATAAAATAATTGGGAATATGGGACCGACATAGTGTGATGTTGTACTTCAATGAATTGAGATAATTTAATTTCTATTCTGTTTTGGACATAAGCAGATCAAATGCTTGATTTATTAAAATTTTCATGAGAACAAAGTCTTGTTAACCAGGTAACCCATGTATGTAGTGATAATGGAATGTTTACCATAGTGTTTGACTATAGGTCAAAAGTAGTTCTTGGTTAACACCTTTACTTGATCTTGCCAAGAACAGCTGGGAGTGTTTGTACTTCCATGTCTGTTGAATAGGAAGTTACAGCAACATAAGCATGAATAGTTGATTTGTTAACCTTGTGCTTCCATAGTTCATCCAATGATTCTCTCTGTACAGCCCCACCAATTTGATGAGTGTCGATTTGACGTGGCTGTGAATGACTCTGTCTGGTACCTGCGAGCAGGTAGTGAGGAGGAGAGACAGGAATGGATGGATGCCATCGACACCCATCGGCAGGCGGAGTCTGGGTATGGCAGCGAGAGCAACCTACGGCGTCATGGATCCATGATCTCCCTCACGTCAGGCACTAGCATGTCTACAGCCTCTACTTCATCATTCAAGGTTGGTCAATATGTTATCTTGGTTCTTTGAGTCATGGACTCAACTGTGTTACTTTCAAGTGTAGTTGTTAGCAAATGGCTAACTGTTCCCAGATCAAAGCACTCCAGGTGTTTCAGACTAAATTTAGAAAAATGCATACATGACTATCTGTTTCCAAGTCATTTATACAGTCAACGTAACTTAGAGATATGTTTTTTTTATGTTATCTTAAGTGAATTATTTATGTCGCATTTCGATCTACAAAATATTCATTTTGTCAGATGTAACAGAGGAGTTCAAGTAGAAACTACACATGCTCTGTTTAAGTTTTTATGGCATTGTGAATCACATATATAGACTAGGCAGGTTTTAGGACGCTAGCCTATTGCAGCTGGTTAGCTGCATTTTTATAGTAAAATTAAGAGATTAGTCATTTTGTTTTAATATATTATAATTTTTCTGAGAATATGACATATTGATAAGCCATTGGTAGACAGAATAGAGTAAGTCTTTTTCGTTGATGACTGGTTTCATTGAAAGTTTGGTCATCAGATATATGTTTTTTTGTTTTTTATTTTGATTGTATTCAATATTACACATATATTTACATTGTGTTACTCATCTAATGAATCTAATAAAACATTCAACTGAAGTATCCAAAATCTTGAAAACAGAACTGCTTTTGTCGAAGTGTGTACAGCAAAACACTACTCTATTACTAATCTCCTATAACAAGGTGTTTACAGTTGTCACTTGTAAATAAATATATCATGAGTCACAGTGATAATAAAAAAAATATCTGACATAACAACATTTTTTTGGCAGCAGATTACAACAAGACTATCTCTCTCTTGCTTTTTTATGCACACAGAAGCATGTTACCCTTATTAACAACGTGTTCATCAAAGTGTACTTTGACCTACAAATCATATGGCTAATGAGGAGAAACAATAATGATATTGACCTACACAAGGCCAGGTTCTTGGGTTCTGGTCATTGAACTTCCAACATAAATACAGGGAGGGTGATTGATGTCTAGTAAGGTGCTCTAAATCTAAAGCATCACTTGCATATACATTAAAATGTAGATTGCATGTATCTCTGTTAACTTCTTCAATGTGTTGATAAGCAAATTAGATTTGTTTATATTTATTCAATATATAATTGTATTTTTAATTATATTTATTTTAATTTTATGCCATCTAACAGAGTTTTTCATCTAAGTTATTAATACCTTCAATTGTTTTTCTGGTAAGGGTCTTAGCTAATACTGTTTTCATTTTATTAAAACCTTGTAACGTTTTATCCCACATACAAATTCTTTTATATTGGCTATGTGTTTTATGAAAGAATAAATATTGTGGGTGTATAACAGAATGATTACAAAAGACCCAAGAGGCTGCCTATGTTGTCTGCCTGTGTCCTTATGGAGATACTTTGAACCAAAATACTGGAGCATCATTGTCTGAAGGAGACATTTCTGGTTCACATGTTTCTGTTGTCTGTAATTCATTTGTTTGTCTCCCCTATAGCGTGGGCGAGGTCTGCGTGAGAAACTGATGGAGATGGAGACGTTCAGAGACATCTTGTGTCGCCAAATTGAGACGCTACAAAGCTACTTTGACAGCTGTGCTTCAGCCGTCTCCAGTGGGGCCATTAATGAATGTAAGTGTAGTAACAACAAGACACAGAATGTACCATGTATTATCCACATACAGTCAGTAATGAATGTAAGTGTAGGAACAACAGGACACAGAATGTACCATGTATTATCCACATACAGTCAGTAATGAATGTAAGTGTAGTAACAACAAGATACAGAATGTACCATGTATTATCCATATACAGTCAGTAATGAATGTAAGTGTAGGAACAACAAGACACAGAATGTACCATGTATTATCCATATACAGTCAGTAATGAATGTAAGTGTAGGAAGAACAAGATACAGAATGTACCATGTATTATCCACATACAGTCAGTAATGAATGTAAGTGTAGTAACAACAGGACACAGAATGTACCATGTATTATCCACATACAGTCAGTAATGAATGTAAGTGTAGGAACAACAGGACACAGAATGTACCATGTATTATCCACATACAGTCAGTAATGAATGTAAGTGTAGTAACAACAAGATACAGAATGTACCATGTATTATCCACATACAGTCAGTAATGAATGTAAGTGTAGGAACAACAGGACACAGAATGTACCATGTATTATCCATATACAGTCAGTAATGAATGTAAGTGTAGTAACAACAAGATACAGAATGTACCATGTATTATCCATATACAGTCAGTAATGAATGTAAGTGTAGGAACAACAAGACACAGAATGTACCATGTATTGTCCACATACAGTCAGTAATGAATGTAAGTGTAGGAACAACAGGACACAGAATGTACCATGTATTATCCACATACAGTCAGTAATGAATGTAAGTGTAGTAACAACAAGATACAGAATGTACCATGTATTACCCATATACAGTCAATAATGAATGTAAGTGTAGGAACAACAGGACACAGAATGTACCATGTATTATCCACATACAGTCAGTAATGAATGTAAGTGTAGTAACAACAAGATACAGAATGTACCATGTATTATCCATATACAGTCAGTAATGAATGTAAGTGTAGGAACAACAGGACACAGAATGTACCATGTATTACCCATATACAGTCAGTAATGAATGTAAGTGTAGTAACAACAAGATACAGAATGTACCATGTATTATCCATATACAGTCAGTAATGAATATAAGTGTAGTAACAACAGGACACAGAATGTACCATGTATTACCCATATACAGTCAGTAATGAATGTAAGTGTAGGAAGAACAAGATACAGAATGTACCATGTATTATCCACATACAGTCAGTAATGAATGTAAGTGTAGTAACAACAAGATACAGAATGTACCATGTATTATCCACATACAGTCAGTAATGAATGTAAGTGTAGGAACAACAGGACACAGAATGTACCATGTATTATCCATATACAGTCAGTAATGAATGTAAGTGTAGTAACAACAGGACACAGAATGTACCATGTATTATCCACATACAGTCAGTAATGAATGTAAGTGTAGGAACAACAGGACACAGAATGTACCATGTATTATCCATATACAGTCAGTAATGAATGTAAGTGTAGTAACAACAAGATACAGAATGTACCATGTATTATCCATATACAGTCAGTAATGAATGTAAGTGTAGTAACAACAAGATACAGAATGTACCATGCATTATCCATATACAGTCAGTAATGAATGTAAGTGTAGGAACAACAGGACACAGAATGTACCATGTATTATCCACATACAGTCAGTAATGAATGTAAGTGTAGTAACAACAAGATACAGAATGTACCATGTATTATCCATATACAGTCAGTAATGAATGTAAGTGTAGGAACAACAGGACACAGAATGTACCATGTATTATCCACATACAGTCAGTAATGAATGTAAGTGTAGTAACAACAAGATACAGAATGTACCATGTATTATCCATATACAGTCAGTAATGAATGTAAGTGTAGGAACAACAAGATACAGAATGTACCATGTATTATCCACATACAGTCAGTAATGAATGTAAGTGTAGTAACAACAAGATACAGAATGTACCATGTATTATCCATATACAGTCAGTAATGAATGTAAGTGTAGTAACAACAAGATACAGAATGTACCATGTATTATCCACATACAGTCAGTAATGAATGTAAGTGTAGTAACAACAAGATACAGAATGTACCATGTATTATCCATATACAGTCAGTAATGAATGTAAGTGTAGGAACAACAGGACACAGAATGTACCATGTATTATCCACATACAGTCAGTAATGAATGTAAGTGTAGTAACAACAAGATACAGAATGTACCATGTATTATCCATATACAGTCAGTAATGAATGTAAGTGTAGGAACAACAGGACACAGAATGTACCATGTATTACCCATATACAGTCAGTAATAAATGTAAGTGTAGGAACAACAAGATACAGAATGTACCATGTATTATCCATATACAGTCAGAAAAGATGATCAGCAAGTGTAACATTTGTGTTAACAACCTAAAATTTTAGATTTTTTAGCCAAGCTGATATACATTTTTAATGTTATCTGTTTTGTAAGCAAATCTGTCCAAAGAGTTATTATAATGTAGTAAATTGAGCTGAAGCTGTGTTTAACTAATGTTGATGAACATTGTACACTTGTCACAATCATGTACATTATTTAAGTCAATTCGAAAGCATCTTAAATTGTCTTACCAGTTACACAACAAACTAGTATGAGTTTTGTATATAAACATTGCAGACCAACAATCTTTCCATTGCTTCCTGATTGATGATTATTCTTGTTATCTAACTGTGCTTCAGTTTAATATGACCAATATATTTAACATTTCACTCAGCATTCACTATAAAGTTTAAACCATTTTATTTTGACACCCTGATATTAGGCCTTAATTAATTAGTTAAGTTGAGTTTATGTAAGGTATTATTGATTCTTTGCAAATCTTAGATACTCTATCATTATGATGCTGATGAAATATACTACAGTTGTATAAGATCAATGCAGTGATTGAAGTTTGCCTCCAATTTTCTTTTAGTTTGTATTCTTAGAAATGGTATATTTTATGACAGATTTACACTAATTGGCATTTGGAACAAAACACTTTATCTGCACCACAAACATAGAAAAATAATTACTGTCCAGTGAAGTATATATACATATAGATTAATTCTGTCACAACAAAATAATGTTCTTTGTAACTTCCTTTCTTCCAGTGGCTGAGGATGACATAGGGGACCCAGATGATATAGACAGTACTGACCCACATCACACACCTATACCATATCCAGGCCACTCAGCCAGGGATCTAGGTATGCAAGTTATTGTAAAGGTTTTTCTTTAGTTTTCCAATTATAGGCAGAATTAAAAAAAAAAACAGTAACAAAAAATGTTACATTTTTAACACAGTAAACTAGTTTGTAAATTGTTTGTCATTTAATTCATAGTAAAATTTGTGTTTAATCGATAAATTGGCCAAGTTGTTAGCCTCTTGAACTTGTAATCCTTTAGCACCCATCACTTGTGTTTGAGTCTCTATTAAGGTAAAAACTTGTGGAGAGGTCTTTCTGCTGATCTGGGGTGTGCCAGTCGTTCTGCCCAGACAATTGTCTAGGAGCTTCCTCCACCCATGAAAGCTGGATTTAATCAATATGTCCATAATCTTGTTGGTGCAATGAATAAACAACAACAGTTCAACTAGATTCAGTGTTACATCAATACTTTTTTAAACCTGTACCCTTTGTTCCAGCCTCATTACTACAGCAACATGGCGCTCATGCCATTGACTTTAAGGGCGAGTCATTCACATTCAAGGCGACCACAGCTGGTATTATCTCCACCTTGTCACACTGTATAGAACTGATGGCTCAGAGAGAGGAGGCCTGGAGGAAACGACTAGAGAAGGTAACAGTATAGGACTGTGACCCATAAATTATAATTTATATAACGATATTGTATATATTTCTAAAATACACATTATTCTCTTATATGGCCTGTGTCTTAAAGGATGTGGCAATAGAGTACATATTGCATCCTGATAGTCACAATATGAGATATTGGCTCTCAGTACGATATGAAGTATATTTAGTGGGAAACTGCTTAGTATTTTATTATCATTTAGACAGTGTGAATCGTATATTGGCACAATTCCATCAAGAAAAACAACAATTAAAATATAAAGAAAAACAATTGATTTACTTAATTTGGACTTTAAAGATCACATGAACTGTTTTCTAAAGAAAAAACGCTAGTAAAAAGTAAATAGTAAAATAAGTCTTATCAATTGCTGATTTTTCAAACTATTGCCAAAAGGTTTTCTGCATCCACCATTTTGAATAAAAGCCTTACTTACTTTATGGTATTTCAGTTTAAATTAAGTGTGTAAGTCCAATTATAAGTACATGAAAGAGAAACAGCAGATTACACTATGCAATAAAGTATTTACAGAAAATGAAAACACCTGTCAACAAATGTAATGTTTCTTCAATTAAAACCATATTTTATTCTTAGCATTTATTTTCATGTTCCCTTTTCTGAACATTAATAACTGCAAACCAAGTGTGAACTCCTGGAAAGAAACATGCAGAATGCAGGCATTGAAACTGGGTTAACATTTGAAGGTTGAGATTGTGATGGCTGCACGTGTCTGACAGCAATATTTCAAGCATGACTGTAAACAGCTATCCGATACAAAAATACATTTTATTAAGACATTTCCATTTTCAATTTTGTGACAAATACTGTTACAAATGTTGAATATGAACTGATTTCATCAGGAAGACTGTTTGAATTAAGAATTTCAAGGCCATGATTTGATGCTGTCATATCTATTATATTAGTGAAATTATATCACCATGAATCATTACTGCCATATGTGGTATATGACAAAGAGTTGTATTTGGATGTGTTTGAGAAAAAGTAGGCAAAAAGAAATCAATACTACAAGAAAGTCTGTTCTAGCCACAGAAGCCTATATTTTTGACAAGTAAACATGTCATCAAGATTTTCCTCAGTTAGTTCCTATGTCATGTGGTCATGGCATAATTTCAGATTGAAGAAAATATTTTATCTGCATCACGTGAATTTTGTTTAATAGGTAAAATACTTTTGGCAAGATGCAAAAATACTACTTCTTTACTAAAAATAAGAATCACACTTTTCTTTTTGTTATTTATGTTTTTTCCTTAATTTAATCAGTGTTTTGAATACATTTCCCTGTGTTCACTAATTATGTCCATCTATTGTCTGTGTACAGGAGGTAGAAAGGAGAAAGAAGTACGAGGAGGCATACAGGACTTTACTGGAGCAGAAACAACACCTTACAGCCACCAAGCTCGGGGGCCCAGATTTTGAGGTATGTTTCAAAATGCAAATTAGGGTCTTGTATGTCATCTTGTTTCATTGGAATTTTTTTTTCCATAAGTTGAACATTTATAACATGAAGCAGCACCAGCTGGGGTCACCTTAATCTGCTTGTAGGATATAGTTAAAAGTAAAGATATATAACTAAACAGTAATTGAGCTTATTTATGATTTTAATATATCAGCATATTTATCTAATCATTCAGTTTAACCCAATAAGATATCACACTCATTTTCCAACTTGATCATGAACCAATTCTTGCTTATTTATTGCTGCCATGTACCTACATAAAGTCAACATAAAGTCAACATAAAGTTAAAAATCATATAGGAAGTCCTACACTTCAACAAGATTGTTTTATAATCATTCATGCAGTCCAAGACCTCAATCTGACTAAAGAACAAGATCCACTACTATATGAACTGATACAGTTAAATTACAGGCCATCTTATGGTGACATTTCATTCAGCAAATCAGAACCATGCTTACTAGTCTGAAAGTCCCAGCTAAACAATTGTTGCAATTGTCACATGTAGTAAGTATCATACGCCATGGAGTTGTCAAAATGACTGATACACCTGTAAAAACACTCTTGTTGTTGATTGCTGTTTTATTTGTGGATTTGCATTCCAGAGCATACAAATCACACCACTACAGTGGAATGAAACGGGGTTTCTGATTGGCCAGTCTGTAGTCTCACAGTGCTTGATCTGTAAATAGCTACTAGCAAAGACCAAAAATCTGAGAGAGCAGTTTATTATGGGTGGCTCTCAGATCTACCTGATGGGAAGATCTTGTGCTTTAGTCAGATTGTCCAAAACCTCTTCATTACAATAAATTATATATGAAGTCATACACGTTATCAAGAAGTTCAAATATAAGGTCATACACATTATCAAAAAGTTAAAATATTAAGTCATTATCCTCAAAAATGAAAGAATTTAATATATGAAGTTATTCACCTTTCTTAAGAAGTTGATATATAAAATCATTTTCTTCATTAAAAAGTTATAAAGACTTTCACCTTGTCATAAGTTAAATTTATGAACAAAAGTTTAAGGAGTCCTACTTCTGAACAAGAAGTTACATCTATTTTGAAGTCAAATATTTAATATTTTCTGAAAGGTAAAAATAGTAATTCCACCGTTACTTATTTTCTAGGAAGGTCCTCATTCTGTGATAAAAGAAGACGAGTTCTTTGATGCCATTGATGCTTCCCTGGACAAACTAGAGAAGGAGGATGAAGTGGTAGGTTCTCTGGCACAGACAGTTGTAGCAAGCTTTATAGGTCCAAGACCAGGCCTCCTGCATATAATCTTCTGAATCCCTTAGGCTGATAATATTAAATTCATGCCCAGTATTGTGCTAGTCTGTTAGACTTTTTAAACTGTTTTTATAGTGTAGTTAGTGGTGTTTTATTATCCCCCCAAATACAAAGTATATGAGGACTATATTGGAGTCACTTGGTCAACCTGAGTGTATTAGATTTGTTTATGCCGTTTTTCGACTAATGTAAGTCTGATTTTCGTAAGGTCTGAGTCTTGTCGGACCTGTTGTTACAAGTCCTGACCAGATGGATTGTACATAAGTCATGGTCCTTTGTTCAATTTTTGTGACAGTAGCTGGGTTCTGGGTTCTGGAGGAAACTCAGCTGTGTAGAGTTATTCATTATTATTCACTATTTAAGTTACTACTTTTACACAAAGATAAGACATTGACATCACTTAAGCCCCTGAGCAGTGTAAGCTGACAGCAACTAAACAGCCAATCTGCTGCTGAGGTTCAAGTAGGTGAACAAAAGCTCCAGGTAAAACTTTCAAACAAATTAGTGAACTATAAAGTGTCTAGAGGTATTCAATGTCTTCACTGATTGTTTTGGATGTATTGTTTGCTATTGTTTCATGCTAGATTAATAACATCATATACAATTACAGCACAACATGGTTTCCCTGAATTTTTTCTGTTAGACCTTGATTTATAAAATAAAATTATAACATTTATCTTTATTTATTTAACATTTATGCTAAATTTTGTGTGTGTTCGAAGAAGAAATTAAGTCAACATCAAGACATATTCACAGAATTAAATTTCTACTATTTTGTTCTGTTGTTTTGAAGAAGCGCCAAGTGAGGTTCTCGAAGCCCCCACCCAAGATCACGTTGTCACCAGAGAGCAGATTCTATGATGAGGTAGGTCACATCTGCCACTACATGATGATGTAACCTATGTTTAAATGAAATATTTATCTTTTATGGTTAATTACCAAGCTGAAAACCTTTATTATAGTTATTCACCTTTAACCAATTTGATAGATTTGCAACTAGAAAATATAAATCATGTTCTTTTTTCTATTTATTTTAGATTTCTGTTTGATTTAACCTAACATTGGTGTTAAAAGATGTTTAGTCTTCTGCTTTGATGCATCATAGTTGTTACAAATGACTTAAAAGTTAAATCTGAAGGATAACCATCCGCACAACTTGCAGTGAAGCAAAGCTGTTGGCATCACCGACTTGTAACTCTTTCAGCACCTAGGTTTAAGTTCCAGTCAAGATGCCACTTTCATTTGTGTCCATCTTTCATCTGACATGCAGTTAGGCAGTGGTTCTAGCTAGATATTTGTCTGGAGTCTTCCATCTGACATGCACTGTGCCCATGGTTTAGCTAGACATTTGCTGAGGGGACTCCCAGCTGACATGCACTGTGCCCATGGTTTAGCTAGACATTTGCCTAGGGGACTCGCAGCTGACATGACCTGTGCCAGTGGTTCCAGCTAGATATTTGCCTATAGTCTTCCCACACCAATAAAAGCTGGCCTATTAGACCATTATCGTGTTGGTGCATTGTTTCTAAAAATAAAACCAGCTTGCACAAATGATAGTTGACACATGCAGCATGTAGCAAGTTAACCTTTTGTATTATGTGTCTGCAGATCAACACAATAGTGAACAACCACATCAAGCAGCTGTATGAGAAGACAGCATCAGGAAAGGATCTGTGGGAATGTATCGCGGAGGAAGGTGAGCTCAAGGTATACAAGCGAGAGATAGAGCAGGATGGCGTGGTGCTCGACCCACTGAAGGCTGTACACACTGTCACGGTAAGACTGCTAGGGCCCTACATTTCTATTGCAATGTCAATTGTACCTTGTAGATGATCAATTGGGGAAAATATGTCAAGGCTGTACACACAGTCATTGTGGGACTGCTGGGTCCCTGCCATACCATAACAATGTCTACTGTACCTAATAGATGATAAATTAGGGGAAAATGTCAAGGTTGTACACACAGTCATTGTGGGACTGCTGGGTCCCTGCCATACCATAACAATGTCTACTGTACCTAATAGATGATAAATTAGGGGAAAATGTCAAGACTGTACACACTGTAATGGTGAGGCTGCAAGGTTTCTTGGTACTGGCCTAGGATATGCTAGCAATGTGTTGCCATCACAACTGAATGATTTTGTTTAAAACTCTAAATAAGTATAAATCCATTGAATGTTTCCAATAATAAAATACATGTATTGCTGCAATATTCAAAGTGAAGCACAAGAACAACCTGAAGCCTTTGATTTCTGCTTGATGTTGTCTGCATTCTAGCTATATGTTGCTTTTTGTATGGAATCTTAAGCATGACATGACTTTGGGATGCAGATTTCTTATTCTGGTCACTTTCTACACCTACCTTTATTGTATAGTATCAGAATACAAAGATAAACTTATGAACTTAGGAAGACAGTGTAATTTAAATACAGATATTATTCCTATTTACCTTGTAAATGATTAATCTTTTTTTTACTTTATTAAATATAAATATTTTATCAGTTTATTTGTTTGTTAAAATTGTTTAAAAATACACCTGTCAGATTAAACCTTACTATTAGATTTGTCATTCTTGCTCACTGTAACTTTTTAAAATATTTTTATTAATTTGTTTTATTTACACTTTCATTTATTTCATAGACATTTGTGAGGATTTTTTTTCTTTCTGTAATCATTTCATTTAATTTTCTTTGTGAATGAGGACAATATCATTACTTCATGCAGACAATATTTATATGCTTATACTGGATTGTCATTTTTAAGATAAAAAGTGCCTTGCTCAATATTAGATACATGTAGCATACTTCATTCTTTCCTTTTTATTTCATAGGTACTTATTTCATTCAGATGGCTTTCATAACACCTTTGGCTAAATGTCTTTGTGGGAATGTAGAAGGTTAATGTTTTTATTGTGAAGGATGGTTGTTTGAATGACAAATGAGACATCTTTTGAGTGTACAAACTTTGCTGGTATTCAAAGTTAATTTGAAATGATAATTTAAATAAATTAGTCACCTGATTATGAGTGTTTTCACATTTTTGTTTACAGCATTGTAGATTATTAAACTAGGTAGCTCAAGTTTTAGCTCAAGTTTTAATCAGTGTATACTTATGTATCATTTAAAACAAATTAAAAACAAATAATAATAAACTTATGATTACTGTGAAATACAACATGTATGGGTATATAGGCTAAGTATCAAGATGACCAGGTATGAAGTAAAGAATGTGATTACCAAAAACATTTATTAATACAACACATTTTTCAGTATGCTAGTGGCTATTCTAAAAATATTGTAGTACAAAACACTTATTAAGTATGATACTGGCTAAACTAAAAATATTTATTGGTACATCACATTTTTTCAGTATGTTAGTGGCTATAATAAAAATATTTATTGGTACAACACATTTTTTAGTGTGTTAATGTCAATTTAGCTTTATTTTAACACCCTGTTTAATGAGTCTAATTTTAACTCTATGCCCTGGGTCCTTGAAAGATGGTCTCTGTATGAACGTGAAAGCTGATGCATGTTTGTATGTTTTTGTATAGGATAGTATACCCGAGATATTGTCTCGTCCGGATACCGTGGCACTCAGGTCCACCCACACATACCAGGTAAATGTGTCTGCATGGCTGTTCAGCATCATCCCTGAGTCAATGTTCAACATCTGGCCATGACTGGAAATACATACTTTGCTGCTTTTATAACCCAATCTAGACATATACAGTAGAGTTCAGACTGATAGTACAAAGGGTGAACTGGGGATATAGTGATACAGTAGAGTTCAGACTGATAGTCTAAAGGGTGTACTGGGGATATAGTGATACAGTAGAGTTCAGACTGATAGGCTAAAGGGTGTACTGGGGATATAGTGATACAGTAGAGTTCAGACTGATAGTCTAAAGGGTGTACTGGGGATATAGTGATACAGTAGAGTTCAGACTGATAGTCTAAAGGGTGTACTGGGGATATAGTGATACAGTAGAGTTCAGACTGATAGGCTAAAGGGTGTACTGGGGATATAGTGATACAGTAGAGTTCAGACTGATAGTCTAAAGGGTGTACTGGGGATATAGCTGTGTTAAAGCTCACAATCTATCATTTATATACCCATTAACATCTTCTAGCATTTACAGTAGGGCTTTTTTTGCTGGTCTAGCATGTAAAAACATGAATTAGGATTAAGATGAGATGATATTGACAATAGGCTTTACTTTATGTGCATGATAAAGTTACATACAACATGTCATGTATGTACATACTGGGTTACTAGGCACTGTTGTACAATACCTGTAGCAAGGGCTGTCAGTTAGACCATAGAAAGAGCCAAGAATTATTATCCAATCAGCAGACAAAATGTTAGAAGCAGAGAAGTAGCCTGTGTAACACATGCACCTATAATACCATAACATGCTGTCTTGCTGTATGCTTCAAATATGAATCCAGTAGAGAAAAAGTACTTGTAAGCTGTTACCTTTACTTTTTGGCCCGTAGGATCGGTTGTTATTTTGTTCTAGATAAACTATAATACAAAGAAAAACATATACTCAAACAAGAATGTTTTGGCCTTGCTTTAGAACTCATTAAAACTTTCAGAAAAAAAATGCTAACAAATAATGAATCATGTTCTCCTAAATGCTAGAAAGAATACAAAGTGAGCATCATTTCATTCACTAATATATTTACTTGGAAGTTTTATCCATATTCATTTGTGCTTCCTCTCATGTTGTAAAAAAAAATGAGAACAAAATTAACTCAGGTTAAGTAAAATTGCAGTGAAAGTTATGCAGATAATCATTTAGTTGAAACTGTTATCTGTAAACATTCTTTTCTAAATTTAAAAAGGCCTACAGTTATACCACTGCATTTACATGTCTTCATGCCCCTAGACTTGCATACTTTTGAAAAGAATAACTAGGTATGTATTTTTTTAATCGTAAAAAGTAACATGCTTAAGGTTAGTGATGGCAAGTGAGGTTTTCATTTCTCCTGTGACTACCAGTCTGTATAATATAGCATGCTAGGGATTAGTGATGGCAAGTGGAGTTTTTATTTATTCTTTGAGTACCAGTCTGTAAAATATAGCATGCATGGGGTTACTGATAGCAAGTGAGGATTTCATTACAGCTGTGACAACCAGTCTGTAAAGTGTAGCATGCTTGGGGTTACTGATTGCAAGAGAGACTTTCATTACAGCTGTCACTACCAGTCTGTAAAATATAGCATGCTTGGAGTAAGTGATGGCAAGTGAGGTTTTCACCCAGCTGTGACTTTCAGTCTGATAAATGGAGCATGCTAGAGGTTAGTGATAGCAAGAGAGGATTTCATTTCTTCTGTGACTACCAGTCTGTAAAATATAGTATGCTTGGGGTTAAGTGGTGACAAATGAGGTTTTCATTTCTTCTGTGAGTACCAGTCTGGCCAGTGTTGACCTTTGAGCTTGGACAGGAAGCTGTATAATGGATCAGCCCACAATGTTCAGGTTACAGTTCGTCGCTTCTTTCAGTCACACACACCTGTGACTGTCCACTTGGCTTCATGTAACCATGGTAACACCAGTGTTCACTATAGCAGCCGGTTGTTTTTGTGCCTATGGCTTCAAGTTAAGCATCCAAGTCACATGTTTTAGTTTAAACTCCCAATAACTTGTTTTAAAAGTCAATGTGGTTAACATTTAGTTTAACCCAAACACATGTTTTAGTTCAAAGTTCTAAAATGTTTCCAGATCAGAATTGCAAAGACCCTGTGTTTTAAAATCTAAAAAAAAAAAATCCTTTTTTATTTGAACATAGCATAATCCATTTTGATTTAAAAATTCAAGAAACTGTTACGTATTATTGACTTAAGAGATGGTTGAAAAATGTTAACACAACTATTCAGATAAAATATCCAGAAACCTGTTGTTGATACTAAACACAGTTCCTTATCCAGAGACCTGTATTGAGATGAAATCTTCTATATTGTTTACTGCTAAGATCCCTGAGTTTGCTAATATTAAGAATTTACATTCATTGATAGTTTTAGTATCCCAGAACCTTGTTCCTGTTCAAAACCCTTGTTTTTGTTTCAAAGTCACAGAAGCAGTTGAAAGTTATGCATCTTAGTGCCATTTTATAGTTCATATTATCATCTACTGTTTTCCAGTTTTTGATATTCTACATGTTTTGCTTTTGTCTGTGCCATTATAACAGTTTTTGAACACTCTTTCAGCTTTACCTGTGTTTTTTTAAAAATCTTTATAAGGCAGAACATGTGTAAATAATGTATTATAGCTTTTATTATTATTTAATTTAGACTATGTTTTTGGTTGCTAGACATGCTTACCTAATTGCCATAGACATAACTGAACAACACCTTTATATTACGTATATTGTAACATAATTAACACTTTACAAACATTGAGCTCAAGTAAGTTTTTTTTTTCTATTTAAATGTGAATAAAAATAAACATCCAAATTAAATGTTAAGTATTTACACATAATTGAAAATGAAAGGTATGCAACTGAACATATTTTTATAAAAATCTGCCAATTAACCAAAAAATAGTTGATTAAAGGTGCTGCTCTGATGCTTTGAACCAGAAATAAAATTGAAGAAAATGCAATCAACACATGGTTAATTCTAAAGGTCTTCCTAAACTAGCTGGTTGTTTTCCTAAATGTGTTTACAAGATAATAACACAAGTGTTTAGCAGAGATGCATGATATTATGTAAGCTTTTGAAATAACCAGCAACTGCTTGCCAACAAATACATGAATAAAAACAACTTATTATCCTGGTTAAATTTTAAGTCAATGGTTTTAAACAGTATGACCGCTTCTGCTTTAATTTTGGCTTTTTATTTGAAAATCTCCAAAATGCACACTGACAGTAGTTTGAGACTGTATAACTCTTTGCCTGCTATTTGCATATTTATAAGGCTTACGTAAATAATATAGATCCAGATCCTGTAGAACCCTGCTGGGAGCTGTCTGTTCAGGACTGACACAACTTGCTGCTATGTCTCTGTTTATAAGTATATCAGCCCTGACATGTAACATACATAATATTAAAGCAACAAATCATGAGAATTTATCAGGAAGTGTTGCAAACTAATTGTTAATGTTGTTGAATCAGGCAAATTGCCAGATGCCACCTATAAGATTGAAAGTAGGAATTATAATTAACTTACTTGCTAGGATATCTAAATGCAGTTTTGTATTTATACTGTTGTGCATTCTAATCATGTATTTTTTTTTTGTGATTAAAAATACAATCAAACTTTAGACTATTTTAATAAGCATAAGGAAATTTGACAATTGTTATGTTTTACTTGTTTTATATCAAGCTTTGTTTCTTTTGTTAAATGATATATTGAGCTTTTTAATCAGTTCCTTTACTTTACTTTATTTTAAGTAAGTTTTTTTTAATTAAACTGTGTCTATCAATGCTCTTGAGCCTAATTATGAACATCTGAGGCAGCAACTGTTTTGACATTGTAGCTTGTGTTAACATCTCAGGCAGCAACTGTTTTGACATTGTAGCTTATGTTAACATCTGAGGAAGCAACTGTTTTGACATTGTAGCTTATGTTAACATCTCAGGCAGCAACTGTTTTGACATTGTAGCTTGTGTAAACATCTGAGGAAGCAACTGTTTTGACATTATATCCTGTGTTTACATCCAGGGAAGTGACTGTTTTGACATTATTGCCTGTGTTAACATCTGTGGCAGCAACTGTTGACATTATAGCCTGTGTTTACATCAAGGGAAGTGACTGTTTTGACATTATAGCCTCTGTTATCATCTGTGACAGCAACTGTTTTGACATTGTAGCCTGTGTTAACATCTGTGGCAGTGACTGTTTTGACATTGTAGCCTGTTAGCACTGAAGTCTAGGAGCTGATTTAACCAACATCACAGGAGAACTGGCCATTCTTGATTCTTAATTCCTCCAGTATGCTGAGTTTAATGTTAAATTGCTCATTGTCAATACTGTTGCTAAAAACAAAAAAGCTACAATTGTCAAAATTGTTGTTTATGGAGCAAATACCTAGCTTTAACATGTAAAGATGGTACAATGTATACTGATTAAGTAATCTTTCTTATAACAGATTGCTATTTAAATAGTGTATGATAAGGTACATACAGTTTAAACTAAATGGTATTTAATAGATTCATATAAATTCTAATACATGCATACCATCTTAACACAAGCTAGCTCAATCTGTTGTCTGCTTTATAACAGTATTTAGATTCTTTGTTAGGTTTAAGGGTGTATGGGTGTTTGCTGTAATTGTATTCATAATTGGTTATTTTATTAACTAACAATGTTGGTCACATGGCTTTTGTTACATTTCTTATCCTATTGTCATCTGTTAAGATTTTCAAGTTTACAAGTCTCTATTTATGAAAGTAAATCCTATTTATTTATAGATTTAAAGACAGCGGTGTAGATCTACATGCTTGTTATCAAGTAAACATAAATGCAACTTTCTGAGTATTTAAGGTTTACCATTAATAAAAGGTCAAAATAGGTTTTGAGTTTGATCTAGATTTTTATATTTTTATGAGTATATTTATATAACTTGTCATTTAGTTGTTTTGTTTTAAAATGTGTAAGGAAAAGGTGATTAAGTTGCATTTACTGTTTTAATATTTCATTTAAGCAATGTTTGCGAGCCCGTTTTTTATTAAAAAAATTCCAGTTATATTTTCAATGAAATTAAATGTTGATTTGAAGTACAGAACAGCAAACATCATACATTTTAGTATGATGGTAAATTGCATTTTACTTTTTTAATGGATGCAACATTTTTCAAACTGAGAGAATTGACTTTAATTGCAATTATAGACAATGTTATAGCAATGGTTAAAGATTGCCCAGTCATTTTCATGATAATTCTTAAGCATCTTTTTATTTTTTGTCATTTGTTCATTCTTTTTCATATAATGTGTGTCATACTTACCGGTAATATAGAGTATAACATATAACAGACCAGTTAATGTGGTTTAAAAATCATAGAATTTTTACATTAATAATTTTTGCACAATTAGAGAGAGGGAAAGAGAGAGAGAGTTGTTCAGTCCATCTTTTTGCTATGTCCTCTACCTTATTTTGTTTACACACTATACATCACTGGTGAATGTTGATTAATCATGATGTTAATGCCTCTATCTCTTAAAGGTTGTTTTCTTTAAGCCTTGTTGTACATTGTTGCTTCCAGTTATTCAACATTATTATGCCCTCTATCCAATAGTTGCTAGATGGCCTACCAACATGTATTTGTGCATATTTATTTGTAATTGTAACACTATGTTGTGGCTTATAACATATCAGAGCTTGTTGACCTATTGAACTCCCTTTCTGTTAGAAATATATGTTTACCATCTAGATCAGTATTGTATATTTTTATGATCTCAATTCTTTTGGTTTTGCTGATTAATAGAACTGTGATGATATCAGTCTGCTCATTTAATTTTCACTGTAACTAATAATGTAGTATTTATAATAATAATAATATGACATAGCATTTTGAATGCTTTCTCATTAACTACCATGGTTTTCTTAATGTAATGTAAATGTGTATCAAACAAACACCATCACGCCTTTTGTAAAATACACATAATGGAAAGGCATTGTGGAAAAAAAAATTGCAAAAGAATTGCATCTTTGGTATTTTGAACATTGCAATTCAAGTTAGATATTGCTTTAGAACATAACAAATTTATATGATGACGGTGTCTTTAGATGTGAATGGTTTGGTATAATTGTATTTCTAAATAGCTTTTCAACTGTTTTAACAGTCATTGCTCCTATTATAACAAATAAATAATATTAATTGTACATGTTTCCAGGTGGTATACGATTCAGGTCTCTCCTATATGTCCTCACATATCCTTAGTACACAGGTCTTATCCGTCAGATTCTGTCTTGAATGGGTGTGTTGATGCCATGTCTCATTTCCATGGCCATGCCAGTTAAGACAACATATATAACATGGCTGTACAAGTGTTTGGAGGTTATTACCTCGTCTCACTAGTATCTTATCTCTTCAAAAATGTTTGGTAATTGTTTTTTGAAGTTGTTAGCAAATAATAAACTATTTGTATTTGTTATTCACTTATGGCAGGTTAAGTGTTTTTGTGCTTGATTTCAGCATTGTATATGAGCGATATCATGCCTTAAAATACATATACAAGCAAAGCAATGATTAATGACTAAAGCTTTTTATAATCTGCTATTTTGGAAATTCATTCTACAGTTGTTTGACGCTTATTGACCAAAACAGGTTCTTATTTTTGCAATTTGATCTTCTGCTATGAAAAGTAGGTCTGTACAACACAGCAGAATCAAGGAACAGAAATAATAATGTCAGTGATATTAAAGGCACCTTTCTATGAAAGTGCTGTGTTATATAGTGGTTTGATCCAAGATTACAACTATGAGTTGTCTTTACAGGGTATCACTGGCCATGAGGTTTGTCACCATTTCTGGGATATCAAGTACAGAATGGACTGGGAAGGTTCGTACTTGAAACATCAGATTTAAAAAAAATCCTCCAAGCATTTTGCCCAGGAAGAAATGCATTTTTATTGCCATAAAACATTAATTTGCCAAAATCAATATTATGTACGCAAGTACATTCTTCATAATGTCCATGTGCCGTAAAATGCAATTATACAGGGTTTTCCCTGACGCACAAATTTGTGCGTTTTGGCGCATATTTTCGCCAGATGACCCGCAAAATGAACTTACATTGCGACACACTGGACGCACAAAATGAATTAATCCACAGCCATAATTTATTGTCTCCAATAACATTGATCTTTGTCAGCTCGTCAAACTGTTGCAAAAAGCATTTAAGTATCAATTTGCTTCAGTTAGACAAAGTATTTTGTAAATAAGCGTCCATTATTTGTTGTCTTAATACTGATATCCGGTCCACCCAAACGATACATGTACTGCGTTTAGATGACTGGGAACCAGCAATTCTGTGTAGTTAGACGCTGTTTCACGTTCAGTATTTCTTTAAAGCGTCGAAATGGTAATGATCGTTAAGTTTAGAACGCGGTTAAAACCGGTCTGTGGATATGCTACATTTCAAAGGTTTGGATGAGTTTTATCTGCATTAATCTTTTAGAACATAGTTAAGTCATACATTGCATATTAATTTTAAGCAAATATATATTTGGCTTTAGAAACCAAACGGTCTAAGGCAATATATTAAAAACACTACAAGGTCAAATTTAACGTTATGTAGGAAAGACATGTAGGTTGAACCAATATGAGTACGAATACCTAAGTTTTGACTGGTTTTTGTTTTTGTAACAAAAATCCAAAAGTGAATCATAAACAATTCTAAAAATGTAAACCATTTTTAACGTTTTTAAAATCTGAAATGTACAATATGTGATTTTTTTCTTTTTAATAGTATAAAACATAAATGAACAATTTAGTTCTGTTTTTAAGGTGCAAGACTATTAGTAAAGTGATTATACAATGTGACCCCCAAAATTTACCAATGACCCCCAAATCATAAACCTAGGGGGACACTGTGACCCCCTAAAAAAATTTCAAGGGAAAACCCTGATTATATATTTTTTTTTAGTTTTTTTTTAGCAGATCATTGAATAAACATTGACCATGTGAGTTTTAGTCCTGCTTAGTGACAGAAGTTACAGGTGAGAATGTCTTCCAGCTGACTCTGGGTACACCGGCGTTCTACCCAGACATTTGTCGGGAGTCTTCCTCCAATAAATAGCAGGACATCACCAATATGACCATAATTGTGTTAGTGTGAAGTAACAGATAACAAACAAACAAGATTCTTGAGGTTTTAAGGTTGTGCTTTATGGCACATAAATTAAATACAAGATTTCAAGGTATGATGAGATAAGATAATTTCAGGCAAAAGTTAACCCCTTTTGAAGCCGTGGCAAATAACTTTGAAGAACCTGTTTTTTTACATGTATCTGTTAAAAGTAAAAACTCAACAGTCTTAAGTATTTCTGTGTGATTTGCAGCAACTATTGACAGCAGTAATGTTGTGGAGTGGCTATCTGAGGACACATTTATCTGCCACAATGTTATCAAGAGGGTCTGGCCAGCCTCCCAGAGAGATGCCTTGTTCTGGACACACATCCGACATGTCCAGGGAGATACAGATGAGGAGCCAGACCTCTATATTGTTGTCAACTACTCTACCGACCATGATACCATACCAGTGAGTAGTAACATTTAATGTGTTTCCTAGAAAAAACAAGTGTCTGTATTATAATAATCCAACTATGACACTATACCCTCTCACCATCATACAGTCAATGTCCACTCTCCATGACACCATACCCACTCACCATGACACCATACCCTCTCACTATGACACCATACCCACTCACAATGACACCATAACCTCAGCATGACAACATTACCACTCACTGTGACACCATACCTCCTAACCATGACACCATACCCCCAAAGCATGACACCATACCCACTCAACATTACACCATAACATAATAACACCATACACCCTCTTCATTACGCCATACCCCTTACCATTACACCATACCCAACTCACGATGACACCATAACCTCTCACTATTGCACCATACCCACTCACCATGACACCAAACCCACTCACCATGTCACCATACCCACCCACCATGACACCAAACCCAGTCACCATGTCACCATACCCACCCACCATGACACCAAACCCACCCACCATGACACCAAACCCACTCACCATGTCACCATACCCACCCACCATGACACCATAACCACTCATGATATTACATTTTTATGCTGCCCTAAGTGCAAGCATATAGTAGCTGCTTTTTCCGTCGTTCCTTCCCATTCATCTGTCCATCTGTCCATCATTAATTTGAGCATTACTTAAAAACTGTTAAGAGATGTCAACATGAAACTTCAAAAGTAGATAGATCTCATTTAAGGAGAGGTTCAGTGTACAAGATTCATTACCCACTTTTGCATAGTTTTTGGAGTTATTTCCCTTTGTTATTTTTCATACATTATTTATTTAAACACACATATTTGAAATAAAAAGAAACCCTTTTGGAACTAGCATTTACTGGGTGAGTATCCCTCCCTTCTACTGCTTCTCTTGTTTTTCATTATTTCTCATGCCAGGATTGTTTCAGTCTGTAGCATGGACCACTGTTTTACATGTATCGTCATACTTGTTTGACTTATCTGTGATGTGTATGCATTACAATATCAACTTATAAACTTTGAATTTGTAAAAGACAATTAACCTCTAAACCAAAAATTTACCATAAAATCAATTTATTTTTAGAAATCTAGGTCAAAGCCATTCTGTGTTGATTTACTTGTTGAAATATTCGAAATTCGTCGGTAATAGAGATGCGTCGATAATACAGAGTTTGAGTATTAATGATACTAATGTTCTTAAGTCAGTTATAGTCAGTTCATTTGTTTACAGTTGTCTTACAAAGGTCTTATCATACTATTATAAACTTTTTTTTTTAAAACAAACACCATGTTCAGTTTTCTCTGTTGAGATTTTCAGCAAAAATGTCATTAATATCAACTAAAGAGTCCAAATTCATGGAAATTACGGGAAATTGGTGAAATTGTAAAAAAATAAGTTAAGGTCACAAGTTGGACCGTGTGAGAAAAATAATTATGGCTTAAAAGTTTTTTTCAGATTTGAGTAATCTTATCAATATTGTCTAAAATCATATTTAAAAATAGACAAAAAAATTACAAAAAAATTATGACAAATGGAATGCATAAACATATTGAGTCATGGCATTAGTGTCCTAAAAGTGACATCAAAGCACCTGTTTGAAATGCAAGTCCTCTCCGAACCCATTGATTTTGGCCATATTGTAGAAGCCATATAAATAGGTCAAAGGCAACAAAGAAAATGCTGCTAAAAGGTTGCAGAGATTTGTCTGTTGTTGTTTTTTTTGTATTAAACTCATTTAACTTTTTAGTGAAATGATTATATTATTTAAACTCATTATTTAGACCTTCATAAAAATCTAGTGTTATTTTTTATGCTCCCTGAAAACTTTCGGGGGAACATATAGTCGCCGCCTTGTCCGTCCGTCCGTCAGTCCGTCCGTCCGTCAGTCCGTCCGTACGTCCCAATTGTGTCCGGCCCATAACTTCGTTATTTGAAGTCGAATTTCGAAACTATTTTACAGAAATGACCACCATGTTGAGACAACGTGTCGCGCGCAACATTTGGGTCCCTACCTTGAAGGTCAAGGTCACAGCGTGACCTTGCAGCAAAATCGTGTCTGGCCCATAACTTTGTTATTTGAAGTCGGATTTCGAAACTATTTCACAGAAATGACCACCATGTTGAGACGATGTGTCGCGCGCAACATTTGGGTCCCTACCTTGAAGGTCAAGGTCACAGCGTGACCTTGCAGCCAAATCGTGTCCGGCCCATAACTTCGTTATTTGAAGTCGGATTTCGAAACTATTTTACAGAAATGACCACCATGTTGAGACGACGTGTTGCGCACAACATTTGGGTCCCTACCTGAAGGTCAAGGTCACACCGCGACCTTGCAGAAAAATCGTGTCCGGCCCATAACTTCGTTATTTGAAGTCGGATTTCGAAACTATTTCACAGAAATGACCAACATGTTGAGACGACGTGTCACGCGCAACATTTAAGTCCCTACCTTGAAGGTCAAGGTCACACCGCGACTTTGCAGCAAAATCGTGTCCGGCCCATAACTTTGTTATTTGAAGTCGGATTTCGAAACTATTTCACAGAAATGACCACCATGTTGAGACGTGTCACGCGCAACATTTGGGTCCCTACCTTGAAGGTCAAGGTCACAGCGTGACGTTGCAGTGAACTTGTGTCCTGCCGTTATCTTCGTTATTTGAAGTCGGATTTCGAAACTTTTTCACAGAAATGATCACCATGTTGAGACGACATGTCGCGCGCAACATTTGAATCGCTACCTTGAAGGTCAAGGTCACAACATGACCTTGCAGCAAAACCTTGTCCGGCCCATAACTTCATAATTTGAAGTCGGATTTTACAACTGTTTTTGACAAACCACCCGGTTTGACCGGCTCTTGTTAAGTCATTGCCCTTTGTTTATGTTTATGTCTGATTTCATAGTACTACAACATTTTCAAAATAAACATCAATATTCATACAACTAACCTTTTTTTGTGACAAAGTACCCATTCGGGGAGCATCACCCGTCTCTGACGGCCTCTTGTGTTAAAAAGAAGCTGTTTTTTGGGGTAGTCAGTTAGGTATAAAAGAAAATATTGAACATATGTTTCTTCAGTTGTATTCTAAATTTCTGTTTTATTTAAATATTGTTTAATTGACATAGAATTTGAAAGAAGATTTCATTATTGACATATGTGTTTTATTGGTACAGAACAACAAGTATGTGCGTGTTGTGATGAACGTTGCCATGGTGTGTCAGACAATCATAGAACCGCCAGTGTCAGGGGAGATCACTCGAGACAACATAAAGTGCAAGATCACATACACTGCTGAAGGTACGGCTGGTGGGCAGAATAGACCCCCGATAGATTCTTACTTCACATCTGTTATTCATTTATATTTGTCACCATTGTGATCATATATCATCAATCTTTGCATGGTATTTAAATTAGACAATCATTTTCTGGAGCAAGAATGTTACAGTAGAACCATGAGTTTGTCAATGTTCGTAAGTTTTAGCCAAGTGATGAACACAGTACTAAGGCTAGATTATATGACAGTGCTTATTAAGATCAGATATGTTTAAAGATAATCAAATACATATATCTTACCTGTATGGTCACTGTCATTGTTATTTCTGAAATGTAATTACACATTTATACTTATGACCTTTACGTTTATCATAAAATGTACTCTATTGGTGTGTCCACAGTTAACCCTGGAGGCTGGGCCCCTGCGTCAGTATTACGGGCTGTCTACAAAAGGGAGTACCCCAAGTTTCTGAAGCGGTTCACCTCCTATGTGCGGGAGGCTACTCGGGATAAGGAGATCATGTTCTAGACTGACCACTAGTCACCACGACAACCAACACCTGCACTGTGAAGTCAAATCTTCCCAGGACCCACGTCTACAGAACACCATTAACTTTTATCATGCTACATTTATTAATAGCAAATACTGAAGTCTTATTTGTAA
Organism: Sinonovacula constricta; assembly: GCA_007844125.1. Lineage (NCBI taxonomy): Eukaryota > Metazoa > Mollusca > Bivalvia > Cardiida > Solecurtidae > Sinonovacula > Sinonovacula constricta. Next base: position 64,747,145 of record CM017559.1, on the reverse strand, counting down.
ACTATGTAAACATATGTTAGTAATATAGACTTGGCAGCAAATAGTATAGATTAGACAATTCCCTCTGGAACCTGGCTCACAAGAATCTATACGTTTTGCTCCTCAACTTCTGTTTATAAGTAAATCAACCCTGACATTAAACAGTTATAAAATTAAAGCAAAAAAAAAAAAATAAAAACTGTGAAAATTTAGCTTTGGATTTAAAAAAATGTAGCAAGTTAAGGGTTAAGTTTTGTCCACTTGACCTTCTTGTTTGGTATTGTTTGCAGTATTGATGTGTTTTTAAACACTTATAAATCAGCTTCTAAATCAGCATGATTCCTAGTATGTGTACAACTGTAAACTGGTACTCATCATCCTCTTGTGAGGTTTGTTTTGAGATAGAACAGTATTCTGATTTACTATGTGTAACTCTACTGATTATTTGAGGGGGTCTCCTGGGTGATCTGTAGTGTGTAGCAGGTTCTACCATGACATTGGTCTGGTATCTTCCTCTACTTGTAATAGCTGGACTTTGTTATAATTAATATAATTGTGCTGCAGTGATGCACTTAAAATACAAATTATTTGAATGTTTCATAAGCATTTCTCTGGTTATTTACTCGATATACATTTTGCCAAACAGATCCTATGAAATGTCATGCTCATATTTTCACTCAAATAGTACTTTCATAGACAAGCTTTATACTGTTTTCATAAAATGGCTTTAATTCTGACATGCTTGCTTGTGAACTTATTTTTCTGCAGCTGTCTTTTTCTATACATTTCTTGTAAGGCATGAATTTTCTCACATGCTTTGTAGCCATCACACATTTCATTCTATATTTTTCTACTCTTGTTAACATTTTGAGCATTTCTTATTCATTTAAATCCATACAATTGACCAATGTCAGAAATTTGTCCCTCCCCAGTGAAATTCAAACTATCAAATATTATTTCACAGCCATGTTACCATAGTCATGAAATAGCACACAACAAACAAAACCCATTATGGACAACTAGTTCATGGGATATGGTTCCAGTTAACATATTTACATGTTCTACATTGGCAGTGCATGTCACCCATCTTAGCACATTTTATTGACTTCAAGACTGCTGCATGTGTAAATTGTAATGAGGTACTTATTGACAATAATGAGGTTCATATTACTATAATTAGGTACTTTTTTTTACAATAATTATATACTTATTTACTATAATTAATTACTTATTGACAATGATAAGGTAATTAAATACAATAGTGTATTTGTTTAAAGTAAGTACATTGTAGGTACCTAGTTACAATAATTAGGTATTTTTATTCATCTTAAGTAACAAGTCATTGGTAGATAACAAATTGTGTAGTTCTTGATCATACACATTCTGGTCTGGATCTGTTTGCCGCAACAATTCAATTTGTTCTTTGCAGTTAAAAGTTAAAACATACACTTTTGCCTTTTGTTGGAATATACCTCTACTGCTTATCATTCCTAGTCCTAGTCAAAAATTTAGTTTTATTATTTTTCTCATTCTTAGATATGCTTTTATAATATTGCCTTTGATTTTGTTCAATTTAGTATTGGACTTCATGCCACCAAAATACAGCAACATTATTTTCAGTAGATTTTAACCACAGCTGATAATCAACATTCAATTCATCCTCCATTGCTGTGGTTTTCAGTTTATTGTCATGCTAACCCTCTTTATGCATCATCTTTTAATAACATACTCCCTCATATTCTTACCTCAAAACAAATAGCAGCCAAGTGATTGTGTTACAGACAGAGCAGAAAATAGTGCAGGTCCTGAGCTACTATGAGCTGACATCTTCCAACTGGAGCTGGCTGTTATGGTCTACAATATTTGACTTTATATTTTGATTGGTTCAAACTAAGTAGTCAAAGGAGTGATACATATTGTATAAGTTTTGATCATTTGTGTAGATTTGGAGTGAGAAATTGCATTTTCTTTCTAAACCCAATGTAGCTTTAGATTAACATTGGCAAAATTTCCCTCAATGACATATATGCCTTTAATGTTAAATGTCTTAACTGGTACTAGGAATTATTGATGTATTTATTATCATCGCTAATATTAAACTTCCATACTTTGCTCATGTGATTCAACAATTATGAATACTATTCATTTTTTCACTCTCTTCACTCTAATCTGTGATTAATGTTCATTAATTACCATCTTTGTGGGCAATGCAAGATGTGTACACAGCTTCCATCCTTCTAATTGTGATCACGAGGACTGAATATACTGCGGGTGTAGTGATGGATAGTGCACAACAATGCTCAAAGCATTTTTCTGATATCAGCCTAATTGTGTCCTACAAAAGTGAAATTAAGATATATTTAATTTTAATTATGATTAAATGAGCAGATAAATGGACATTCAAGACTCTGTTTTTTTCTTTAGAATAAGTAATTGGCTCTTGACACAATTTCAGAGAACTGATATCAGTATATTATTTTGACCTGGAACCCCTATCCTACAGTGTATGAAGCCCTTGTATATCTCATAGCGCCTTCATCTACTTGCGGGTGGTACAAATATTGAATGAACTGCAAGTGACAAGCTTTAGTGTGTTATATATGTGTTCTGTGGTGATTATAAGAATGAATTGATGCTGAGTATATAATGTATATTTATGTTTGATGTTTGACCAGTTTAATGTGTTTGTTTCAAAGAAATAAAACATTAAAATTGGCTGAATGAATGAAAACTACTGTCATTATACATAATTTTACATTTTCTGGTTCTCAGCTATATGCTCTTTGAAGAAACTTCTGAAGACAAAGCTTGTTTTTCAAATTGTTCAGAAAGAATGTTACTTGTATAAAGTGTATATTTGTATGTTTTGCATATTTCTATTTCATTTATAGCATTCAATCTCCATTTAAATATTATTCTTTCCTCTAAAAAAAGTGAAATATTTGCATATTTTTTATGCATGTGTGCATTTGTTTGTAATTGAAGAAAAAATGTAAGAAACCTGAACCTATTTTTGTCTTTATACTTGTGAGAGTTTAATTATTTGTAAGTGTATTGGCATAAAATTTTAATTAATGTAATTGACAGCAAATGACTAACATTAAGTACATATAAGCTATTATGTCACTGGCCAAAGGTACTGGTGTTTAATTTGAATGGACGTGGCACTAACGTTTCATGTAATTGGTATTTATTGAAAATGTTCTTGTTACTTTCATTAAATGATGAATTGACAGTGTTCTGTGTTGTATGCTACCTTACATCCACCATTTCACAAAATGCTTCCAATAGCTTGAAAAAGTTACAAAACCATGTACAAGACAGTAATTTCTAAATGTAAACGTCAATCTTTAATTTAATACAACATATTTTAAAAGACAAACCATTAATTTATTAACATTTTAAAGTACCTTAAAAACTTACAGTTAAAATATATACAGAAGTTTCATCAAATTGATAAGACATACTTATATTGACCCAATTTAGACTGATCCTAATTGATTAGATTGACAAAGTAAAGCAAATATTCTCCATGTTTAAATGTCTGACTCTTGTCTCACTTCTGTTGTCTTATCTGCTCACCCAATGAAGGTTTCTTTGTGTTGCCATACCTGGTTTTTGCCAGTGAGCACACACACACCCCACACATGTACATGTGAAAACAGGAACCACACACACACACCCAACATGTACACGTGAAGACAGAAACCACACACACACACACACACACCATACATGTACATGTGAAGACAGTAACCACATACACCATACATGTACATGTGAAGACAGTAACCACACACACACACCCTACATGTACATGTGAAGACAGTAACCACACACACCATACATGTACATGTGAAGACAGTAACCACATACACCATACATGTACATGTGAAGACAGTAACCACACACACACACCCTACATGTACATGTGAAGACAGTAACCACACACACACACCATACATGTACATGTGAAGACAGGAACCACACACACACACCCTACATGTACACGTGAAGACAGAAACCACACACACACCATACATGTACATGTGAAGACAGGAACCTCACACACCATACATGTACATGTGAAGACAGGAACCACACACACACACCCTACATGTACATGTGAAGACAGTAACCACATACACCATACATGTACATGTGAAGACAGGAACCACACACACACACACCATACATGTACATGTGAAGACAGTAACCACATACACCATACATGTACATGTGAAGACAGGAACCACACACACACACCCTACATGTACACGTGAAGACAGAAACCACACACACACCATACATGTACATGTGAAGACAGGAACCTCACACACCATACATGTACATGTGAAGACAGGAACCACACACACACACCCTACATGTACATGTGAAGACAGTAACCACATACACCATACATGTACATGTGAAGACAGGAACCACACACACACACACCATACATGTACATGTGAAGACAGTAACCACATACACCATACATGTACATGTGAAGACAGGAACCACACACACACACACCATACATGTACATGTGAAGACAGTAACCACATACACCATACATGTACATGTGAAGACAGTAACCACACACACCATACATGTACATGTGAAGACAGGAACCACACACACACACCCTATATGTACACGTGAAGACAGAAACCACACACACACCATACATGTACATGTGAAGACAGGAACCTCACACACCATACATGTACATGTGAAGACAGGAACCACACACACACACCCTACATGTACATGTGAAGACAGGAACCACACACACACCATACATGTACATGTGAAGACAGGAACCTCACACACCATACATGTACATGTGAAGACAGTAACCACACATACCATACATGTACATGTGAAGACAGGAACCACACACACACACCCTACATGTACACGTGAAGACAGAAACCACACACACACACCCTACATGTACACGTGAAGACAGAAACCACACACACACACCATACATGTACATGTGAAGACAGTAACCACACACACCATACATGTACATGTGAAGACAGGAACCACACACACCATACATGTACATGTGAAGCCAGGAGCCACACACACCATACATGTACATGTGAAGACAGAAACCACACACACACACCCTACATGTACACGTGAAGACAGAAACCACACACACACACCCTACATGTACACGTGAAGACAGAAACCACACACACACACCATACATGTACATGTGAAGACAGTAACCACACACACCATACATGTACATGTGAAGACAGGAACCACACACACCATACATGTACATGTGAAGCCAGGAACCACACACACCATACATGTACATGTGAAGACAGGAACCTCACACACCATACATGTACATGTGAAGACAGTAACCTCACACACCATACATGTGCATGTGAAGACAGGAACCTCACACACACACCATACATGTACATGTGAAGACAGGAACCGCACACACCATACATGTACATGTGAAGACAGGAACCACACACACCATACATGTACATGTGAAGCCAGGAACCTCACACACCATACATGTGCATGTGAAGACAGGAACCTCACACACACACCATACATGTACATGTGAAGACAGGAACCGCACACACCATACATGTACATGTGAAGACAGGAACTACGCACACACACATCATACATGTACATGTGAAGACAGGAACCACACACACACCATACATGTACATGTGAAGACAGGAACCTCACACACCATACATGTACATGTGAAGACAGTAACCTCACACACCATACATGTACATGTGAAGACAGGAACCTCACACACACACCATACATGTACATGTGAAGACAGGAACCTCACACACCATACATGTACATGTGAAGACAGGAACCTCACACACCATACATGTACATGTGAAGACAGTAACCTCACACACCATACATGTGCATGTGAAGACAGGAACCTCACACACACACCATACATGTACATGTGAAGACAGGAACCGCACACACCATACATGTACATGTGAAGACAGGAACCTCACACACACTTCATACATGTACATGTGAAGACAGGAACCTCACACACCATACATGTACATGTGAAGACAGTAACCTCACACACCATACATGTACATGTGAAGACAGGAACCTCACACACACACCATACATGTACATGTAAAGACAGTAACCTCACACACCATACATGTACATGTGAAGACAGGAACCACACACACACCATACATGTACATATGACGACAGAAACCACACACACACACCATACATGTACATGTGAAGACAGGAACCACGCACACACCATACATGTACATGTGAAGACAGGAACCTCACACACAATACATGTACTAGATATATAATTCGGATTTTCACGACACTACTAGAAACCGTACTATAATATTCGGATGTTTACGACAGCACAACTTTATATATTTTATAAGAACGTGCCCAGTTGTAGTTTCATAATTCGGATGTTTACAACACAACCAGAACTGCTTTTTATGATATATTTTATACGAACGTGCCTAGTAGTGGATACATAATTCTGATTGTTTACGACAGCACCAGAATTGCATGTTTAAAATATGTTTCAGAAGAAGGGCCCAATTAATAGATATACAATTCGGATGTTTACGATATCACAACTGTTTATAGTATGTTTTATATAAACGTGCCGAGAGGTGGATATATAGCACGGATGTTTACGACACCACGGCAGCTGTATGTTAATTGTTTGTTGGGTTTATTGTCCCACCAACAGATTTTAGTTATCTGGAGACGGTGTCCACTTGAAGCAGATAAAGTGCTGCCTTCACTGTGTATATCATGCCGTGGACACCTGGCACGATCAACACCCAGTCACATTATCCTGACACCGGGCCAACCAGTCGTGGAACTACCCTTATATTTGCTTGAGCGTTAGCAAGGTAGCTATACCACTACCATTTTTAACGTTTTGGTATGTCGCGGCCCGGGATCGAACTCTACCGATTGCGCTACCAGGACCGGTGCATGTTAATAGTATGTTTTATAAGAACGTATTATGAGATGTAATTCGGATGTGTGCGACACCAAAACTGTTTATAGTATGTTTTATAAGGACGTGCCCAGTAGTAGATATACTTCTTTTAAAAGCGCTTAGAATGTTCTTTCTTGTGGTAATTTCGTTATGTCGTCGTGTTAAAAAAACAACCTTCGTTACATCTAAATTGTACTGATTATAAACGACATATATACGTATTTCTGCATTTAAGTACATAAATTAGCTTAGCAATATATTATTTTAATAAAACATGTTACCTTTGCAGCGAAGATACTGAAATTATGCAATGTGACCTTTAAAAATTAGAACACCTTTATAAAAATTAAAAATGTAAACCTTCGTGATTGATTAACTCTTAACACGAAAATATTCATAAACAAAAAGTCGATATCATGGTTTTAATTTGCTGATCGTGTTGAAAGTATATCAGCAAAGCTTTTTTTTAAAAGTTGTTCATAATAAAAAAATATTAGCAAAAATATTATCGAGAATAGCATAACTTTCTGACGACATATGACGTATGATGTCATTAAACATTTTATGTTCAGTGGAACGCTTGTTTTGATTCGAAAAGTGACGACCATCGTCTGCTTTGTGCTGCCAAAGTAAGTTTTACTTTTATTTACATATAACATACTATGTATTGCTTGAAACTTGATGTTTTGTATTAATTAAGTTAGTTATAGAATGTATTAACAAGGAAAACATGCACTTATCAGACATGTATGCATATTGCTGGTTTAAGGCATGTTGCATTGTTGTAAACCTTCGTTACGGCTTGGTAACGAAAGTTTAATCAACTTTATGAGACTGTTTTGCAACAATATATTCTTTTTGAAAACAAGATATGAATGTACAATCGGAACACCTCGAATAATTCACAAATCATCTCGGATGTATGTAGGTAGTCGGATCACCTCGACCATTTCACTAAATGGGACTTGTTTTGTGACAGACGTCAAAAGAAAGATGACAGCTCAGATGACAGCTCACTATAGTATGATGCCAGTTAAACTTCAATTTGTGGCTGCTTCAAATTTAAATCATCCAAGTTTAATTTGCAAAGCACAGCAAACAAAACAGCTGTCAAACGACGCCATTGTTTATGTTTTGTGCGAACTACATTTTAGGAATATTCTTCCGACTTTCGGCGAACAAAACGATCGGGATTTCTTAAAGTATCATTGCACCTGATACATCCGAGGGATGATTGTCCCGAGGACGGAATTACCCGAGGAGTTCCAATTGCAGAAAAATAATAAATAGTACTTAAGAAAGGAAAGAGAGCGCATGCGCCATAAGTATGTCCCATCCCCAATCAGAACTCCTCGGGTAATTCCGTCCTCTGCGTAATCACCTCGGAAATAATGCTGTCGCCGCCATATTGACGAACTACTTCCAAAATGGCAATCGTACCTGCTCGGCGATCTCCGGCAAGCTTCGAATATAGACATCACCGAAGCGGGATCCGAGTGCATGCAGGGTAATATTACACTTTTACCAAAATCTTGATGGTAATATACATACAGTATCAACTAAGTTAAAATATTCTTCAACGAAGAATCTGCTCTTCTTTCAAGGAGTATTCAATCTCCATTATATCTAAAGCGTACTGAATGCACTTTGAAAAGTCAGCCATCTTTGTTTAAATAATGCAATGAGAAGTTATTCGCCGGGGCAAATCACCAACTGGTGTATTCATACAATTACATACGCGGCATTATCTCCGAAGCTTGCCGGAGATCGCCGAGTAGGTACGATTGGTCCAATCCCTCAAACTTTCTGAAAAATGACAGACGCTTGAGAAATGAGAAGAATCGCATTAAACTAAGACGCTTTATCCAGAGAAAACGAGACGCAAGAATGCGGAATGATATTGAAACAAGTGGCAACGAAAGTGGGGATGCACAAAACATAGCTGCAAGAAAGCAATCCTTAGAATTATATCTGGGAAAATCTTTAAGAAGTACAGGTGTGCTAACCTTATACGAAGTAGAATTGGTTTTTGCAGACACAGATTAAGCATGCTGATAGTAAATCTCACCAGATTGCGAAGACCATTCAAATTTGCAAAGTCAAAAAGCACGTTAAGGTTGTTGAACAGTATTTGAGAAAGTAAAATAATAGCGAACTTCAACCAGGGAAACGCAACGCGAATCCAGAAAGGCGAAAAGTTCCAAACATATGCACTATCAGACTACTTGACAAATCTGTTCGAGAAGTTCAGTGTAGAAAGCCCTTCAAACAAAAAGCCATTAAAAGGATTGGTCTTGACATACCTGCAAATCCAGAAAAAGCAGCTCAACAATTGATGATCAGATTAGAATGCATTTAAACTCTAGTGTTAGATGAAATGGGACACAAATCGTCAACTGTGCTCACATTTATTGACGAAATTATGCCACTCATACGAGATCTTGATAGTGCTGTGTCCTGAATCTATTACTGGAGTGACTCGCCCACAAGTCAATATCGCAATAACCACATCTTTGACCTTATCGCAAACCATGAGCAGACATACAAGATACCGGCCCGGTGGAACTACTCTGAGGCCGGACATGGCCGTGAGACGGCCTAGGCGGCACGTGCAAACGACTTGCAGATAAAGCTATGAGAAGCGGAAAAGTAGCCTAATTATTCAGGACGCGAAGGCGTACTATGACCGGGCTTTACAGTCAAGCATGAGCAACGTCACGTTTCGGTATGTATCTTCGAATCGTTGCGCGGAAACTGGCGCGGCACAGGAAACGAAAAAGCTGAAATCCATTAAGGGCACAATGAAAATCCACGCGGTAGTGGGTATGGGCCAGTCTACAATCAAAACTAGAGACGTAAGTTGCTACTGTTACCTATGTATGTCTTGCGAGATTTGTGACAGCTGGAGCGAAACAGTGAAAACATCTATAACCGATTGCGGGTCTGAATCTATTTCAAACTCGAACACAACAACACACTCCGAATTTGCATCTGATACATCCCCTTACACAAAAGCAACCTCTGAGTCCGGATCTTATTCCAAACCCACTCCAAACACAAAAGTAAAAAATGAGACATTGCATTGCGTCGGTGATTTTATTGCCGCAATTTATGGCGCGAATCGGTACATCGGCGAAGTACTTGCTATTGACGAAGATGACAATGATTTTGAAAATCTTCTTGAACGCAAAAAGAACTTATTTCAGTGGCCAAGAAAACCAGACAGCATTTGGATATACAGAGATGCAATCATTTGTAAAATATCCAACTTTGAGCCATCTGGGAAATCAAAACGAATGTACAAACTGAGGTCTGACGAAGAAGAAAAAAATTGTCAAGTTATATGATAATGAAAAAGTCTTGATGAATAAAGGCAATTTGTCAGTGTACGATTTAGCACATCCTTTGTGTTCAAGTTGAATTAAACAGTTAAAATACTTTTCATTACAAGAAAAGTCGTTGTGTGTTTAATTGTTTTAAGCAAGTTATTACGTTACACAACTAACTGACACTGGAATAATGGTGTTCTATGTTAATATGCATGAGTTTTTGTTTGTTTGATATAAACCTTCGTTACCAACGAAACCTTCGTTACTTATGTTAAATGTTTATTAAATACTAATACATATGTGCACTTTGTATTTGGCATGCATACATGTATTTGACCACTAAAATATGCAATAGCAAATATATGTTAAAACTTTTTTGTAATGCATGACCATTAATGTTTGTTTGCAAACTTTGTTTTCCATTAGTACATATTCATGGAATATATCTTGCTATTGTTATCACATATAACACAAAATCATTAAACAAAAATAAATATGTCAATTTACATGTATAAACTAAAAACATATATAACATTTGCTTTGTAACAGTGAATATATGATGGTGAGGCTTTTGTTCAAATTAAATAAACATTTGTTACAATTGCACTGGTCTTAATTCTATTGTATTATAGTATGATGGAAAACGTCTATATTAAAATTGAGTTTTTAATATATTACTAAAACATTATAGATTTCAAAAATGGTGTTTGTTAATGTAACTTAAAATAGTTCATACAAATTATACGGAGTCTGAGCTTACCATTCAATTTTCTTGTTACATAACACGGGTTTTACATGTTCGGTTCATCAACAGATGGGTCACTCAAAACCAAGAATCAAATGTTCTGAAAACAGTGTTTTAAGATTTTCCTTGAAATTATCTACAGTATCTTCTCTGTATCTCAGTAACTTCTCAGTTCTATGGGTTATTTATTCCATGACTTACTGTTGTAAAACTCCTGTTACGAAAAGATTTGCGTTTGTTACATGGTACATCTTAGCAGTCTGTGACAAAGTCTGACGATCTCAACCTAAGTCTTGGTACATCTTCAGATAATAGTTCAGTTAAATAAGCTGGGGCTGTTCCCTTTGAACAATTGAACGTGACAGTCAAAATCATGAATTAAATTCTGGCTTTGATTGGAAGCCAAAGAAGTTGTAACAATGCTTGTTTTGAACTATCATACTTGTTTAGTTTTAGGACAAGTTTTGCACACATATTTTGTTTCATTTTCGTCTTTTGAGTTTCACATTTAGGAATACCAAACAGAATTGCATTACAATAATACAGATGGGAAATAACGAGTGACAATACTAGAATTTCAGAAGCATCCTTAGTAAGGTGCTTTTGATGTTTTTGATACGGAGATAATTAAACATTGTAAAAATCTGACATTTCCGCTTCACATGATCTGTAAAGGTGAGGTTTCCATCCAAGAATGCGCCCAGATACCTGATACAGCTAACAGACTTAATATTGTCACCAGCAGTGTTTATTTCTGTAACTGAACATTTTTCAAGTTGCTGCCTACTACCAAATAAAATACTCTCGGTTTTTGAAGAATTCATTTTAAGTTGTTTGTTTTTTTGCTTCATCTAGTTATCTATGTGTGATGCCGACTTTCCAGTTCACGAATAGCTTGTTTCTCATTTTCTGCAGATGTTGGTTGATTGGGGAATATTGTCAAATAGAGTGCCCGTATAGGTCAAATAGAGCCAAGGCCTTAGACAGCTACCCTGGGAAACGCTACATTGCAGATGATGAGGAGTCGAGACAGCTGCTTCTACACTTACACTACAGCTGCGTTGCCTAAGATAGGAGTCGATCCCATTGATGGTTGTACCACACAGTCCGTACTGAGAGCTAAGCACTTGCACCAGAATGTCTACAGTGTCAAAAGCGTCAATGAAGTCCAGTGCAAAAAGAGCACTGACCTCTTGGTTTGCCATGCCATCCTGCAAGTCACTCAAAAATCTTAGCCAAGCTGTTTCACTAGAGTGATATCGCCTGTACGCGGACTGATTCTTGAGAAGAAGGTGATTTTCTTTGAAGTGTTCGTTAAGTCTGAAAAGGGCTGGCTTCTCTATGAGTTTCGATAAGAACAGTAGATTGCTCACGGGGCGATAGTTGGAAAGCACAAGATCAAGTCGTGCCTTTTTCAATAGAGGTCTTACTATTGCATGATTCCATTTTGATGGAAAAATCCCTTGACGCAGAGAAAGATTCACAAGGTTGGTTATTAAAGGCAACAATTCATCAAGATGCATATTCAGTATTTTTGTTGGCAATTTAGCAAGTTCACAAGGTTTGGTTTGAAGCTTAATGTTAATGTTTTCACTTGTTCAGTACTTAAATCTCGAAAAGACTCTAGGTGTTGAGTATCCCTAATTTCAGGTATATAACTCATAGTTTTTAAGTGACTCGCAAGTTTTGTCGATTTTATTTAAGAAAAAAATCTGCTAACTTTTCAGCCAGTAAAATGTTACTTTCCGCAGGTGGCATTGAATTCTCAGACTTAGTCCCAGTAAGTTCGGACACCAACTTGTACAATTGTTTTGAATCGCCCTTTGAACTTGTTACTTTGTCACTGATCACTGTTCTTTTGTCATTACAAATTTCACAATGATACTTGAGAGTAGCTTTTTTACAATGTCAAGTTGATGTGGCTGCCTGTATCTCCTCCATACTCATTTCGCTATAGCAATAACTATTTAAACTTGAGTATGTCAGCATTACACCATGGTGTAGGTGCACGACAAAGCACAGTTATTTGCGTCTAAGGTGCATGTGTATCAAGAACTAACTCTAGTTCCGCTTTAAACAGATCTACATAAGCATGTGCGTTATCACTTTCTACTGTTGGTAAGGTCTTTTGAAAACTCAGCATGATCAATCTGTTTAAAGTTTCCTAATTTCACAGTTTTGCTGGTTACATTCTCTTGTTGTACATTAAGGACAGATTTTACAAAACTGTGATCTGAAATAAATGTTTCACAAGACAGATTTTTCACTCCATTCGTAGCATCCGTAATAACTAGGTCAAGGTTTTGGCCAGCAGTATAGGTAGAAAAGCTAACATGTTGAACCAGATCAATTGCACATAGAGAGTTTTTGAATTCTGAAATTGCAGCGCTATTTTCGTTAGTGTGTAGATTGAAGTCACCCATTTTTAAGAATTTTGTATACCTTGATAGTGTGTCTTCCATAAACTCAAAGAAATCTGGCGCAAATTGAGCAGGAGTCGAGACTGTTTACGATCTGTAAATGCCGACCACATTAACTGTATTTTAGTATCAATTGCCATATACCAACTTCGAAAGTGTGTGATGTTCCAACAGAGAATCTGCACATCCTTACCCCTGAACGACAGGTTACTGCAATACCACCACGACCCTGTCCTTCTTGTTTGCTACACTAATTTTATAGCTGTTTTAATTTAAATCTGAAGTGTTATATTGATGTTCCTTAGTGTGAGTACCACGTTTCTGTGATAAGTGCTTTCTCTTCTCGGAGTATCTGTCCTTTAGGCTCACTTTTGTTTACTAGTGATCTACAGTTTAAAGTTAGGTATGTGACTTTTTCGTTTCCTTTGTTCAGTAATAATGTATTGTCTAGTGTAATTTTGATCAAATTTTCCATGTGAACACCAAAATTTTTTTTTGTCCTTTTAATTCTCAGACGACCTGTTTTTGCCCCTATACGTTAAAGGATTTACACATTATCAGTCGTAGCAAGATAGACCTGAGTCAAATGTGTAAAAAAAGAAAATGTAACAGTAACTCAGTTGGAATGTTTACCAACCCAGAATATATTTCATGCTGTTACATTACGCTGACAAAAGTTCACGTTATTGCTGTTACTGCTGTGTCTGGAGAAACGAGCAATCAGTTACACTTATTACACTTATTACACTTATTGGGGAGATGGGTTCTGTGCCGTTTGACTTGAGCAGCCAAAGTTACCCACCATGGATTACTGGCTGTCCAGATTTATAATAGAGTGGAGACGAAAGGATGGATACTTATCCTCCAAACACTTTGTTGACCCGCGCTGAAGCGAGGAGTCTATTGTGATCACGTTTGCTGATTGCCAATTCAATTCAAATCGAATCATTATTGCTCATGTCTCCAGGATGTTTACCGATAGGATCTAAGCGGTAAACAATAGCTCAAGTGGTAGAGCGTTGGCTTGTGGATCGGGGGGTCGCGGGTTCAAATCCCGGCCGGGTCAAACCAAAGACTTTAAAATTGGTAGTTGTGGCTTCCCTCCTAACGCTCGGGGCTAAGGGGACAGCATCACGACTGACTCGTCGGTGTCAGTATAATGGACCGGCCGAGTTCAGTCCCTGGGCACCTGTGCCCCTGTGCTATAATTAAAGAAATGTCGCTGCACAAAATTGGCAAAAATGCCGGCGATTCCCATCCTATCCATAAGAGGTTATCAAAAATACAGTTCATCAAGAAATGATCTAAACAAAATGCCTTAAAAATCCAATGTCACATCAACAACTGTCCTGATTGTCGCAATAGAATACTGTCGACACATAATGATAGTCAATTATGATTATTTTCGATTATTAACTTTATTTTAGTTTTATATGGTACTGTTTTTGAATTTGATTTGTCAAGCAAGGGAGAGTACTGTAATGGGAACTTGCTGACATTTTGGCGGGAAACGACTGAGTCGCGCGATTTGATTGTCTTGTCATTTTATATTGCATAAACATGTTTATGCAGCCGTAACATCCGGTAACCCGATACTATCTGGATAGTGTTTATGGGTATCCGGATAGCAAAAAACAACAAAAACAAAAACAAAACGGTATTCGTTGACATCCCTGTATACTTATTATGTATACTTTTCTGTGATTTATAGGTACTGAGAACTGTCCAATCAAAACAATAACTTTTCAAATATGTCTTCATACTTGCTCCCATATTGCTTTAACGTTTTACCGGTTCTAGTGATTGCGTCGCCTTTGATGCTTTGCATTAATGAATTTACTTGTACAACATTGCCGCGTTCAACGTTATTTGCGTGGGGAGTGTGGAAGGGATGACCTCAGCATCTTTGACACAAAACAGCCAGCTTTTGCGAAGTTAAGATGTCAGCTAGACAGACGATCGAAGGAGCTAACTAATAATGGTAAGTTATACCTTTTACTTTTCTCATCGATGGGGCGCCCATGGCCGAGCGGTTAGAACGCTGTACTCAGACCCTCACTGCCTGGGTTCAAATCCCGGCTCCGTCCTGCACTTTGATATTATGTTTATAATTTTCTTTTTATTACTTCTTTTGCTATTTTTTTTCAGGAGTCAACATACACAAGAACCGGGCCGATCCTTTTACGCAATATGGCGAGTCTGGGAGTCAAGTGTATTGGGTACACATACAGCGAAGGCCATGCGCTATAAAGTTTAATTTTACAAGTGCAAAGTTTTCGGATTTCAAAGTTTTGAGGAACAAGCCATTATGACAATCAATAAGCGGCCACCGTTTTACCGCAGTTAGATCTTACAAAAGGCATTCAAGTGAACTGCTGCAGATCGTCAGCAACTCATTGCAGCGTCCAGGTCGGTGGCCACTGTCCATTAAAACGTCTGAAATCTGGAACTGTTTCTTCAGAAGTAAAAATACAGTCTGTGCAAATACCATTGAAATAACTTTTCCAGAAGCCATTCAAAGCATAGAGATTGAACGGGGTGGAATAAAAACGACCATTCAGTAAGGTGACATCTAGGCTATAAGTGATCTTACATGTGCATAACATGGAATTGTTTTATGTGGTATTACTACAGGTTTTGTTATATGCATACTAATTCGTAATAAGTTATATTTCTGGTATTATTAAATGCAATTTTAACAATGCTTTTTGTTGATATGAGCCAGGTTATGTGAAAGGGACATTATCGTATTCTTAAAGCGGTTATTTTACAGATGACTGCTTAATGCAGGATAAAAGTCTTACCAAAAGCTTCAATAAGTAATCATCTGCATTGAGTTTATTCCTGATTTCACAATTGTAGCGGCCCTATAGGGAGATTTTAATGCAATGTCCCGGTGAGGTCCAATTTCACATGCACTGGCTCACATGTTAGGTCACGTGACGCTCTCTACTTACACACTTATACCAAGTGATGTTTATTGAAGTTGCGTGACGCTTGACCTGCCGATCCCCTGTATTTCACTTGCTGGACGGGTGTGTATAAACCGCTGTTTATAGTCCTGTTTAATAACCCTTGTTATCTCCCTTTGAAGAGTTATCGTTCGTTTTGCGTACAATTTCCGGTGAGCAAAAAACAACAACAAACAAGATGGCGTCTGAAAACAATGAAATCGGTGATCTGTGCAAATTTTCAAAATTATCAATGCGTGAACTGAAAGGAGAAAGAGGGGCGCATGTATCAGGGAATCGTCCGGACTTATAATACGCAAAAGAAAAGCTTGGTACAGGGACATTAAGTGACATTAAATTGGACGACGAAGAAGACCGCATCAAACGCGAAGGAGAGTTGTTTGTAACGCCATTCGGGGAGAATCTTACAAAACCTAGCTCTATCTATATTCAGTTTACATTTTTGACAAACTGTTGACCTAAGACACAACTGCGAAGTGTTCGTTACTTACCAGTTCCCTCGTATCTATAATTGACTAAAATTAATCGTAATTAACTTTGTTCTTTAATTGTCGTCCAATCAGCGGTCATCTTAAACTGACAATTCTTTTATTAATTAACATGTAATAAGCGGCCACTCAACAAAACCTGAAAGTCAATGTGTAACCGTCAGTTGTTTTTATTGCGGTCATGCACTAGAGGTGTGACTCTTAATGACCTTTGTGCAAATTCGCTGCTGTTATTGTCACGTGATGGTCTTTGTTTCGATTTGCTCGCGTAACCTATTAATCGCAGCCATTGTTTTATACTTGAATAATAATAAATGCATCGATTATTCTTTTATCTTTCGACATTGTCATAGATTATACATTTTCCATAAACAATTACATCTTTGAGACGCTTTGGGAGTTTTGATTATGCCGTGAATGATGCACACACAATTCCCCACCCACTTTTGAAACCTTGTTGTCTACGACGAATCTGCACGGTATAGGATTCTCCTTGGTGTAGGCTATTTCCCTCTAGAATATGCTCTGAACAAAGTCGATCATTCTTCAGATTGCAAGTGGAAATTTGGCTTATTGTTTTAAGTCGACTTATCTACAGTTTTCTCAGTTTATCGTCAGTTGGAAATCTGTGAAAGGTGGCGTCCTTCTGTCAACTCTTCCCTGTAATTGCTACACACACAACAATAATGTCTCTTTTTTTCAGTCGAGTTTAACACCATTTCTGCCATCGTTGACATTTTTGATTTGCTCTCCACCGGAAATGAAATGCGAACCTCCACGCCAAAGAGCGTTTAAGGGAGGCAATTATTCAGGGGAGATAACAGAGGTTATTAAACAGGACTATACGGCCCCTCATGGCTGAATATGGGATTTATACTGGCGAAATCAAGCAATTAGATTGGACGGGGGAGGGAATGCATGGTCTAAGTGCATATTATATATACGTCTTGGTCAGCTGATGGTGTTGTTTTATACAACATTTAAGATGAACATTTAACAAAAGATCACTTAGCAAAAAAGGTTAAATATTACCAGAGCCGGGCGTCGAATGAATCATTTCGCTGCTATTTGAATTTAACTTTAGTCATTCTAATAAAAAACTAGTCTGAGTTTTAAATTTATTTGCACTACTACAGCACCAGCAGCAGCAACCCCAGCTGAAAGCAAAGTAGCCGCAAATCCAGAAGCAGCAACAACAACAGCAGAAAATCTAGCAGAGCTACACCAGCAGCAACAACAACAGTACCAAATCTAGCAGAGCAACAACAGCAGCAGCAACAACAGCAGCAGCAAATGCAGCAGCAGCAAATGCAGCAGCAGCAAAACCAACAGCTGCAACCCAAGCAACAGCAACGCCAGCAGCAGCAACAACAGCAGCCTATGCAGCAAATGCAGCAGCAAATCTAACAGCAGCAGCAGCAAAACATCAGCAGCAAACGCAGCAACCTCAGCAGCAGCAACAACAACAGATGCAGCAACTCCACTAGCTTCAAATCCAGCAGCAGCAACAGCAGCAGAAAATCCTGCAGCAGCAAATCCAACAGCAGCAACAGCAATTCCAGCAGCAGCGAAAAAAAACTACATGTAAACACCCATATTCTTGTATCTTTAGCGGACCGACTGCTTGCCGTCGTCGGATACCCACGCTCGACCATTTCTTTTTACTACATTCGTCGACCGTGGGTTTATTGGTAAATTTTCTGTCGTCTTATCGAACTGAAAAGAACAAGAATTAGGCCGATATTTCACAGTTCCGCAGGTGATGACATTAAAGTGTGCTGGAGCTCACTGCGTGACACATATGTAAAGAAAAGAAGGGAACTGTCAGCGAAGAAATCAGGAAGAGCAGTAACGGCATCTGTCCGGTGGCCATTGAAGGATGTGATGGATTTTTAGATACATATATGAAAGAGGCCAGGTAAAAAGCAGCATTATTGTACACAAGTTTACTTCGGAAGGTTAGAACTTTCTTCTGCAATTGAATCCTTCATTAATTGGCCAACTGATTTCAAACTTTCAGGAAGTATAATTGTGTATAAAGGGGAGATAATTCAGATTGTGTTGGGTTTTATTGAGTTGTTGCGCTTTTTTAGATCTTTTATTCAATACTCTTTGTATGGTTAAAATTTTAATATCTGATAAAGTAGTAAGACTATAATAATTTGTATTTTATTACTTATTTTCTTGAAAAAAATCTTATAAGTGTTCTCTACATTCGTGTGCTTGATAATATATATATATATATCTTTATTTCCTCCTTTTTTCAGAAGAGTACATAACAAATACACGTACATAGATGCAAGTATAACATGAACATCTAATAACCCCACATGTCACAGCTAAGGTGAATTAGAAGTATACAAGAAAAGAAACAACAATACTGAAATGTATTAATATTCAGCACCAATGCACAAAAAGGCACAGATAGATACAAACACCCAGACGCGCGCGCGCAAACACACACACACACACACACACACACACACACACACACACACACACAC
Source organism: Sinonovacula constricta (assembly GCA_007844125.1). Classification (NCBI taxonomy): domain Eukaryota; kingdom Metazoa; phylum Mollusca; class Bivalvia; order Cardiida; family Solecurtidae; genus Sinonovacula; species Sinonovacula constricta. Next base: position 64,727,687 of record CM017559.1, on the reverse strand, counting down.
ACACACACCACACACACACACACACATACACACACACAAGCTCGCGCGCTCATGCGTGCGCGGACGCACACATACAAAACCATACACATATATATGTTAGCAAAGTGAGATGAGTAAAATACGTACATATATATGTATACAAGTAAAGAATCAGCAGTATAATTATTTTACGTTTATGATTACAAAAATAATGAAATGATTAATTTCACCTACTAAATCTGGAAGCAAGATCTAGAAATGAAATCTTTATAAATAAATGTAATAAATAAATGATATTTTATCAATTAAATGCTCAAACTTGCCGAAACGAAAAACAAGAAGAGCGTTCATTACTAAAAATGCATATGTCAAGATTACGACTTACTATAGTCAATACAAGAGCAGGAAATAGAAATTAAATGAAAGAAACGAAAAAACACACATTAGTACTTAAAAATGTAAACGCTGCCATAATATAATATATATAATGAAAGGCAATGCTCATGAAATCTGCATATTTTCCTTTAAGAAGAGATGCAAGAAACGGATTTCTTAACCCCAAATAAAGATTAACTAAGTTTGGGGTACTCATACTTAAAAGGTAATTGGATACAACACTACAAAATGTTGTATAGAGCTTATTATGAAACATGATGCGAAGTTCGCGCATTCCTTGACAGTCTATAATTATGTGTTCAGCAAGTGACGTAACTAATAACAAATTATTACAATATTTACATTGGTCAATCAATAATGTTGTATACGATATATAGCACATTCACAAACCATACACTAACAATGTTGAATCATTTTCAAATCATTTTCAACACCTACAGCAACATGGAGCCACAAGACATGTCTGATGATGATGCTCTGAAGTAATCAAAGGTAGCCAGGAGCAGGTTTCTAACATGTGTTAATTATAAGTACTTATAGTTATAATTAGATATAAATATTACTGCCTGTCACCAAAGCAACGACGTCTAACACGTGCGTCTTGCCAGATGACTGTGCCAACAGTAGTAAAATAGTCTTTGAATTTGTCCCTTATGTGAACTGATCGTGATGATCCGCGGTTCCCGAAACCAGACAGCGGACAAAGGCCTTCCACTGCATCCTCCTGACAGTCCTCAAGCATCGTGGCCGTCTGTGCTGCAGTTGTGTCTTTCTGCAGGAGATTTTGGTAAAACAAAGGTGCACTCACAGTGCATTTCGTAACTGAAACTCCAATTTTTGCATAGACAACTTTCCGTCTATTCGCTAGTATCCCGAAGGCAATTTCCACAACACGCCTTTCACGAGAAAGCCTACAGTTACATTTATATTAATATTTTTATTTAATATATCATATTTGTTCATTTGTGTCAATACCCTTGTCTGGATAACTCGCAAACATCGCTTTGGTGGCAAATTAAAAAAAAAAATTGCCGCAAGTGCAGGACCAAACCGTGAAGTGGCAAATATATCACCATCGCTGTTTCTTCCGTACGCACCAACATTAACGACAACAAAACTCAAACTGGCATCTACTAGTGCTGACAACACTATAGAGATTGTCAATTTGTAGTTTAAATTAAGAGATCCTGAATTATTAGAACAACGTACAACTATATGTTTAACATCTATTGCCCCTAAACAGTTTTGGAATTGTCATTTTTCCCTGAAGACCTCTGCAAGTAACATCCAATTCTCAATATATTTTGGCATTATAAGATAAAGCCATCCGACTTTATCCCAGATAGACTGACAAACTTCTGGTATGAACGTAGACATTGTTGGTTGACCAACCCTGTAAGAAAATGCCAGGGTTTAATATTATTCCCAAGTTGCCAGGAATCTGAAATATAAAGAAATAGCTGAAAAATAGCATGTCAGTATAGACTTAGAGCATGTTTCAGGTAAGAAAAAGCCAGGGCAGGAAGTCGACACAGTCGAAACAAGTCAGTGACAGTCGTACTGAATCGCGTTTGCGTCGCTACCAAAGGTCGACGACATATTTAAAGCATCTTCTTCAAGTTTCGAATCAAACCATAAGATAAAGAAAAAAAAGATTAAAGAAGCTATGTCCGAGTTCGAGTCGTCTTTCTTGAAAATACCAAATCGCAGGCTTCACGCATTGATTCTTATCTAATAGATCAACCTAGAAGGGACGCCTTGGATGCGTTCTTTGAGAGTTGTTACTTGAAAGCAAAACAACTGCCCAAAGTAAAGCAGTCATGACTGCAAATACGGGTGGCTATGCTTCTGTACAATGCAGAAACATGTAAAAACTTGCAGTCATGCAACGAAAGTATTAGTACAGAGGCTAGCTCAGGGTTGGATGTTTTGAGTATGGCCATGACGACATTACAATAGAAATACCGTAGACATTTTTAAGAAGAAAAATGTTATTCAGTTCATTTCTTTTTTTTAATGTAAACAACTCATGTTTGTGAGAAATAGTCTCAGCATTTTCAATTCTTGTTTTTTTTGTTCTCGTTACTTTTAAAGTGTCAAAATAAATGCGGACTTGGGTTCCCTAGATTGGTATTGTTTCGTCAGTTGTTCTTCTACCAGTGACAGCACATGTCTGAATTGTTGTCTATTTTATCTAAATTAAGTAGGGAACTCCTCGGCAGATAATTCCAGCTCTCTTATCAGATGGTAGAATGTTGAAGCTGCGAAAGATCTGAGAGTGACTGGCTTCTTTACGGGGGACTGCTATCATAGGAATTTATCCGTCATCGCGCTCAATCGCGTCATCGCGCTCAATCCACACTTTTACTACAACAAAGATCCTACGCAGAGAACAAACTGCCAATACGTGGTACTCTTCAGCAACCCCGTGGCAGGCAGGAAGTGATGATCTTTGCCAGCCAGATGTATCCAAACGAATCCCTGCAGCTTCCATGTCATTTCGAGAACGCCGTCAGATGTCCGTACGGGCACCTACTCGTTGATCTGAAACCCACCACACCGGAACAATTACGCAAGCGCACAGGTGTTTGATAATAAAAGAGAGATGCCACCAGACCACAACTTTTTGAAAAAGCCGTAACCTGGGAACCAAGAGTCGAGTATCCCGAACTTCCTATCGACTAAACGTCGGAAGAATCGCAGAAAAGCGATACTAGTTCGCACGTTGCCAGGAACCTTTACGCGTTAGAGGCTGAAATTATGTCATGCGACGACTGCAGAACTGTGTTATTAGACACGCATCACTTACAAAAGCACGTCAAAGCATGGAGCCCATAAAAAGAGTCGTATCAGACGACAAACTGGCGAATAATAAACGACGGTGGTTACAAGACCTCGTTGACGAGGAAGCTATCGACCTAATGTCATACGACGAAGACACGGACTGTGAAACCGACTACAAAGACAATGGTGATGAATCCGAAGATGCTTACGACACGAACATAAAATCGAGTTTTATTGGGGGACAGTTTATTGGTGTATAAGCCAAGTGTAGAAAAATGACGGACACACTTCCAATCCATGGCTGAAGACAAAGTACGTCCAAATCACAGAGGACACTACATTGTGGAATCGGGCGGTAACTCTAGGGAACCGGAAACTGAGTTCATCACACCCGTCGAGAGAGATATAGCCTTAGCCAAATATTTGCTGAACATTTTAACGAAGGATAAAAATACGTCAGCTATAAAGTTCGTCACACCCGTTAGTCAGGACAAGTGGGGTCTTCAAAGAAAGGCGAAAGAAAGACTTTACTATGAGACTAACCGTTATTTCGGCAAGCACAGAAAGTGACATTGAAAATCCTAATATTTTTGTGGAACGTTACCTTGACGTATATTAGCTAGATCCATATTGTAAGGTGTGAGAGTGTGTGTACTTAATGTATTCTACAACGTTTCGGTTGTACCTGTGTGTAAGTTTTAAATAATCATTAAATATTAGAAAACATAAATGCTCCGCGGATGGCGCTATGACGTTGCGCCGCGATGTAGTTAGTCGTCCGTTCAGACGTTCTCACTCTCGCGCCATAAATACTAAGTATAAACGGTGACGTATTATCAAATGGTACCGGTCGCCATCACGCTATGACGTCTCGCGTGACGCGGATGAGTCATCGATAGGGGGAAACTACTGATGACGTCACTTCCTGTTTTGAATCCAAAGTGGTCCATATGTAGTGACACCACCACAGCAGCGTGTTCATAATATATTTTATTATAACGATCCCATTAGTAAATATATAATTGAATGTTAAAGATACGTTTATTGTATGTTTTATAATAACGCGCCCACTCGTTTAATATATAATATAATAATATAATTCGGATGTTTGTATATGTATTGGGTTTTGGTGTGGGGTTTGCTGCATGTAAAACCAAAGTTCTGTATACCCTTTTCACACTTTGAACATTTGTCTTTGCATGGACGAATATCGTGATTGTTAACTACTGAACTATGTAGAACACTTCTTAAATTTATTGACCAATAGGTTAGTTTCAAATAGAATGTATACATATCTTCTTCCTTTGATGCATTTTGTAAGTATACTGCTTGTAATGTCAGCTATATATTGCGTTGGAGAGCTTGGCGGTATTTTACCGTACTTGCATATTATTAGCTTCAAAGGTAAGGAACAGAAAACATATTTAACAGCATTTGAACTGGTGTGTTTTCATATTCTGGACGTTTTATAAATGATTGTAATGCCATCATCTTCTTACTAGTAGGCATGAGTGAAATGCTAATTCGATAAGTAACGTGCAACAGTAATTGCTTTTCTAAGTTTCCTATTTATGTTTATTTTGATATTCGTGCCCGTAAGACATATTTTTGTGATTTTGATTTACTTATTTAAAGAAAAATCATATTGTCCATGTAATTCTTTAAAGCATAAACCATATATATATATATATATATATATATATATATATATATATATATATATATATATATATATATATATATATATATATATATATATATACATATACATATATATATAATATAAAATAAATATATAATAATGTATAAATATATAAATAGTCCTCGTTAAGTGAGCGCTGTTACTGTGGCAATTTTACACATTAAAAAAAATCCACAATTAATTTTGATGTTAATTGAAAAGTTCTACATAACAACAGTCATGCTACTTTTTCGAAACACCCGTTCCATATTATAAATATTATAAATAAAAATGATTCAGTTCTCAATGACAACTACAATGTGGCCTTCAATTGAGGCATACATATATAAATTTGAATGTGTATATCTTTTGTTGATGACATCAAGTCTTTTGCGTGGCATGTTAACACTTGATTATCTTTAATTCAAACCTGTAATCAAGTCCATGGATTTCTTCCTGTAAACATTACGGATTACATTCGGAAAACTTAAACAATAAACAATGTATATATTTCTGTTTACATGCCAGGATGAAGGTAAATATCGGTTCATTACACATATATGCAGATAAAGAAATTTCTCGTTTTTTCCAGACGATTTGGCGACAAGGAATCTATCAACTTCAGCGGTCAGCACTGTTAATTGCTTGGCATTCTAGCTTTTTAATAACATACTTATTGTGGATGTGATATTTGTATTTTGAGTGGAAGATCGCTTTGTTTTTCGTTAAGTGTTTTATTACAATGCAAAATCACAAGATGCGTATAGACTACTGCGCATCAATATCTATAACCATACAGTATTCGGCAGTATATCAGCAAAGCCAAAATCTGTCGTCCGGCCTTACTCCAGGGACACACAACTGGGGTACGACTTTTTTATTTCTCCGATATACTACAGGTTGATTATCTCAGACCTTAAACACATGCTTATTTTCGTCCGTAGTATACCTCTAACATCATCATATTCTCGAATATTCATCAGCCATCATTTGTGAACACTGCAATGATCTTTCGACTACACCTACAGTATGTTATACCTTTTGAGACACATTGTTTTCATACCGTTTTTAGATGTCGCAACAAATTAAATTACGTAAGGTTCTGTTGGTCGCACAAGCCCTGCACAACCACTAATAACATAAGATCGTGGTTGTTGACGATGCCAAACCACTAGTTGTCGGGGATCTCGTCGATATCCACGAGACTGGGCTCGTATGGACTGAAAGGACTCATTAACTCGTCCTGGGTGAGGAATGTCTTCACAGTGGAGCCGGTACTCACGTGCCGAGTGCTGGGCTCGACCACCTTGCGGTGCAAGGACTTAGGGTGCACGCAAAGGTTGATGATCGGTGCTCTGGCTGAAAATGTAATAAAACATCTGTCATAATCTTCCTTCAATGTGTTGTATCAAAAATATATAAACATACAAGTTAGATTCCGCAAAGATTATTAGAATAAACACAATTTTATGCGGCATGAACACAGTTGGTCTGGTTTGCATAGAAAAGATGTGTCTTTCGACTGGAGACATGGGTGCTGGTTGGGTTCTGAGTGTCATCTCCGCTAATCCTGTTTCACGGAAATCGTGATATGTTGAAGCAAATACTGGACATTTAAAGCCCAATCATTTCACGGTTTGTATTGTCTTACAATGGAGATATAGATGTAAACAACCTTTTCTTGCACTAAATTATACGTGTATATGCGCGACCAATTCTGCTTCACCTAAGCAGCCCTTATCTCCAGATAGTCAAGATATTCAAATGCTTAGTGAAGACAATCTGCTACTCGACACGTTTTTGTCTCCCTACCATCGCTCTTCTGTATGTTTAATCTAAAATAGATCATATTTTCCGTTTTCTAAGTATCATTTTGTATTGTACTGTTCAGATGACAAATCATTAAAAGTAAATGTGTCAAATATATTTTCAAATATCGCACAAAATACCTGACTTGGGTCGAAATATTTACGCAACATTTAAATCATTATATTGCTCCTAAATGTTTAAGCTTAAGTTTTTGTCATTTTTAACTTAATCTCAAAATAAAAAACACAAAACATATTTCAATAAAAACTACAGTTTTATTTAGAGCATAACGCAAATGTGTCCTTCACCTTGAGTCATGGGAGCACGTCCTTGGGTTCTAAGCGTCATCTCCGCTAGTCCAGTTTCACGGAAATCGTTTGGTGGGTGTTGCAGATAGGCTGAAGCACAAAATTATTGACATTTAAAGCGCATTTATTTCACGATTTGTATTGTCTTACAATGGAGAAAATGATGTAAACATTTTTTCTTGCACTAAATTATACGTTTTTATGCCAGAATTTTGTAAAAATACATCAGGACAGAGGTAAGATGTTGTTACTTGTTGTAGATATAGACAAACTGCCGATATATGGAGCTCCAGTGTAGTCAAAATGTATACATGTATAAATTAAATATCTTCTTTTTTAACGATATCGAAGACTCGGTGATGACAATCTCCTACACTACAAGTCTTTCTCTCCCCAACATGGCCCTTCTTTATATATGAAATAAAATTGCTAATAATTAAATTGCATTGTACCGTTAACATAAAAATTCATAAAGAGTAATTTAAAATATTACCTTCGAATACCCCACAAAATACATGACTTTGGTTGGTATATTTACACACCAAGGTACTATTTATACTGACCTTAAAGGTATGCACGTCATTTATTTTTTTGTATGTTAACTGAATCTCAAAATAAATAAATAAATAAATAAATAAAATTCGATAAAAACAAGTTTTATTTAGAGTATAACACGGATACGTCCTCTACCCTGAGTCATTTGTTCTGAGCGTCATTTCCGCTAGTCCAGTTTTACGTAAATCGTTTGGTGGTTGAAGATAGGCTTAAGCACAAAAGTGAAGTCTGAACCTTAAAGCGACTTGGTCAAACTGTTGTGTAGGTGCATTCACAAAACACAACACGATCTTTACCTGTATTTAAATTACTGCGTCACTGTTGAGCCAATAAGCATGTTTATAAAGACTGGTGCGAACACTAAACATACATAAGCGCATGCGCAGTTCTGAGATACACTAGGATGTTGTTACGGGAAAAGATACTTGGTTTTAATCATCCCTTCCCTGACAAATGGTGGGAAAAGGCAGGCACATATGTCTAAGGAACTCCCATCTAGTCATAATCATTACAATGACTTACCTTTTCAGGCAAATATATAATTAAAGAACCCTGTAATGTAAGAATTACGTGTCTTAATTCGTGATACCTTACGTTACTAATTTAGAGATATCGTATTGGTCTATGTGCGATCTTACGGTTGCTTTAAGCAGGTAATGCAAAACCTATTAACCTTGTTTTATATGATGTTTATTTATGGACATCGTACGTCTGGTATACCCCTGTGTACCATAGTGTTGTAAATTTAAACGTCAGCATACACATATTTCATTATCATGTTAATTTACAAGAATACGTGTAGAATTTAGTAATGTCAGACCAATGCTTGATTAACATTAAGGCATTAAGTTGCATGAAGCTTTGAACACAAAACAATATACCCAACACTTTTAGCACTATGATGCAACTTACGTTCAGGCACTGTTCTGTTGAAGCAGTTTGGAGCCGTACAACTATGGCGGTTCCGAGTTCTGCGTCCCGCTCGCTTCAACGGAGGCAGGACATGGTCAGGCATGCAGTAGTTGACGTTGCATCGAAAGCACAGGCATAGCGTTTTGCCCATCGCACCAAAACCACTGAAACATAAAAACTATGTCAGTGGATCTGAATTCAGACAACATCAATATTTGCTCAATTGTTTGTTATGAGCTTTATATTTGGTATCCGACAGTTTGCCTACTATATCTTATCGTGACCAAACAACTGTTCCAGGCAATTTATGCATGCGTGTTGCATAAATTTAAACGTAAGTTTTAATTAAAGGATGTGTTAACATTACCTAAATTGTTAGACATCACAAATATTGAAACATATCTCATTAAATTTCGATTTTTCTAAATCTATAAATAAGCACGACATAGATATTTAAAGCTAAAGATGGATATTGACATCAGAGCTAATTACCCGGATGATCATTTAACGTGATCTCAAATGCTACTGTTTTTTTCTTAGTTTTTAAACATCCAACTTTGCAGCGTGGCTCGGATAGATATTACATTTTTGCAATGACAAGTGGGGTGTTGTACTTTACTTTATACATTGATTAGGGCGCAAATAAACAACATTCGGCGGGATCTTTCCGGGAAACAATAATTTATTTGGTTGCATGAGAGAAAGAAGAAAGGTTCAAACTGCGGGATAGCACCTTTGTCTTAGCACCATCAACATTTCTGGCATCTGTGGACGGTGTTTATTTACATATATTTTAAGGTAATATAATTCTGTCTAAACTTAGGAATTGTCAATCGGCGATTCTACCACTACGCCACGGGCGAACCCTTAAACAGATTGTATGCGAATACTTTTGATATTTTAAGCAAATAAGACATTAAGCGCAGCAAGAAATAAGTTGTCTTTTTTGACCTGCGATGCGCCGTTGGTTCCACCCATATATATTTGGGGTCTTCTTCATTATACCTGGACGTCGCTGTAATGAACATAATTGGCCGCTGCGATATAATAAAAAATAAGTTTTTCAATTCGATGGCCGTAACTCGTGCTTAATGAACATAATAGCGGGGGGGGGGGGACTTTTTTGTCTCATGATACAAAACGGAGTCCATAAAGTCGCCCTTGCTCTTGTTTATTGATTCAAGATAACATTTTAACAAAACGTGTTCTATTTACTTAGCAACGATGACTACAAGTTGAGTAATTTAAACCCTCTTATAACTTAACATGCACAAGACCAAATGTCTTAAAAAAGTCAGATGGATCAAGTCAACGAAAACCAACGTATGAGTACATACTGGAACTCCTTTTCGCAAGGACATATATACACCGCCCAGCCGTATTCTTTATCCCTCGGGAGTGCGTCAAACTTGATCTTGCAGACTCTGCAGCGAGACACCTGGCGGGCACACAACAAACATGTACACACAAATATTGATGGCGTAAAGGTGATATTGGACAGTTCTCTAAATCAAATACATATTACGGTATGATAAGTTGTGTTTTAGGATGACTTCTAATTGTATTTTGCCTTTGTGTGTTTTAGGATTCGATTTTACTACTTCAAAGATTAAACAATTAAACAGCTGAAGCTATGAGAGAGACGGAGGGGTCTACCGTGTCTACTGGTTGATATCGTACACTTCAAATCTTTTAGTATCAGAAATGTATTTCTGAACAGTATGAAAAATAGCATAGTTTTGACTAAGGGTCATGTAAGCATTACCAAATAAAAGTGTATCGACATTGACGTTGTAGTTTTCCAATGATTTGAACATGGCTAGCCTTTGTTGGGAGTATAATGGACATTCGGTAAAGAAGTGTTGGTTAGTTTCTACACTACCACATCTACACAGTGGATTTGGTACAATTCCCTTACGAAAGAGGTGGTGTTTTAGTGAACTACATTCTGTTCGTAGCCGTGAGTGTAAAATTTGAGCTCGTCTTTTTCCTGTGTAAAAGAATAATTGTATTTGTACTTATTTTTTCTTTAAACGAATTCAGTGTTGGGGCATTGCGTATATCAGGTGATTATTCCACTCACGTATTACAGAAGGGGGGAATGAATTAAAATATGAAGTTGTTCGTGCAAATACTCCAGGAACATTATAGTTGTTGCGTAACTGATATCGAGCATTTGACTAGCTATTAGGGATTAATGAGGACAAGTAATCATGAGTAAGGCCATTCAGTATCTTATAAAACAAAACTAAACAATGATTTCTTCTTCTTTCAGAAAGAGGATCCCAACCGATTTCGCTGTGTAATGCATTTATACTGACAAGTTTAGTGAGCACATTCTTTTTAGATATTTTCTAGATGTACAGATTCATATTCTACACAATTGCTCCAGACAACATCACCATATTCGAGAATAGGTCGGATATATGAAAAATAAATAGTTTCTAGTGCCCTGCGATCCAGTGTAAATTTGTATTTACGTAGAATGTTGACACGCTGCCAAGCTTTTGATTTTATATAATTAATGTGAGAGTTCCATGAACAATCTTTTGACAAAATTATGCCAAGATGCTTATGCTCAGTAACCTCCGGGATGATTTGACCGTACATTGCTAAAGGAGGATGGCTTGAAGTTCTTTTTCGGGACATTTGACATAGGTATGTATCCTTTCAGCAGTATGCAACATTGTTTCCCAAATCAGCTATATATATATATATATATATATATATATATATATATATATATATATATATATATATATATATATATATATATATATATATATATATATAATCAAACAGTGGCCCTACAACTTGTGACCGACCAGGCGGAATTCCTAACTATCTATCAGCCTCACGAAGCAATTTCTCACTGTTAGTGAATAAATCCTAACGTGTTCACAAGGTTACTCAAAGCTTGTCTTATCGGATTTACGTGATTAGCCATTGGCATACTTCAATCTTTTCAGATTTTCAGACACGTTCAATGTTGATTTCAAACTTTGTGGACAACTTAAGGTGTTTGACTTACCTAAAGGGGCATTGAAACATAAATAGTACCCGGATGTTTAACTGAAGTTCTAAGCATGACAAATGTGCTTCACAGTGTAAAACAGATCTCTATTTCAGATTGTGGTCAGCAAAACATTTTTACTTGCCTCTATACCACTTGTGAAAATACAGTTTTGCTAACCAATGGTGAAATTAAAAGCCTACACCAAAACAACAATCGCAACAACAACAAGAACAATACCAGTTTCCGGACCGGAACCTTTCTCCACCACACGTTGTCACACTGCTCGCAGGTGAACTGCCGGAACTCAGGCGGGACATCCTTGCTCCGGGCACTGTCTCGAAGATGCTCAGTGCGGACAGCCCTCTCAACCAACTGCCACTGATTAAACAGATACACATGGTGCTATTATGTAAACAAACATAAAACATTTGGCTTTCAAGCGATAAGATCATTTGAGAAATGTTCCGATTTATCTGATTTACGGACGATTTTATAATTATGTTCATATATTTAAAATTGAAGTAACACAAGCCGAAGAAACGTGTATGCAAGATAAATGTAGAAATCCCTGATAACGAGAAATTAAAGCCCAAAGTCAACGTAAACAAAAGTATCCCGTTAAGAAAACAGACAACTGACCTAAAGCACCTGCTTCGGGAGTACAGCAATAAACAAATAATGCTCATCATAACAGCAAATGCAATTGACATTTAAGATATGAACATAATACACAAGCAAAATATAGTTACCTTATTTGAAACAAACATGCTTAACTCTTTAAAGATCAAGGAAACTTAAATTATAGAAAATAAAGAAATTAAAAAATGGAAAAATAAAACAAAAACAAAACAAACATCATAACCAATGAAACAAATCTAAAGTGCAGATAATTTTCTATCCTCATTATTTCAAGAACTTGAACGTTACAAGACCAGCAGTTATTGGCGAAGCGCTGGAGCAAGCCGCCTATATATGGAATGCTGAAAAAAAAATGCACATGCGAGCGGATGTCCTCGGACATTCTCGTTCTAGCTAGAGAATGATCGAGGAAAAATGGACAAGGCGTTCCGAATTCCGGAAGTTTCGCGATTTACACATTCCCAACGTACGGGTCCTATTTCGGTAAATGACATTCTTCTTATATATAACTATAGTATGCAGTATTATTATATGTTAAGTTGTTCTTTGTATTAATATGTTTATAAATCTTATGAACAGTATTAGTTATTCGTTCAAAATTTACTATTGTCTCTATTTCTAAAAATAGATCGATAGCGTCTGTAGTGGCACATTATATAAACTATCAATTTTACTCACACACAGACGACAATCGTGGAATAAAGCAGTGGTTATTGACTTGTTCTGATGTTAACGGTCTCGTGAGATCGAATCCCGTCGCAGTCGAAATACATTTTTTCTGTGGCTTTCTTCTTCTTTGTTTTTCGTTACAATAAATGTAACAAACGAAACATTTAAACAGACGAAAAATATTGATCAATAACAAATGTTTATTATTTTTATTATGTATAAGGATCATTGGCGACGCGCTGGAGAGCAAATGAAATTTGCACATGGAGAAAAGTTTGTTTTGCAGACTTTCTAAACCTGATAAAATACGGGTCCGAATTCTGTAAACGGCGTTCTATTTTAGGTATTTATTTTTATGTCTATTTATTTTTGTGTGTCTGTAATTTTCAAAGTAACTTTGAAAATAAACAATAAGATACTGAGAAAGAAACACCATACTACGTTCGAGAAAAATACTGTCTGAACAATACTTATTTGTGTAATGTGAAGCTGCTGCACATGTGCACTTTCTGCTTGTACACTTTAGTGTTATAGTTAGTTATAATAAAAACTCTTTTTCTACATATGTTACATATGAAAACCTATTAAATGGTGTCGGATTTTGAGTTTTATTTTGTTTTAAACCATTCTATGGCCTCAGGAATATAAGTTATACATACCTTTTCTCGGGATTTATAGTATACTGAGAACTTTCAAATAAAACTCATAACGCTTCAAATGTCTTGCTCACTTATTGCTTTAATCTATTTACCTCTTCCACTATTTGCGTCGCCTTTGATGGTTCGCATTAGCGACTTTTCTTGTATTACAGTAATTTAACGCTGGCACAGAAGGAGTGCAGTATGATTTGAAACAATGCAATCCATTGCGTCTTTGAAACTGTGCAATTCGTTGTGTCTGTTCTATTTCACCCGGACAATAGGAAGTAGTAATTGTGCATGTACTAGAGGATGTGTGAAATTGATAAACAACAAGTTATACAGTACTCAACCATCTTCTATAAATAACACTTGATATTAGGGATGTCAAAGGATACTATATTTGGTATCCGGATATCCGTCGAACGATCCGAACGGATATCCGGATATCCGGATATAAATCTTAGTTAATTCTGATGTTGCAGTCGGATTTGTGGTGGGTTACTAACGTTTCCATTGACATACTTAAATCTTCATTTTAATGGAAATAATTAAATCAAAATTTCCATAGGCAAAGGCACTTCATCATTTTAATAATTAATGAAATACGAACAATAAAACACGTTTAGTAATTTTAATTCACGCCCCCATAGACGGGTGCTTATTCTTCAAGTGGCTGTGGAGGTTGGATGTGTCGCCGCCATACGCTAGCTCTACGCTGCAGTAATTACATTTTGCTTTGGATTTGTCTACGGACCTCACAAAATGTCGCCAAACATCGGACTGAAGATTGGAAGGCATAACTTATGATTTGTTTAGGAAGTGTATGTGAATAAGTCAAGATCACGGTGATCGAATGAAAACATAATCAATATTTGGTTTTGTTTACCCTCGCCCTAACTATTGTTATAGGGCGAGCCTTAATATATGGAAGTTTAAAATATAATATCACAGTGGGTTACTTTTAATGGCGTGAGGGTTGCCTAGTGTCCGGAGGATTAAAATGAAAACATAATAAATTCATCAATTCATTTATACAATCCAAACGGACTTAATTAAACATGAGTAACTGATCTTTGCCGACAAACCTGTTAATTGTCTACATAATTGTAGCTCTATCTCTTCTTAATAAAGCCGAACTAACAAAATTAAAGATAATAATCCTTATCAAAAAGAATAAATAAGTAATAGCTTCAAACAATGGCTGTTAATTGGCAAATTATTATACATAAGCTTTAGCACATTTCTAAAACTGTGAAGTTCATCAAGAAAATTAAAGATAGCATTCGCTAAACAAAATGGATCAGTAGAAGCTTCAAACGTTGGCGGCTAATTAGCATGTTATTATACATACCATCATGCTTTAGCACATTTCTAAAACTGTGAAGCCAAATATACAATACTGCGTGTCACCACCTGTAACCACCTGTCGATAATCCGTTACACCTGCGTATGTGTGAATGCACACTGACACGACAGCAGAAAGATAACTTAGCAAAATGGCCAAAACATTTAATTAAATGTTTAAAATGGCCAAAACACTTAATTAAATGTTTAAAATATTTCATTTTTAAGCGAATATCCGGATACCAAAGTCGATTCGGATATCCGACGATTCGGACGGATATCCGGATATCCGGATATCCGTTGACATCCCTACTTGATATACATCAAAACAATGGGAGCCCAAATCTCGAAAGTTAACGAACCGTAACTCTGATGGAAACTAGACAACCTGCTACTTTGGTTTCTTCCTTGTAGTCTACTACATCTGTAATTACAAGCTGCATTTCTTACATCGGCATACTCGGGTTCTTTTGTTAAACAAGACCTCGCCAAACGGCTACGAATTACGATCAAAGCCTGCTACTTTTTATAATTGCAAGCTAAAGACACCTGTTTTTTGTCTCTGAAAAGGGCCTCACAGAACAACTGCGACATCGGGTTATTGATTGCTACACTATCGTCCCCATTCAAATGCATTTCATTAGAGACACCGTTATCATAAGCGACGCCAATTAGTTTGCATGCATTAAGCAATACCACTGGATATCAAATAATACTCACATATTACAGAACATATGGTTCTTATTTGCTTTTGAGAAACCCTTGTATCAACCGGATAGGTAATAACCACCGGAAGTGTAATAAGGTTATATATTGCGTTATATATATTTCGCGTTGTTACACTTCCTGGCGACGATGCTAACCAGATATGCAATTAAATCGGGTTATGTAATACAATTTCACCAAACTGAAAACGTGTGTCAAATGATAAACTATTAATTAATCGTGGTATATGCCAATCAGTTACAACGAAAACAACAAATTTCCGGTTATGTATTAAAAATGTTCACCTTTACATAATGTGTAGGTCCGGATCATGCTTTACCTTACTTAATCTGAGAGGTTTAGATTATCAGTTTCAAGCCACGATTACCCCATATCTATTATTTGATATATATTTCGATTTGGGTGAACTTGTATTATTTATCTCGGTTTTATTACATATCTGGTTGTCTTGTTCGCCAGAAAATGTAATAACTTTATTACATAATATGTTATTACAAACCTGTCTTACATAGAAGGGAGAGATAATCATTGATTAAACAAATAATATACAAGGGATAGATGTTTAATTATCAACACACCGGTCTTAAAACAAACAATTTCAGTTAACGGCACTTTCCTTTGATTTGTTTCACTGATGATCACGATATATTTAGCGAAAATGGACTGTGAGCTTAGAACGCATTGACATTGTAAGGCACGGTCAGTTATTTGTTAATTCCGAATCTCCGGAAATATTCCATACTTACAGTATTCTCATCCAATATTTCGCGAAGTTGTCCTGTTGTTGCTGAAAATATACACAAAACATGCATATTACCATATCAGAGTTTGTATATAAACTTCTCCGAACGGATCGTGGCTGTATTCCATAGAGCTGTATGGAGTTGTTTGTATGTATAACGAAACAAATCCATAAATCTCTATGGATTACAGCTACGAACCGTTCAGAAAAGTTTGTGCCCTGGAGTTGTCGCAAAGACCCGTTTGTAATCTCGCTGCAACTGATTGTCATTTCTGTGAACATCGTTTCTCCATTGAGATCGAACGCTTGATGTTAGTGCTCTTACAACATGTACGAAAGAGACAAATCTGTGTACGAACAGTGTATGAGAACAGACACTTTTACGTAATCTTCAGTTTGTTCTAATGCGTAGATTTTTGCACTCTATCCTTTGTGGAATAGACGATACTATTGTATCCATATTGGACGTTTATACCTATGCCACTTTTTGATCAAATGTGCTATGTATTAAACATCTTTAGGTGAAGAAACAGGCAAATATATATATATGTGTTTTTAATTAAGGAACAACAGAGCAGATGAATGATTGTCTTAAAACAGGAGAACACCTGACAGAGTAAAGTCGACCGTGACATCGATGTCCCAGTCATGGTGGTCTAGAAGGGCAATGGCGTCTCGTTGAGTAAATCTTCCATGATAGAGTTCCTGCAGCCTTCGAGCCTGAAATGATTAAGATAATCATCATCGTCATCATCGTGATTCCCCTCCAACAACAAATACAACAACAACACAACAACATCAACAACGACGACAACAGCATCAGCATCATCAACATCATCAACATCATCACCACCACCACATCATCATCATCATCATCATCATCATCATCATCATCATCATCATCATCATCATTATCAAAAACATCATCATAAACAGCATTAACAAATTAAAAACTCACTTTTCGCATTTTTTCCCAAGGTTCGTTCTCTTCGCCCTCTCCATCTTCTGCCATTTTTAATTCTGAAATGTTTTACTGGCTGTTACTAAGGCTATTGTGTTAGTCGAAAGGTGACATTAAATTGATGAAAATTATACTGACATAATTGTGAGACAGACGATTTCCCTGTTTAACAGCGTGGTCTCAGTCAAGTGCTTTTTTGCCATGACTCACAGTTAGATCTGAATTTTGTTAGCTTTAGTATTTTGGTTGCTGTGCTTGCAATTTGGTGTGTGTTGAAATCAGGTGATAGCTTATGGACACCTTTTACCGCGACATGGAAATGGTCTGTGGAGGGGATAGAATGTTCTTGTTAGTGAATATCGATGGAATCTTACTATGTATATCTGCCTTCATTTTGTTGTCACAGTAGATGATGAAATCTACTGCCGAAGAATAGATCAAGGATGATGTTTTATGTCAAAGATCAACAGCTGGGCTGAGGTCTTAAGCAGGATTTAAAAAAAAGTTTTAGCTATTTTTGTCCAAAATTTGCTTATTCCAAATTTTGCTCTTTCAATCTTAATGTATAATTGGCTAGACGTCTGCTAACCATGACATTAAAGAATCAATTTTATATTGTTCCTTAAATGAAGGCTATCACTAAACTCAGGTTTGATATTATTAATTATGCAAATTAGCCAACATGAATATTCATTTATCTAAATGAGAATCTATAAACAGACTTTAATTTTGAAAAGTTTATTAGAATTAAGTTCACTTAAAAGCCGTATTCAAACAAACTAAACAATTGTAAAAGTTAAGTAGACACCTCTCTTACCTGACACAAGATGATTCAAGTTTCGTATGAACTGATATGAACTGATATATATTTTTTGATATTTTACAATTTTATTTAATTTGTATGGAATTTTCATCGTTGTGTTTACTATGTGAAGTCGATAAGAAACCTGCTTGTAAACATGTGTATTGTACTGTATTGCTTATAATTTACTGGTTAAATCAGTTTCAGACTATGATTATATTGAAGACTATCACTTAGCCAAGATTTGAAATTCATAGGTATGCAAGTTAGCGCTAATAAATTTTTATGAATCTTAAGTAAGAGGTAAAATGAATACATTTTTTAATTGCTTTAATTTTATTCAGAGTCACAGTTTTATAACATAAAATAAGTCTATTGTTGACTAGTACCAGTCAATTTTTTTTATTACTCCTGATAATTAATTTAAAATATTTTAGCCATATATGTTACAGAGGGTTTTAAAATGACTCCTTAGAAATGAAAAACAATCTAACCATATATGTTACAGGGTTTTTTAAAATGACTCCTTAGAAATGGAAAACAATCTAACCATATATGTTACAGCGGGTTTTAAAATGACTCCTTAGAAATGGAAAACAATCTAACCATATATGTTACATCGGGTTTTAAAATGACTCCTTAAAAATGGAAAACAATCATTTCTTCTATTACAAAATGCTTGAATGTCTTTTCAGATTTCAAATAAACGTTTTTGGTAATAATTTTTCAGTTGTGATGCCTAATTCTTACATTCTAATCAAGTTAACTTAACTAAAGCGATGAATAATAAAAATATATCACCAAGTTGATGTGATAAAACAATACCTTTCTTCTGGTGTCTAATATCTTATTTTTTCAGTAATTAGTACTATTAATTTACCATTATTATATAGGCCCAGCCAGAAAACACATTAAGTCTTTTGGATTTAAGAAAATACAATTTCTTCATACAAGCTTAAAGTAAAAAATACTTAAGAAAGAAATCTAGTTCATTGGGGGCAACAGATTCAAATTGAATTTAAAAGGTAGATCTGGATAAGCACATTAATTTAGATTAAATTTCCTTGTGGGTTATAATCGAAGAATTTTCTGATACGTTTACATATACGTTTAAGGCATTTTAAAATTAATTTAATGTATATCACAAGTGACTTTGGTGACTTGACTTTTAAGGCATATTTGAAAACATTTACAAGTGATATATGACTCAAACATGTTGTCTGTTATTATAATTTGTATTAAATATACCGAGTTTTTTCTATACTATCCAAATTAAGTCAAGTCATAGTGTAAATGTATGGACTCAAGTGAAAAGAAGATTCACTAGCAAATTACCTGACATCTGCTTCATAAAATTGAAATTTACACTAAAGGAGAAAATGTTCTTTTTAAGAAAATAGCGTTGTAATTGATTTATGAAGTACTGGTATACCTGGTGTTCCATAATGTGTTTAACAGCTAAAAGTTCTAACTAAAGTCAGTATCTGGTATCAGTGATGTAGACAGTATCTGGTATCAGTAATGTAGACAGTATTTGGTATCAGTACTATAGACAGTATCTGGTATCAGTACTGCAGACAGTATCTGGTATTAGTACTATAGACAGTATCTGGTATCAGTAATGTAGACAGTATTTGGTATCAGTAATGTAGACAGTATCTGGTATCAGTAATGTAGACAGTATCTGGTATCAGTACTGCAGACAGTATCTGGTATTAGTACTGCAGACAGTATCTGGTATTAGTACTGTAGACAGTATCTAGTATCAGTGATGTAGACAGTATCTGGTATCAGTACTGTAGACAGTATTTGGTATCAGTACTGCAGACAGTATCTGGTATCAGTACTATAGACAGTATCTGGTATCAGTACTGCAGACAGTATCTGGTATTAGTACTATAGACAGTATCTGGTATCAGTAATGTAGACAGTATTTGGTATCAGTAATGTAGACAGTATCTGGTATCAGTACTGCAGACAGTATCTGGTATTAGTACTGCAGACAGTATCTGGTATCAGTAATTTAGACAGTATTTGGTATCAGTACTATAGACAGTATCTGGTATCAGTAATGTAGACAGTATCTGGTATCAGTAATGTAGACAGTATTTGGTATCAGTACTATAGACAGTATCTGGTATCAGTAATGTAGACAGTATCTGGTATCAGTAATGTAGACAGTATTTGGTATCAGTACTATAGACAGTATCTGGTATCAGTACTGCAGACAGTATCTGGTATTAGTACTGCAGACAGTATCTGGTATCAGTACTGTAGACAGTATCTGGTATCAGTGATGTAGACAGTATCTGGTTATCAGTAATGTTGACAGTATCTGGTATCAGTAATGTAGACAGTATCTGGTATCAGTACTGCAGACAGTATCTGGTATTAGTACTGCAGACAGTATCTGGTATCAGTACTGTAGACAGTATCTGGTATCAGTGATGTAGACAGTATCTGGTTATCAGTAATGTTGACAGTATCTGGTATCAGTGATGTAGACAGTATCTGGTATCATTAATGTAGACAGTATCTGATATCAGTACTGCAGACAGTATCTGGTATCAGTAATGTAGACAGTATCTGGTATCAGTAATGTAGACAGTATCTGGTATCAGTAATGTAGACAGTATCTGATATCAGTACTGCAGACAGTATCTGGTATCATTAATGTAGACAGTATCTGGTATCAGTAATGCAGACAGTATCTGGTTTCAGTAATGTAGACAGTATCTGGTATCAGTAATGTAGACAGTATCTGGTATCAGTAATGTAGACAGTATCAGGTATCAGTAATGTAGACAGTATCTGATATCAGTACTGCAGACAGTATCTGGTATCAGTAATGTAGACAGTATCTGGTATCAGAACTGCAGACAGTATCTGGTATCATTAATGTAGACAGTATCTGGTATCAGTAATGTAGACAGTATCTGGTATCAGTGCTGTAGACAGTATCTGGTATCAGCAATGTAGACAGTATTTGATATCAGTTATGTAGACAGTATCTGGTATCAGTACTGTAGACAGTATCTGGCATCATTAATGTAGACAGTATCTGGTATCAGTAATGTAGACAGTATCTGGTATCATTAATGTAGACAGTATCTGGTATCAGTGCTGTCGACAGTATCTGGTATCAGTAATGTAGACAGTATCTGGTATCAGTACTGTAGACAGTATCTGGTATCAGCACTGCAGACAGTATCTGTTATTAGTGCTGTAGACAGTATCTGGTGTCAGTGCTGTAGACAGTATCTGGTATCAGTACTGTAGACAGGATTTGATATCAGTAATGTAGACAGTATCAGGTATAAGTACTGTAGACAGTATCTGGTATCAGTAATGTAGACAGTATCTGGTATCATTAATATAGACAGGATTTGATATCAGTAATGTAGACAGTATCTGGTATCAGGACTGTAGACAGTATCTGGTATCATTAATGTAGACAGTATCTGGTATCAGTAATGTAGACAGTATCTGGTATATTTAATGTAGACAGTATCTGGTATCAGTGATGTCGACAGTATCTGGTATCAGTACTATAGACAGTATCTGGTATCAGTACTGTAGACAGTATCTGGTATCAACACTGCAGACAGTATCTGTTATTAGTGATGTAGACAGTATTTGGTATCAGTACTGTAGACAGTATCTGGTATCAGTAATGTAGACAGTATCTGGTATGAGTGCTGTAAACAGTATCTGGTATCAGCACTGCAGACAGTATCTGGTATTAGTGCTGTAGACAGTATCTGGTATCAGTACTGTAGACAGTTTCTGGTATCAGTACTGTAGACAGTATCTGGTATCAGTGCTGTAGACAGTTTCTGGTATCAGTGCTGTAAACAGTATCTGGTATCAGTAATATAGACAGTATCTGGTATCAGTACTGTAGACAGTATCTGGTATCGGTAATGTAGACAGTATCTGGTATCAGTGATGTAGACAGTATCTGGTATCAGTGATGTAGACAGTATCTGGTATCAGTGATGTAGACAGTATCTGGTATCGGTAATGTAGACAGTATCTGGTATCGGTGCTGTAGACAGTATCTGGTATCAGTGCTGTAGACAGTATCTGGTATCAGTACTGTAGACAGTGTCTGGTATCAGTAATGTAGACAGTATCTGGCATCAGTACTGTAGACAGTATCTGGTATCAGTACTGTAGACAGTATCTGGTATCGGTAATTTTGACAGTATCTGGTATCAGTACTGTAGATAGTATCTGGTATCATTAATGTAGACAGTATCTGGTATCAGTACTGTAGACAGTATCTGGTATCATTAATGTAGACAGTATCTGGTATCAGTGCCGTAGACAGTATCTGGTATCAGTGCCGTAGACAGTATCTAGTATCAGTACTGTAGACAGTATCTGGTATCAGTACTGTAGACAGTATCTGGTATCAGCACTGCAGAGAGTATCTGGTATTAGTGTTGTAGACAGTATCTGGTATCAGGACTGTAGACAGTATCTGGTATCAGTACTGTAGACAGTATCTGGTATCAGTGCTGTAGACAGTATCTGGTATCAGCACTGCAGACAGTATCTGGTATTAGTGCTGTAGACAGTATCTGGTATCAGTACTGTAGACAGTATCTGGTACCAGTACTGTAGACAGTATCTGGTATTAGTACTGTAGACAGTATCTGGTATCATTAATGTAGACAGTATCTGGTATCAGTACTGTAGACAGTATCTGGTATCATTAATGTAGACAGTATCTGGTATCAGTGCCGTAGACAGTATCTGGTATCAGTGCCGTAGACAATATCTGGTATCAGTACTGTAGACAGTATCTGGTATCAGTACTGTAGACAGTATCTGGTATCAGCACTGCAGACAGTATCTGGTATTAGTGCTGTATACAGTATCTGGTATCAGGACTGTAGACAGTATTTGGTATCAGTACTGTAGACAGTATCTGGTATCAGTAATGTAGACAGTATCTGCTATCAGTACTGCAGTCAGTATCAGATATCAGTAATGTAGACAGTATCTGGTATCAGTACTGTAGACAGTATCTGGTATCAGTACTGTAGACAGTATCTAGTATCAGCACTGCAGACAGTATCTGGTATTAGTGCTGTAGACAGTATCTGGTATCAGTACTGTAGACATTATCTGGTACCAGTACTGTAGACAGTATCTGGTATCAGTGCTGTGGACAGTATCTGGTATCAGTGCTGTAGACAATATCTTTTATCGGTAATGTAGACAGTATCTGGTATCAGTGCTGCAGACAGTATCTGGTATCGGTAATGTAGACAGTATCTGGCATCAGTACTGTAGACAGTATCTGGTATCAGTACAGTAGATAGTATCTGGTATCGGTAATGTAGACAGTATTTGGTATCAGTACTGTAGATAGTATCTGGTATCAATACTGTAGATAGTATATGGTATCAGTACTGCAGACAGTATCTGGTATCAGTAATGTAGACAGTATCTGGCATCAGTACTGTAGACAGTATCTGGTATCAGTACAGTAGACAGTATCTGGTATCAGTACTGTAGACAGTGTCTCGTATCAATAATGTAGACAGTATCTGGCATTAGTACTGTAGACAGTAACTGGTATCAGTACAGTAGATAGTATCTGGTATCGGTAATGTAGACAGTATCTGGTATCAGTACTGTAGACAGTATCTGGCATCATTAATGTAGACAGTATCTGGTATCAGCACTGCAGACAGTATCTGGTATCAGTACTGTAGACAGTATCTGGTATCATTACTGTAGACAGTATCTGGTATCAGTACTGTAGACAGTATCTGGCATCATTAATGTAGACAGTATCTGGTATCAGCACTGCAGACAGTATCTGGTATCAGTAATGTAGACAGTATCTGGTATCAGTACTGCAGACAGTATCTGGTATCAGTAATGTAGACAGTATCTGGTATCAGTACTGTAGACAGTATCTGGCATCAGTACTGTAGACAGTATCTGGTATCAGTAATGTAGACAGTAACTGGTATCAGTAATGTAGACAGTATCTGGTATCAGTGCTGTAGACAGTATCTGGTATCAGTACTGTAGACAGTATCTGGTATCAGTACTGTAGACAGTATCTGGTATCAGTAATGTAGACAGTATCTGGTATCAGTAATGTAGACAGTATCTGGTATCAGTAATGTAGACAGTATCTGGTATCAGTGCTGTAGACAGTATCTGGTATCAGTAATGTAGACAGTATCTGGTATCAGTAATGTAGACAGTATCTGGTATCAGTAATGTAGACAGTATCTGGTATCAGTAATGTAGACAGTATTTGGTATCAGTAATGTAGACAGTATCTGGTACCATTAATGTAGACAGTGTCTGGCATCATTAATGTAGACAGTATCTGGTATCAGTAATGTAGACAGTATCTGGTATCAGTAATGTAGACAGTATCTGGTATCATTAACGTAGACAGTATCTGGTATCAATAATGTAGACAGTATCTTGTATCATTAATGTAGACAGTATCTGGTATCAGTAATGTAGACAGTATCTGGTATCAGTAATGTAGACAGTGTCTGGCATCATTAATGTAGACAGTATCTGGTATCAGTAATGTAGACAGTATCTGGTATCATTAATGTAAACAGTATTTGGTATCATTAATGTAGATACTATCTGGTATCAGTAATGTAGACAGTATCTGGTAGCAGTATTGTCGACAGTCTCTGGTATCATTATTGTAGACAGTATCTGGCATCAGTGCTGTAGGCAGTATCTGGTATCAGTACTGTAGACAGTATCTGGTATCAGTAATGCAGACAGTATCTGGTATCAGTTATGTAGACAGTATCTGGTATCAGTACTGTAGACAGTATCTGATATCAGTAATGTAGACAGTATCTGATATCAGTAATGTAGACAGTATCTGGTATCAGTAATGTAGACAGTATCTGCTAGCAGTATTGTCGATAGTATCTGGTATCAGTATTGTAGACAGTATCTGGCATCAGTACTGTAGACAGTATCTGATATCATTAATGTAGACAGTATTTGATATCAGTTATGTAGACAGTATCTGGTATCAGTACTGTAGACAGTATCTGGCATCATTAATGTAGACAGTATCTGGTATCAGTAATGTAGACAGTATCTGGTATCATTAATGTAGACAGTATCTGGTATCAGTGCTGTCGACAGTATCTGGTATCAGTAATGTAGACAGTAT
The DNA here is from genome assembly GCA_007844125.1 of Sinonovacula constricta. Taxonomy (NCBI): domain Eukaryota; kingdom Metazoa; phylum Mollusca; class Bivalvia; order Cardiida; family Solecurtidae; genus Sinonovacula; species Sinonovacula constricta. Next base: position 64,702,537 of record CM017559.1, on the reverse strand, counting down.
CTGGTATCAGTACTGTAGACAGTATCTGGTATCAGCACTGCAGACAGTATCTGTTATTAGTGCTGTAGACAGTATCTGGTGTCAGTGCTGTAGACAGTATCTGGTATCAGTACTGTAGACAGGATTTGATATCAGTAATGTAGACAGTATCTGGTATAAGTACTGTAGACAGTATCTGGTATCAGTAATGTAGACAGTATCTGGTATCATTAATATAGACAGGATTTGATATCAGTAATGTAGACAGTATCTGGTATCAGGACTGTAGACAGTATCTGGTATCATTAATGTAGACAGTATCTGGTATCAGTAATGTAGACAGTATCTGGTATATTTAATGTAGACAGTATCTGGTATCAGTGATGTCGACAGTATCTGGTATCAGTACTATAGACAGTATCTGGTATCAGTACTGTAGACAGTATCTGGTATCAACACTGCAGACAGTATCTGTTATTAGTGATGTAGACAGTATTTGGTATCAGTACTGTAGACAGTATCTGGTATCAGTAATGTAGACAGTATCTGGTATGAGTGCTGTAAACAGTATCTGGTATCAGCACTGCAGACAGTATCTGGTATTAGTGCTGTAGACAGTATCTGGTATCAGTACTGTAGACAGTTTCTGGTATCAGTACTGTAGACAGTATCTGGTATCAGTGCTGTAGACAGTTTCTGGTATCAGTGCTGTAAACAGTATCTGGTATCAGTAATATAGACAGTATCTGGTATCAGTACTGTAGACAGTATCTGGTATCGGTAATGTAGACAGTATCTGGTATCAGTGATGTAGACAGTATCTGGTATCAGTGATGTAGACAGTATCTGGTATCAGTGATGTAGACAGTATCTGGTATCGGTAATGTAGACAGTATCTGGTATCGGTGCTGTAGACAGTATCTGGTATCAGTGCTGTAGACAGTATCTGGTATCAGTACTGTAGACAGTGTCTGGTATCAGTAATGTAGACAGTATCTGGCATCAGTACTGTAGACAGTATCTGGTATCAGTACTGTAGACAGTATCTGGTATCGGTAATTTTGACAGTATCTGGTATCAGTACTGTAGATAGTATCTGGTATCATTAATGTAGACAGTATCTGGTATCAGTACTGTAGACAGTATCTGGTATCATTAATGTAGACAGTATCTGGTATCAGTGCCGTAGACAGTATCTGGTATCAGTGCCGTAGACAGTATCTAGTATCAGTACTGTAGACAGTATCTGGTATCAGTACTGTAGACAGTATCTGGTATCAGCACTGCAGAGAGTATCTGGTATTAGTGTTGTAGACAGTATCTGGTATCAGGACTGTAGACAGTATCTGGTATCAGTACTGTAGACAGTATCTGGTATCAGTGCTGTAGACAGTATCTGGTATCAGCACTGCAGACAGTATCTGGTATTAGTGCTGTAGACAGTATCTGGTATCAGTACTGTAGACAGTATCTGGTACCAGTACTGTAGACAGTATCTGGTATTAGTACTGTAGACAGTATCTGGTATCATTAATGTAGACAGTATCTGGTATCAGTACTGTAGACAGTATCTGGTATCATTAATGTAGACAGTATCTGGTATCAGTGCCGTAGACAGTATCTGGTATCAGTGCCGTAGACAATATCTGGTATCAGTACTGTAGACAGTATCTGGTATCAGTACTGTAGACAGTATCTGGTATCAGCACTGCAGACAGTATCTGGTATTAGTGCTGTATACAGTATCTGGTATCAGGACTGTAGACAGTATTTGGTATCAGTACTGTAGACAGTATCTGGTATCAGTAATGTAGACAGTATCTGGTATCAGTACTGCAGTCAGTATCAGATATCAGTAATGTAGACAGTATCTGGTATCAGTACTGTAGACAGTATCTGGTATCAGTACTGTAGACAGTATCTAGTATCAGCACTGCAGACAGTATCTGGTATTAGTGCTGTAGACAGTATCTGGTATCAGTACTGTAGACATTATCTGGTACCAGTACTGTAGACAGTATCTGGTATCAGTGCTGTGGACAGTATCTGGTATCAGTGCTGTAGACAATATCTTTTATCGGTAATGTAGACAGTATCTGGTATCAGTGCTGCAGACAGTATCTGGTATCGGTAATGTAGACAGTATCTGGCATCAGTACTGTAGACAGTATCTGGTATCAGTACAGTAGATAGTATCTGGTATCGGTAATGTAGACAGTATTTGGTATCAGTACTGTAGATAGTATCTGGTATCAATACTGTAGATAGTATATGGTATCAGTACTGCAGACAGTATCTGGTATCAGTAATGTAGACAGTATCTGGCATCAGTACTGTAGACAGTATCTGGTATCAGTACAGTAGACAGTATCTGGTATCAGTACTGTAGACAGTGTCTCGTATCAATAATGTAGACAGTATCTGGCATTAGTACTGTAGACAGTAACTGGTATCAGTACAGTAGATAGTATCTGGTATCGGTAATGTAGACAGTATCTGGTATCAGTACTGTAGACAGTATCTGGCATCATTAATGTAGACAGTATCTGGTATCAGCACTGCAGACAGTATCTGGTATCAGTACTGTAGACAGTATCTGGTATCATTACTGTAGACAGTATCTGGTATCAGTACTGTAGACAGTATCTGGCATCATTAATGTAGACAGTATCTGGTATCAGCACTGCAGACAGTATCTGGTATCAGTAATGTAGACAGTATCTGGTATCAGTACTGCAGACAGTATCTGGTATCAGTAATGTAGACAGTATCTGGTATCAGTACTGTAGACAGTATCTGGCATCAGTACTGTAGACAGTATCTGGTATCAGTAATGTAGACAGTAACTGGTATCAGTAATGTAGACAGTATCTGGTATCAGTGCTGTAGACAGTATCTGGTATCAGTACTGTAGACAGTATCTGGTATCAGTACTGTAGACAGTATCTGGTATCAGTAATGTAGACAGTATCTGGTATCAGTAATGTAGACAGTATCTGGTATCAGTAATGTAGACAGTATCTGGTATCAGTGCTGTAGACAGTATCTGGTATCAGTAATGTAGACAGTATCTGGTATCAGTAATGTAGACAGTATCTGGTATCAGTAATGTAGACAGTATCTGGTATCAGTAATGTAGACAGTATTTGGTATCAGTAATGTAGACAGTATCTGGTACCATTAATGTAGACAGTGTCTGGCATCATTAATGTAGACAGTATCTGGTATCAGTAATGTAGACAGTATCTGGTATCAGTAATGTAGACAGTATCTGGTATCATTAACGTAGACAGTATCTGGTATCAATAATGTAGACAGTATCTTGTATCATTAATGTAGACAATATCTGGTATCAGTAATGTAGACAGTATCTGGTATCAGTAATGTAGACAGTATCTGGTATCATTAATGTAGACAGTATCTGGTATCATTAATGTAGACAGTATCTTGTATCATTAATGTAGACAGTATCTGGTATCAGTAATGTAGACAGTATCTGGTATCAGTAATGTAGACAGTGTCTGGCATCATTAATGTAGACAGTATCTGGTATCAGTAATGTAGACAGTATCTGGTATCATTAATGTAAACAGTATTTGGTATCATTAATGTAGATACTATCTGGTATCAGTAATGTAGACAGTATCTGGTAGCAGTATTGTCGACAGTCTCTGGTATCATTATTGTAGACAGTATCTGGCATCAGTGCTGTAGGCAGTATCTGGTATCAGTACTGTAGACAGTATCTGGTATCAGTAATGCAGACAGTATCTGGTATCAGTTATGTAGACAGTATCTGGTATCAGTACTGTAGACAGTATCTGATATCAGTAATGTAGACAGTATCTGATATCAGTAATGTAGACAGTATCTGGTATCAGTAATGTAGACAGTATCTGCTAGCAGTATTGTCGATAGTATCTGGTATCAGTATTGTAGACAGTATCTGGCATCAGTACTGTAGACAGTATCTGATATCAGTAATGTAGACAGTATCTGGTATCAGTAATGTAGACAGTATCTGGTAGCAGTATTGTCGATAGTCTCTGGTATCATTATTGTAGACAGTATCTGGCATCAGTGCTGTAGGCAGTATCTGGTATTAGTACTGTAGACAGTATCTGGTATCAGTAATGCAGACAGTATCTGGTATCAGTAATGTAGACAGTATCTGGTATCAGTAATGCAGACAGTATCTGGTATCAGTAATGTAGACAGTATCTGATATCAGTAATGTAGACAGTATCTGGTATCAGTAATGTAGACAGTATCTGGTATCAGTAATATAATCAGTATCTAGTATCAGTGCATGATGCATTTATTATAGGTAGTTTATCCAATACAATTTTAGGCCGAAAGGCCCGTCAGTACAAGTTATAGAAAAGCAACAATAAAATATTTGGTCAATAACAAAGGTACAAATTATAGTCATACAAACTTCGATACATATTTTATATGTGTAATACAATGAATTTGGGCATATTATAGGTAAATAAGAAAAGGTCCTATCAAAACTCTAACAGATATTTAAATTTTATCTACCAGTAGACAAAGGCAAGCAAGGTCAATGCAAATGTGAAAAACAACAAAAAACAACAACAACAACAACACAAACACAAAAAACACACACAGAGACGAGACATAACACACATAAAGAAAAAACTTCAGTTACCGCCTTGGAACGGTCAGTCGGCCAAAGGCAGACCTTACAAAACAGTTTTGCTAATCAAAATATTTTTAAAGCTTCTGATCTCCGCTTAATACATCTGTAAGCATATATTGGTAGATTTCTTATTAGACAAACGTTTTTTCGTTTGCAAAAGCTCTTTCAGTTTTATTATATTTGAATGTTTCCAAAAAAGAGGGTATAAACTTTGATCGAAATTCATTATACATGGAACATTCATTAATAAAATGAAATTCGTTTTCAAGTGCATTGCAGAATGGACATTTTCTTTCATGTACTGGTGTTGCATTTGGTCTGCTTAACCTGCCGATTTCTGTTCGTAACAGATGTGATGATACTCTACGACGCGCAAGTGCGACTCTAAACTTTATTACCTCTGTTGCATTTTAGTACAGTTGACAATGGAAATATGTTATTAGCGTGTAAAATATTGCACGTGAGGAATTATGCAGTGGCACATGCCATATTTGCCATATTTGTACATAGCAATCTTTGACTCTTTGTTCGAACATGTTCAAAAACATATTTACATTTTGCACACATTGGTTGAGCCGAACGTATTTAAGAACTGGACATATTAATTTGTCAAAAATACTTAATGTGTGGCCTACTGGGATATCTGTGAACATGTAGAGATTGATTTATAATATTATATTTTAATTTATCTAATATACTGACAGTCTGTCCGAGCATATCACAGTGGCAACCAGTACATAAAGCCCTCTAATAATTCCCATAAATGACGTGAATTTTAAATGTCATGTGTAAGGTGGAGCATTCCGGGAACGTAAGCGCTGTGGTTTTTTAAGTTCAGCGAAGAAAATTATGTACCTCATTTATTAAGAAAATCGGAGAAATATTCAATTCAAATAACAAAAACAGTTTTAAACGTTAAACCCTATTCCTTTTCAATAAATCAATATTTATTAGTTTATAACGATATGAAGGTGTAGCGTAAAATCAAAATAATAACTACAAACTTTCAATTACATGCAGAAAGATTTTTAGTTTAGTAAAAATATGGAAAGGGAAGAAAAAATGACCAAAATGTATTTAGTATACCTGCTTGTAGTGTTAAAGTGCACAGTGTAAGCTCGCAATTAAGCGTTTTGAATAGTCTAGAGCACTAATTTGCACAATAAGTAAGTTCAAATCTTAGCTTAATGATTGTATTCACCAAAGGACCAGTTCTAAAAGGCTTTTCCATGGTATGAATGATTATAAACAGGCTTTTAAAATATATTTGTGTTAATAAGGAAAACTCAGATAAAATTAATTTAAAAATGATATAAAGTTAAAAAATGGACCAATTCATGCAAAACTTAAACAAACACGTATCAGACTACGAGGGGTTGTTTATGATAGGCTTGTAAATGAACCGAATTTTAATATAATTGTCAAAATTGACATCTATCTTTAGATTCTCATGAATATGTTTGTATATTCATGTTGGCTTATTTGCATAATAATTAATTTCAAAATAAGTTTAACGACAACCTCCACTTATGGAACGATATAAAATTTATTCTTTAATGTTTTAGTAAGTTATAAGCAGCCTTATAATCAAATTATGCATTAAGATTGAATAAGCAAAATGATTGCACCATTCTTTTACCAACGTGTGCGTTATCTTTACAGACTCAGATGCTGAGAGCTAGCGACCACAAAACTACCATGTACGGATCATAGCCTGGTATAGTGCAGCTGTAGGCAGTGAGACCTCGGGCGGGATATCACCAATATTTCGGCATAGTATATAATTCAGTCAGTTTAATATTCGTTGAATCATTTGCTCCCTCCATTTATTTATCTTTTCATATAGTTAATGTGATATAATTATGCGCATGAGTGTCCATTGGTAAATCTTCATTTTAAGTTTATCTGATTTAATTTACCTGCATTGCACAACAGAATAACTTGGGCATATCTAGTTTAAATAGATTACAATATGGATTGTATGAACAGTTGAAGCATGCTTGAACAAAACTGATGCGGATAGTCCCGTTCGACATGGGTATTTGTTTCTGTTCTCGCACTATTTTTACCAGGCACTAAGACTGATCGCATGTAATAAAGGTTATGGAGTGTCAATACTTCCTGCCACTCAGCATTCCCACAAGTCTTTAGCAGATCATTACATGAAAACCCCACAGAATGCCATTTGTAATGCCTGTAAAGAAATTGAAATGTGGCTTTATCTGGCTTCACACTGTGACCTTAAAGGGTTTATGAGATAGAGAAATGAAATGGGGGTGGGGTGGGGCTATCCAGCTGGACACAGTCTCAGGATGCAGTGGCACCAGGAAAGGGTTGCAATGAGTCTTACTGACCAATCAATGGTAGTTCAGTAAGCCCACGTGCTTCAAGTGTGAACAGGTAAATAAGAAAAGGTCATATCAAAATTTTCACAGATATTTAAATTTTATCTACCAGTAGACAAAGGCAAACAAGGTAAATGCAAATGTGACAAAAACACAGAGACGAGACATAACACACATAAAGAAAAACCCTCAGTTGGAACGGTCACTCTTGTTTTACGACCTCTTCCCCGATGACATCTTTGTGAATAATAATCAAAACAAGTGCCCAGGTGTCCTATCAGAGCATTGTGCCATCTTTGGGGCGGGGATAAGAAACGGGGACTCTTGAAAAGACAATTTTCAATGACTTTAAATAACAAATTTCCAACAATGACTGTTGAAAACTATGGCTTCAAATCATGGTAGTCTTGGAAACCTGTCCAGACATATTTCATTAAAGAATGCTGGTTGGATTCAGGTAGATTGAATTGTATCGTCTAGTTCCGAGCACACTTGAGAAAAATGCCTCAGAACACACATATGTGCATATTGGGCGTTGCCTTTTGGCTTTGTAAGTGAAAAACAAAATCATCTTTCATCAGGATAAATTTATCTTTCATCTGGATAAATATATCTTTCATCTGGATAAATATATCTTTCATCTGGATAAATTTATCTTTCATCTGGATAAATTTTCATTAGCAGAAATTACTATCCTGCTTATTTATAGATTTGGAAAGAATGGACATTTAGAGCGTTGTTATTTGTCGCCATAAGTACTTTCTAACAATATAGGTATTGTATTTACTTAAAGTATACGTTTATGTAGAAATTATGACTCAATCACCCCCCTCCACACACATACACATACAACAGTGGGAAAATATTGTAACATGCATCTGATATAGGCAAACTGTCGAAAATATGATAGCACAAAATGACTTTAAGACAAAACCTGTTAAAAAAATACAACATAAATAATAACAAACAATAAGTCTGAAAAACACTCATATATACTGCGTTTGGGTCAGAAGGATCTTGATATAAGTTTTTCTGAAGGGTTGTTTTACTGCATTACAAGCAAGGTCGGTACTACCAGAATACTGGTTTTACCAATAACGAGGGCAATGGATTTATATATTTATTTAACAGAGGCCAAAATTATTGTTTTCCAAATTGCCAATAAAAAACAACAACAAACAAACATTGACTTATCGTAATAAGCATTACATTTAGCCTGAGGAAAAACTTGGTCAAAAACATATATACAAGTAATATTAACAGGTTAGTGCTGATATAGATAAATGTTATCATGCGAGGCTATGAAAATCAGAAAGCACGAGGCTCATAGCCTCGCATGATAACATTTACCTATATCAACACTAACCTGTTCTCTATAAACGGCTTATTTTCACAACGTGCAATCAACAAGCTCCCATGTCATATACATGTAAACACTATAGATGCTAACTTTATCAAACTAGGTCGATTGTATCCAACTGTGTATAAAGATTTTTACATGTAAGCGTCGTCTGGTTAACGTGCCATTGTGAGTGACATATTAACCACTACACACGGAACAAAGGACAAGATCGATTAAAAATGACATTGGCCTGTAGAACCCGTCAAAGAATGCATTTATAAATTGAATGATACGAAAAAAAAATCTATACTTTCTCCAATTAATGTCCGTTTAAACTACTGTCATTCAGCTGTATAATACATATCAAGAAATGTGCATCAAAATCAGAATATATTAGATATATATCATATATATGAAGAAGAAGAAATTCTCATTAAAGATTCAGTAGAGAGTTTCTTACCTGCCTTTATATCTCCCCAGGATTATTTATGCCGGTCTCCCCACTACAGCAGCGACCGAGTATTTCCTTAACAAAGGTTGTACACTAACCAATCGGATTTCGCCTTCTTTCGTTTTCGCTGTACACTTTGTAATCGTGACAAATATTTCCTGTATAAATGTCCTCTATGTATTAAAGGCATGTTTTATTTTTATATCGTCATTTGTACCAGTATTGGACGGTGTGTTGGGGGTGGAGGGTGGGGCTCTGTATCAATAAAGCCAGGGTACTTTTTTATTTCTCTTTTCCCCCAATTACATTTATTTACCAATTAGGTTCCATTGCAGCAGAAAAGGTAAAAATAATATACGCAGGATTTTTGCTATCGACAATTCTCAAGAAAGCAGTTGAAAATAATTAAATAGTTAGATAAAATGCCTTTATTGTAAATTAATATATTTATTATCATTAACGTTCAGTTAAATTGTAAGCATGTCAATAATTCTTGAGCTCAAGATGCCAATTTTCAGTGATGAAAGCTGACAATAACTCTTGTTATTTCGATTATATTTTTACATATTAAATATAAATCCAATGTCATTGGCATAAGTCAATATATGGGGAGTTAAAGGAAGCGCCAAGGTTCGCACCTTCCTTTTATTAGTTTAATTGCTTATGGTAAGCACATTCATTTATTGGTTTCATTGATTCCGGGCTTGCACGTTGTTATTATAAGATTCACTAAGGCCGGGCTTAAAAGTTCCATAGATTTATTTCTTTGTTTCCTGACTTGTAAATTTTGTTATTGGATTCATTGCGACCGGGCTTGTGCCTTCCTCATTGATGTTATTGTGGATGGGTTTGCGAATTTCTTTTGTTGGTATTATGGCAGCCAGGCTTGAAAGTTCCTATAATTGTTTCTTCGTGGCCTGGCTTGGCGTTCTTTTTATTGGTTTTATTGCGGCTGGGCTTTTTATTTGTTTCCTCGCAGGCGGGCTTGCAACTCTCTATAGTGGTTTCATTGCGGCCGGGTTTGCACGTCCAGCTTTTGCTGGAGTAACACCCCAGACAGATGCCTGGATAGAACCACCGACACACCGCATGTCAGCAGGAAGACCTTCACACAAGTCCTAAGCCCCCCCCCCCCCCTTGAACCCACGTGATGGGAGGCCAAACTGTCTGAGGAGTTGCAAGTCGGCGGCTGTACAACTACGCCACGGGCGCCTCGTGATAACCAAAGAAGACGAAGGAGCAGATGAAAAAGAAAGAGGATGAAGAAGTAGTTGTAGTAGAAGAAGAAAAAGAATGTGTAGTAGTAGTAGTAGTAGAAGTAGAAGTAGTAGTAGTAGTAGTAGTAGTAGTAGTAGTAGTAGTAGTAGTAGTAGTAGTAGCAGCAGTAGTAGAGGTTAGAAAAAGAAAGAGAATAAACAGCCCATATCCACTCGCATTCGAAACTTTATCTTACATTGCATACATATACATGACGTAAACTGCCCAAAACATTGTTTTCGTGCGCTAACAATTGTGTAAACATCGTTATATGTTTGCGTCGTCAGGATCAAGTGTTCTTTGAGAAATATTATACAAGTATGCTTTGTTCAACTGGTATGAAGATGGGGGTACACTTGAGGAGTGGAATAGTCCAGTGGTAGGCCGCACGACTCCGGATCATGGGGTCCGTGCTTCAAATCCCTATCAGGTCGCCGCTAATGTCCTTGAGCAAGACATTAACCTCAGATTGTTCTACTCCACTCAGGTGTATAAATGGGTACCTACGAGGGTATTTGGGTCAGTAATATGGCTTCCCAGTGCCATGTGTCGGCTGTCATAGTACGAGAATGACGAATATACCAAATGACCAGGGGATAAACTGAACTAGCAGTAGCTTGAAAGTCGACTCTAACTCGGTATTACCTATACAAGATGTGCTAAACATAGGGCTGTCGTTTATTCATTCGACATCGATGTGTCGTAAATCTTTTTGTCGCTCGATTATGGATACGCTTATAAAATCTATATATTTGCTGAAACATTTTTTTTCCATATGTTTTAATTCATCAATAATATTAATGTGTGTTTTGTGTCTTTTTTTAGTATTTTTTAATGTAGTGGTATACAGCATATTGCACAAGCCAGTACAGCTAAAGTGTGTACATTATGTACATGTATCTATGTGAACAATGTACAACTATTATTTAAAGGGCCCCTGTCTTAAAGGAAAAAAATAAGCATGAAATGGTAATTTAGATTCAAAATAAGTATTCTCCAACGTTTTAGAAGAATCAAATGTCTCCGTTAGGGTTAAATCGCAGGTAAAACTACATTTTTACTTGAGTACAGCTTTTCTCCGCCCTTTGGTAATCTCCGGATAATTTCGTTCTTAAAACCCCTGTGACTTCACTGCGTGTATAGTCATTTTCAGCTTCAACAGGAACACTTCGGATAATTCACGGATGTATGTAGGTAGTCGAATTACCTCGGCCATTTCCATAAACGGGACTTCTTTTGTGACCGACGTCAAAACAAAGATGGCAGCTCGGTTGATAGCTCACTATATTATAATGCCTGTAAAACATCACTTTGTGGCTGCTTCAAATGTAACTCATCCAACTTTAATTTACCCACGCAGCAAATACACTGCTGTCAAACGACTCCATTGTTAATGTTTTGTGTGAACTACATTTAAACCATATTCTTCTGCTCGCGGCGAACAAAACGATCGTAATTTCTGTATGACTGCACCAGATACATCCGAGGGATGATTGTCCCGAGGACGGAATTATACGAGGAGTTCCGATCGTCGCAGCTTGTGGGTAGTGAACACTTTGTGACGAAACTAGTGTGACAGTTTTACTCAATTGATACCACTCCGCTAATTTCACGTAGTTCGGCTAACTACATAATACATTGTCTAAGTTTACTTACGTTTCGCCAACATTGCCAAGAAGCGTGGGAAATAGTTAGAATTTAAAAGACAGTAATGTAAGTTGTTAAAACAGTTCTATTGTTCTAAAACATTTGCAAATAATGCAATAGTGTAATATTTCTGTCTAGTTGTTATGTCGCTTGTTTATATGATTCAATGTAAAGCACCGCATTGAGAGTTAATGGTTGCCGCATAATTAAATATGACGCTGATGATGGAACCAGTAGAGTTTATTGAACGGCATTACTGGAGAGTGTCGGAATGGTGCTGACCGTCAAGGTGATCAAATCAAAGGCGAAAACTGCTTATATATTGATAGGTTACGGGGACTTTGGTTAGTATAAGGCTATTAGGAGAAACTTAAACGGGCACATTGGATTCAGACATACATGCAATCCTCGTTCAGACATGCAGCTTCTCCATACCTTCATTACATATTCATAGTACCGGGTCGCAGTAGTAATAAATAATAAGAAGCCAGTTGATTTAACCCATTGACGTTGTACTAGGTCATAGTAGGACTGAGTGTTGTTTCACGTGTGTGGGCCCGTATTAGTTCAACGATAGTTTTTACAGACTGGGCTGTTGTACGAGTGTAGGACCGGGTCTGTATGTTTAAGCCATACCGCGTAATTTTACCTGGTATCATTACCCGGATGTTAATGATGACAGTCGCGAAAACTTCACGCTGGCTCTATTTATAAAATTCATTTTAACAAAGGTTGTTAACTTGACAAAAATATATATGTAAAAAGTATAAAGTAGCATTGATTAAAATGGAGACACAAACCAAAGTAAATAAAGCGGCTTTGCAATGCAGTACAACGTAAAATTCACGGGTTGTAACCGTCTGCAATACATTTTCTGATAAGTTTTGTAAAGTGGTCAGAAAAGTTATTGAGACCCTTAATTTTCTTTAACTTGTATAAAACATTTCCATAAAATGCAGGAAGACATAAATAATATACACTGTGGCTCTAAACATGTATAAATACAATTGAAACATAAAAATGTGCATTCACTGCCAAGTGACATAACACGGGTTTTACATGTTCGGTTCATCAACCAGGAGTCACTCAAATACAAGAATCAAAAGTTCTAAATAACAGTGTTTTAAGATTTTCTTGAAATTATCTATAGTATCACAACTTCTCAGTTCCTTGGGTTATTTATTCCATAACTTAGGACCCACTGTTTTAAAACTCCTGTCACCAAAAGGTTTTTGCGTTTGTTAAATGGTACATCTTAACAGCCTGTGACAAAGTCTGACGATCTCAACCTAACGTCTTGGTACCTGTTCAGATAATAGTTCAGTTAAATAAGCTGGGGCTGGCCCTTCTGAACAATTGAACGTGACTGCCAAAATCTTGAATTCAATTCTGGCTTTGATTGGAAGCCAATGAAGTTGTAACAATGCTTGTTTTGAACTATCATACTCGCTAAGTTTTAGGACAAGTTTTGCACACATATTTTGTATCCTTTGCATCTTTTGAGTATCACATTTAGGAATACCAAACAGAATTGCATTACAATAGTCCAGATGGTAAATAACGAGTGACAATACTAGAATTTCAGTTGCATCCTTAGTTAGGTATTTTTGATGTTTTTGATACGGAGATAATTAAACATTGCAGTCTGACATTTCCGCTTTACATGATCTTTAAAGGTGAGGTTTCCATCCAAGAATGCTCCCAGATACCTGATACAGCTAACATACTTAATATTGTTACCAGCAATGTTTATTTCTGTAACTGAACATTTTTCAAGTTGCTGCCTACTACCAAATAAAATACACTCGGTTTTTGAAGAATTCATTTTAAGTTGTTGTTGTTGTTTTTTTTTGCTTCATCTAGTTATCTATGTGTGATGCACAACTTTCCAGTTCACGAATTGCTTGTTTCTCACTTTCTGCAGATGTTGGTTGAAATCTTTTGTTAGCGATGTGATCGTCTGCAAAACCATACACTGAGACTGATTGGGGAATAATGTCAAATAGAGTGCCCGTATAGGTCAGATAGAGCCAAGGCCCTAGACAGCTACCCTGGGGAACGATACATTGCAGAGGACGAGGAGTCGAGACAGCTGCTTCTACACTTACACTACAACTGTGTGGCCTAAGATAGGAGTCAATCCAATTGATGGTCGTACCAAACAGTCCGTACTGAGAACTTAACACTTGCACCAGAATGTCTACAGTGTCAAAAGCGGCAATGAAGTCCAGTGCAATAAGAGCACTGACCTCTTGGTTTGCCATGCTATCCAGCAAGTCACTCACCAATCTTAGCCAAGCCGTTTCACAAGAGTGATATCGCCTGTAAGCGGATTGATTCTTGGGAAGAAGGTGATTTTCACTGACGTGTTCGTTTAGTCTAAAAAGGGCTGCCTTCTCTATGAGTTTCGATAGGAACGGTAGATTGCTCACGGGACGATAGTTGGAAAGCACAAGATCAAGTCGTGCCTTTTTCAATAGAGGTCTTACTATTGCATGATTCTATTTTGATGGAAAAATCCCTTGACGCAGAGAAAGATTCACAAGGTTGGTTATTAAAGGCAACAATTCATCAAGATGTATGTTCAGTATTTTTGTTGGCAATTTGGCAAGTTTACAAGATTTGGTTTGAAGCTTAATGTTAATGTTTTCACTTGTTCAGTACTTAAATCTCGAAAAGACTCTAGGTGTTGAGTATCCCTAGTTTCAGGTATATAACTTTCATAGTTTTTAAGTGACTCGCGAGTTTTGTCGATTTTATCTAAAATAAATCTGCTATCTTTTCAGCCAGTAAAATGTTACTTTCCGCAGGTGGCATTGGATTCTCAGACTTAGTCCCAGTAAGTTCGAACACCAACTTGTACACTTGTTTTGAATCGCCCTTAGAACTTGTTACTTTGTCACTGATCACTGTACTTTTTCCATTACAAATTTCATAATTATACTTGAAATGTAGCTTTTTTTTACAGTGTCAAGTTGATGTGGTTGCCTGTATCTCCTTCATACTCGTTCCGCTATAGCAGTAACCTTTTAAACTGAGTATGTCAGCATTACACCATGGTTTAGGTACACGACAAAGCACAGTTAATTGTGTCTAAGGTGCATGTGTATCAAGAACTAACTCTAGTTCCGTTGCAAACAAATCTACATAAGCATGTACACCATCATTTTCTACTTACATGTTGGTAAGGTCTTTTGAAAAAACTCATCATGATCAATCTGTTTAAAGTTTCTTAATTTCACAGTTTTGCTGGTTACATTTTCTTGTTGTACATTAAGGACATATTTTACAACACTGTGATCTGAAATAAATGATCCAGGTTCACAAGACAGAATTTCCACTCCATTCGTAGCTTCCGTAATAACTAGGTCGAGGTTTTGGCCAGCAGTATGGGTAGAAAAGCTAACATGTTGAACCAGATCAATTGCACATAGAGAGTTTTTGAATTCTGAAATTGCAGCGCTATTTTCGTTAATATTAGATTGAAGTCACCCATTATTATGATCTTAGTATACCTTGATAGTGTGTCTTTCATAAACTCAAAGAAATCTGGGACAAATTGAGTAGGACTCGAGACTGTTTATGATCTATAAATGCCGACCACATTAATTGTTATGTATTTTATTATCAATTGCCATATACCAAATTGAAAAGTGTGTGATGTTCCAAAAGAGAGTCTGCACATCCTTACCCCTGAACGACAGGTTACTGCAATACCACCCACGACCCTGTCTTTCTTGTTTGCTACACTAATTTTATAGCCGTTTTGATTAAAATCTGAAGTGTTATATTGATGTTCCTTAGTGTGAGTACCACGTTTCTGTGAGAAGTACTTTCTCTTCTCGGAGATTCTGTCCTATAGGCTCACTTTTGTTTACTTGGGATCTATAGTTTAAAGTTGACTTTTTCGTTTCCGTTGTTCAGTAATAATGTATTGTCTAGTTTAATTTTGATTAAATTTTCCATGTGAACACCAAACTTTCTTTTCGTCCTTTTAATTCTCGGACGACCTGTTTTTGCCCCTATACGTTAAAGGATTTACACATTATCAGTCGTAGCAAGATAGACCTGAGTCAAATGTGTAAAAAAAGAAAATGTATCAGTAACTCAGTTGGAAAGCTTACCAACCCAGGATATATTTCATGCTGTTACATTACGCTGACAAAAGTTCACGTTATTGCTGTTACTGCTGTGTCTGGAGAAACGAGCAATCAGTTACACTTATTACACTTATTGTGGAGATGGGTTCTGTGCCGTTGGACTTGAGCAGCAAAAGTTTACCCACCATGGATTACTGGCTGTCCAGATTTATAACAGAGTGGAGACGAAAGGATGGATCCTTATCCTCCAAACACTTCAGCGCGGGGTCTATTGTGATCACGTTTGCTGATTGCCAATTCAATTCAAATCAATATTGCTCATGTCACCAGGATGTTTACCAATAGGATCTAAGCGGTAAACAATAGCTCAAGTGGAAAAGCGTCGGCTTGCGGATCGGGAGGTCGCGGGTTCAAAGCCCTGCCGGGTCAAACCAAAGACTTTAAAGTTGGTAGTTGTGGCTTCCCTCCTAACGCTCAAGGCTAACGCACTACGACTGACTCGTCGGTGTCAGTATAATAGACCGGCCAAGTTCAGTCCGTGGGCACCTCATAAGTGCCCCTGTGCTATAATTAAAGAAATGTCGCTGCAAAGTATCGGCAAAAATGCCAGCAAATCCCATCCCATTCCAAAGCGGTAATCAGAAATACGGTTCATCAAGCAATAATCTAAACAAAATGCCTTAAAAATCCAATGTCAGATCAAAAACTGTCGTGATTGTCGGAATAGAAAACTGTCATCAGATAATAGTCTAACCGAATGGTCGTTTTCTTGGTCAGCTAATGTTGTTGTTTTATACAACATTTAGGATCAACATTTAACAAAAGATCGCTTAGCAAAAAGGGATAAATATTACCAGAGCCGGAAGTCGTATGAATCATTTTGAAGTAAACTTTGGTCATTCTGATAAAGAACTAGTCTGAGTTTAAAATTTATTTGCACTACTACAGCAGCAGCAGCAGCAACCCCAGCTGGAAGCAAAGTAGCCGCAAATCTAGAAGCAGCATCAACAACAGCAGAAAATCTAGCAGGGCAACAGCAGCAGCAACAACACCAGCAGCAAATCTAGTAGAGCAACCCAAACAGCAACAACAACAGCAGCAGCAACAACAACAGCAGCAGCAAATGCAACAACCCCAGCAGCAGCAACAGCAGCAGAAAATCCAGCAGCAGCAAAAACAACAGCAGCAACCCCAGCAACAGCAGCAGCAGCAGAAAATCCACCAGCAGCAAAACCAATAGCAGCAATCCCAGCAACAGCAACACCAGCAGCAGCAACAGCAGCAGCAACAACAGCAGCCAATGCAGCAAATGCAGCAGCTAATCCAACAGCAGCAGCAGCAGCAGCAGCAACACATCGGTAGCAATTGCAGCAACCTCAGCAGCAGCAACAACAGCAGCAGCAACCCCAGCAGGTGCAAAGCCAGCAGCAGCAAAACCAACAGCAGCAACCCCAGCAACAGCAGCAGCAGCAGAAAATCCAGCAGCAGCAAAACCAATAGCGGCAACCCCAGCAATAGCAACACCAGCAGCAGCAACAGCAGCAGCAACAACAGCAGCCAATGCAGCAAATGCAGCAGCAAATCCAACAGCAGCAGCAGTAGCAAAACATCAGTAGCAATTGCAGCAACCTCAGCAGCAGCAACAACAGCAGCAGCAACCCCAGCAGCTGCAAAGCCAGCAGCAGCAACAGCAGCAGAAAATTCTGCAGCAGCAAATCCAACAGCAGCAACAGCAACAGCAGCAATTCCAGCAGCAGCGAAAAAAACAACATTCAAACACCTATTTACTTGTATCTTTAGCTGACCGACTGCTTGCCGTCGTCGGATACCCACGCTCGACTATTGCGTTTTACTTCATTCGTCGACCGTGGGTTTATTGGTAAATTTCCTGTCGTCTTACCGAACCTAAAAGAACAAGAACTAGGCCGATATTCCACAGTTCCGCGATATCGTGGGATATATTCCATTCGTCCGTGTCCGTTCCACGTCCGTGTCCGTGTCCGCGACGTTTCGCTCGGTTAGCGAATTTGCACGTACACGAACAGATCCCGGATGCACATTGTACATGTTACATGATTCGCTCAAAGGCAGCAAACAAGTTAATTGCCAAAGATATTTCAGACAGAAATAATTGAAATTTTAGGGAAAACGGGGCAATTTTTGATGTCACTCATAGCGACCACAAAGACACGTCGATATTGAAGAACATATGGCATTCAGCGGCAAAATCACTAAAGAAGGACGGGATAATTTCAGGTAATTTACTGATTTTGTTTTAAAATATAGATGCAAATATTGACCAGACAGTTATTTAAAAAATCTAATGGCGTGATTTTGTGGATAAAATGTAAGTCATTTAAAAATAATAATATTTATTTTTTAAATTATTGTCAATCATGAGCGTATTATTAGCAGTTTAATAATCAATTATTAAGTTATAATATACATTTTCTAGCATCAGATGTTGGTACATCCTAGGAAAGTACATTACGAACTTAATATTGTCCTTTTTATAGGTGATGACATTAAAGCCTACTGGCGGACACTGCGTGACACATATGTAAAGAAAAGAAGGGAACTGTCAGCCAAGAAATCAGGAAGAGCAGTAACGGCATCTGTCCGGTGGCAATTGAAGGATGTGATGGATTTTTTAGATACATATATGAAAGAGGCCAGGTAAAAAGCAGCATTATTAGAACTTTCTTCTGCAATTAAATCCCTCATTAATTGGCCAATTGATTTCAAACTTTCAGGAAGCATAATTGTGTATAAAGGGGAGATAATTCAGATTGTGTTTGGTTTTATTGAGTTGTTGCCCTTTTAAGATCTTTTATTCAATACTCTTTGTATGGCTAAAATGTCAATAAATGTCTGATAAAGAAGTAAGACTACATTAATGTGTATTTTGTTGCTTATTTCCATGAAAAAAATCTTATAAGTATTCTCTACATTCGTGTGCTTGATAATATATATGTATCTTTATTTCCTCCTCTCTACAGAAGAGTACATTAGAAATACACATACATAGATGCAAGTACAACATGAACATCTAATAACCCCACATGTCACAGCTAAGGTGAATAAGAAGTATATAGAAAAGAAACACTAATACTGAAAAGGATTAATATACAGCACCAATGTTCAAAAAGGCAAAGATAGATACAAACACCCAGACGCGCGCGCGCGCACACACACACACACACACACACAAGCCCGAGCGCTCACGCGTGCGCAGACGCACACATACAAAACCATACACATATATATGTTAGCAAAGTGAGATGAGTAAAATACGTACATATATATGTATACAAGTAAAGAATCAGTAGTATAATTATTTGACGTTTATGATTACAAAAAAATTACAAAAATGAAATGATTAATTTCACCTACTTAGATCTTGTGGAAGCAAGATCTAGAAATGAAATCTTCATAAATGAATGTGATAAATAAATGATATTTATGCACTCACAATTAAATGCTCAAACTTGCCGAAACGAAAAACAAGAAGAGCGTTCATTACTAAAAATGCACATGTCAAGATTACGATTTACTATAGTCAATACATGGGCAAGAAATAAAAATTAAATGAAAGAATAGAAACAACACACATAAGTACTTACAAATGTAAACACTGCCATAATAAATATATATAATGAAAGGCAATGCTCATGAAGTCTTCATATTTTCCTTGAAGAAGAGATGCAAGAAACGGATTTCTTAACCCCAAATAAAGATTAACTTAGTTTGGGGTACTCATACTTAAAAGGTAATTGGATACAACACAACCAAATGTTGTATAGAGCTTATTATAAAACATGACGTGAAATTCGCACATTCCTTGACAGTCTATAATTGTGTGGTTAGGAAGTGACGTTACTAATAACAAATTAGTACAATTTTTACATTGGTCAATCATTACTGTTATATGCAATATACATATAGCACATTCACAAACCATACACTAACAAAGTTGAATCATTTTGAAATCATTTTCAGTACCTACAGCAACATGGAGCCAAATAACATGTCTGATGATGATTGCATCGTGGCCGTCTGTGCTGCAGTTGTGTCTTTCTGCAGGAGATTGTGGTGAAACAAAGATGTTTCACAGTGCATTTCGTTATTGTAACTGAAACTCCAATTTTGGTATAGAAAACTCTCCGTCTATTCGCTAGTATCCCGAAGGCAATATCCACAACACGCAACACAATATATCTTGGCATTATAAGATAAAGCCATCCGACTTTATCCTAGATAGACTGACAAACTTCTGGTATGAACTTAGACATTGTTGGTTGACCAACCCTGTAAGAAAATGCCAGGGATTAATATGATTCCCAAGTTGCTAGGAATCTGAAATATACATAAATAGTTGAAAAATAGCATGTCAGTATAGACTCAGAGCATGTATGTAATCGTTTCAGTTATGAAAAAAGCCAGTGCAGGAAGTCGACACAGTCGAAACAAGTCAGTGACAGTCGTAGTGAATCGCCTTTGTGTACGCTACCAAAGGACGACGCCATATTTAAAACATCTTCTTCAAGTTCCGAATTAAACCATAAGATAAAGAAAAAAAGACAAAGAAGCTATGTCCGAGTTTGAGTCGGCTTTCTTGAAAATACCAAATCGCAGGCTTCACGCATTGATTCTCATCTAATAGATCAACCTAGAAGGGACGCATTGGATGCGTTCTTTGAGAGTTGTTCCTTGAAAGCAAAACAACTGCCCAAGGTAAAGCAGTCATGACTGCAAATACGGGTGGCTATGCTTCTGTACAATGCAGAAACATGTAAACACCTGCAGCCATGTACCCAATGCCAATGACTATCACATCCCAACCAACCTGCCTACAACAGCAAATGTACCAACACCTACAACCATTTGTCACCCATTCACAGATTAGCTGCAGTGGCAATGTGGTCAATGGAAGTAGTAGTACAGAGGCTACATCAGGGTTGGATGTTTTGAGTATGGCCATGACGATATTACAATAGAAATATCGTAGACATTTTTAAGAACAAAATGTTATTCAGTTCATTTTTTTTCTTTTTTTGAGCGTAAACAACGCATGTTTGTGAGAAATAGTCTCAGCATTTTCAATTTGTGTTTTTTGTTCTCGTAACTTTCCATAAAATGTCAAAATAAATGCGGACTTTCAAGAAAGTTGTTGTTTTAATAATAATAATTATGCTTACCTTAAGCAAACAGCAAGTCGTAGTTTTGCGGATATGGGTTCCCTGGATTGGTATTGTTTCGTCAGTTGTTCTTCTACCAGTGACAGCACATGTGTGAATTGTTGTTTATTTAATCTAAATTAAGTAGGGAACTCCTCGGCAGATAATTCCAGCTCTCTTATCAGATGGTAGAATGTTGAAGCTGCGAAAGATCTGAGAGTGACGGGTTTCTTTACGGGGCTGCTAACATAGGAATTTATCCGTCATAGCACTCAATCCACACTTTTACTACAACAAAGATCCTACGCAGAGAACAAACTGCCACTACGTGGTAATCCTCAGCAACCTCGTGGCAAGACAGGAAGTGATGACCTTTGCCAGCCAGATGTATCCAAACGATTTCCTGCAGTTTCTATGTCATTTCACAAACGCCGTCAGATGTCCGTACGGGCACCTACTCGTTGATCCGAAACCCAACACATCGGAACAATTATGCAAGCGCACAGGTGAGAGATGCCACCAGACCACAACTTTTTGAAAAAGCCGTAACTTGGGAACAAAGCGTCGAGTATCCCGAACTTTCTATCGACTAAACGTCGGAAGAATCGCAGAAAAGCGATAATAGTACGCACGTTGCCAGGAACCTTTACGCGTTAGAGGCTGAAATTATGTCATGCGACGACTGCGGAACTGTGTTATCAGACACGCATCACTTACAAAAGCACGTCAAAGCATGGAGCCCATAATAAAAGTGGTATCAGACGACAAACTGGCGAATAAGCGACGACGGTGGTTACAAGACCTCGTTGACGAGGAAGCTATCGACCTAATGTCATACGACGAAGACACGGACCGTAATACCGACTACAAAGACCATGGTGATGAATTCGAAGATGCTGACAACACGAACATAAAATCGAGTTTTATTGGGGGACAGTTCAATGGTGTATAAGCCAAGTGTAGAAAAATGACGGACACACTTCCAATCCATGGCTGAAGACAAAGTACGTCCAAATAACAGAGGACACTACATTGTGGAATCAGGTGGTAACTCTAGGGAACCGAAAACTGGGTTCATCACACCCGTTGAGAGAGATATAGCCTTAGCCAACTCAATGCTGGACATTAAAACGAAGGATAGAAATACGTCAGCTTTACAGCTCGTCACACCCGTTAGTCAGGATATCGATTTGGCCAAGTCGGGTCTTTAAAGAAGGGCGAAAGAAAAGAAGACTTTACTATGAGACCACCCGTTATTTCGGCAAGCACAAAAATGTGACATTGACAATCCTAACAGGACAATATTTGTGTGGAACGTTACCTTTACGTGTATTAGCTAGATCCATATTGTAAGGTGTGCGAGTGTGTGTACTTATTACAACGTTTCGGTTGTACCTGTGTTATTGTTTTATATAATCATTAAATATTAGAAAACATAAATGCTAATCTGCGTTTTGTCATTCTTTTTGCAGCCAATGTTGTTGTTTTTTTCAATCAGTAATACAGTAGAATTTTAAAATAATTAAACTGATTGCGTTTTATTAAAATAATGCCGATTGTAGTAGATAACTCGAACGATAGCCAATCAAAGGAAGCCGTTATCTTACGGTTTGTATAGGCGTATTTACCAAGCAAGCGTCTCTGCGTTACTGACGTTTGTAAGATGTGCCGTTAGCGTCATTTTCGTACAAGCCAAACTCCTGTACGACGTGGCCGTTCCAAAGTTCTCACGCTCGCGACTTCGTTACTAAACATAAACGGTGACGCGCGAGTGACTCGCTCCCCTACCTCCCTCCGCGGATGATGCTATGACGTTGCGCCGCGATGTAGGTAGCTGTTCGTTCAGACGTTCTCACTCTCGCGCCATAGATACTAAATACAAACGGTGACGTATTACCAATAGTTACCACTCCCCATCACTCTATGACGTCTCGCGTGACGCGGATGAGTCATCGAAAGGGGAAACTGCCGATGACGTCACTTCCTGTTTTGAATCCAAAGTGGACCATATGTAGTGACACCACCACAGCTGCGTGTTTATTATATGTTTATCTACTGTACATACTGTACATATGTTTATACTTTATTTTATTACTAGTTATTATGTATATATATATATAAGTTCATTGTATCTGTTTTATCTCCCGATGTTAGTTACTGTTAGTTGTTTCACTTTGACGGGATGTTGTTATTTACACTGTTTGTTTGCTAGAAAAACCTTCAGGAAGTGCGAGGTTGGAGCGCTCCACAAACTAGGTTTTACCACCCCAGTTGGCCCTTTGCCGATTGACCGTTCCAAGGCGGTAACTGATGTTTTTTCTTTATGTGTGTTATGTCTCGTCTCTGTGTTTTTAGCACATTTGCATTTACCTTGTTTCCCTTTGTCTACTGGTAGATAAAATTTAAATATCTGTGAAAATTTTGATAAAACCTTTCTTATTTACCTATTTATAATAACGTGCCCATTAGTAAATATATAATTGTAATGTTTACGACACCACAAAAGTTTATTGTATGTTTTTTATAATTCCGTGCCCTGTCGTTTTATATATAATATAATAATTCGGATCTTTGTATATGTATTTGGACTGGTGTGGGTTAAACCAAAGTTCTGTATACCTTATTCACACTTTGAACATTTGTCTTTGCATAGACGAATATCATGATTGTTAACTACTGAACTATGTAGAACACTTCTTAAACTTGACCAATAGTACAGTTTCAAATAGAATCAATAAATATCTTCTTCCTTTGATGCATTTTGTAAGTATACTGCTTGTAATGTCAGCTATATATTGCGTTGGAGAGCTTGGTAATATGTTACCGTACTTGCATATAATTAGCATCAAAGGTAAGGAACATAAAACTTATTTATTAGAACTTAAACTGGTGTATTTTCATATTTTGGACGTTTTATGAATGATTGTAATGCCACCACCTTCTAGCTAGTAGGCATGAGTGTAGTCGTTAAAAAGAAATGCTAATTCGAAAAACAAAAAAAAAACGTGCAACAGTAAATGCTTTTCTAAGTTTCCTATTTATGTTTCTATCAATATTCGTGTCCGTAGGACATATTTCTAGAGATTTTGATATACTCATTTAAAATAAATCATGTTTGTACCTGTTATTCTTTAAAACATAAACCAAATATATAAATATATAAATAGTCCTCGTCAAGTGAGTGCTGTTACTGTGGCATTTTTTTCACATTAAAAAAATCCACAATTTATTATTTGATGTTAATTGAAAAATTCTACATAACAACAGTCATGCTACTTTTTCGAAACACCCGTTTTATATTATAAATATTATAAATAAATGATTCAGTTCTCAATGACAACTACAATGTGGCCTTTAAATGAGGCATATATATATAAATTTGAATGTGTATATATTTTGTAAATGATATCAAGTCTTTTGCGTGGCATGTTAACACTGAATTCTTTAACTGAACTATCTTTAATTCAAACCTGTAATAAAGTCCAATCTGCGAATAATGATCGTCTTTACAACAGTTTGTATTGATAAGTTACATGAACTAGTTAACCTGTAATACCTGTTGAAGGAGTCATACTCTGATAGGGACTCATGTACGGTCCACATGGTATAAGTAAAACCTAGTTAACCTGTAATACATGTGGAAGGGGATCATACTCTGATAGGGACTCATGTACGGTCCACATGGTATAAGTAAAACCTAGTTAACCTGTAATACCTGCTGAAGGGGATCATACTCTGATAGGGACTCATGTACGGTCCACATGGTATAAGTAAAACCTAGTTAACCTGTAATACATGTTGAAATATTCATACTCTGATAGGGACACATGTACAGTCCATATGGTATAAATAAAACCTAGTTAACCTGTATTACTTGTGGAAAGGGGTCATACTCAGATAGGGACACATTTACGGTCTACATGGTATAAGTACAACCTAGTTAACCTGTAATACCTGTGGAAATAGTCATAATCTGATAGGGACACATGTACAGTCCACATGGTATAAGTAAAACTTAGTTAACCTGTAATACCCTTGGAAGGGGGTCATACTCAGATAGGGAGTCATGTACGGTCCACATGGTATAAGTAATGCCTAGTTAACCTGTAATACCTGTGGAAGGGGGTCATACTCTGATAGGGACTCATGTACAGTCCACATGGTATAAGTAAATCTTAGTTAACCTGTAATACACTTAGAAGGGGGTCATACTCAGATAGGGAGTCATGTACGGTCCACATGGTATAAGTAAAGCCTAGTTAACCTGTAATACCTGTGGAAGGGGGTCATACTCTGATAGGGACACATGTACAGTCCACATGGTATAAGTAAAACTTAGTTAACCTGTAATACCTGTGGAAGGGGGTCATACTCAAATAGGGAGTCATGTACGGTCCACATGGTATAAGTAAACCTAGTTAACCTGTAATATCTGTGGAAGGGGGTCATACTCCGATAGGGACACATGTACAGTCCACATGGTATAAGTAAAACTTAGCTAACCTGTTATATCTGTGGTAGGGGATCATACTCTGATGGAGACTCATGTACGGTCCACATGGTATAAGTAAAACCTAGTTAACCTGTAACACCTGTGGAAGGGGGTCATACTCTGATAGAGACACATGTACGGTCAACATGGTATAAGTAAAACTTAGTTAACCTGTAATATCTGAGGAAGGGGGTCATACTCTGATAGGGACTCATGTATGGTCCATATGTTATAAGTAAAACCTAGTTAACCTGTAATACCTGTGGAAGGGGGTCATACTCTGATAGGGACTCATGTACGGTCCACATGGTATAAGTAAAACCTAGTTAACCTGTAATACCTGTGGAAGGGGTCATACTCTGATGGAGACTCATGTACGGTCCACATGGTATAAGTAAAACCTAGTTAACCTGTAACACCTGTGGAAGGGGGTCATACTCTGATAGAGACACATGTACGGTCAACATGGTATAAGTAAAACTTAGTTAACCTGTAATATCTGAGGAAGGGGGTCATACTCTGATAGGGACTCATGTATGGTCCATATGTTATAAGTAAAACCTAGTTAACCTGTAATATCTGTGGAAGGGGGTCATACTCTGATAGGGACTCATGTACGGTCCATATGTTATAAGTAAAACCTAGTTAACCTGTAATACCTGTGGAAGGGGTCATACTCTGACAGGGACTCATGTACGGTCCACATGGTATAAGTAAAACCTAGTTAACCTATAATACATGTGGAAATATTCATACTCTGATAGGGACACATGTACGGTCCACATGGTATAAGTAAAACCTAGTTAACCTGTAATATCTGTGGAAGGGGGTCATACTCTGATAGGGACTCATGTACGGTCCACATGGTATAAGTAAAACCTAGTTAACCTGTAATATCTGTGGAAGGGGTCATACTCTGATAGGGACTCATGTACGGTCCACATGGTATAAGTAAAACCTAGTTAACCTGTAATATCTGTGGAAGGGGGTCATACTCTGATAGGGACTCATGTACGGTCCACATAGTATAAGTAAAACCTAGTTAACCTGTAATATCTGTGGAAGGGGGTCATACTCTGATAGGGACTCATGTACGGTCCACATGGTATAAGTAAAACCTAGTTAACCTGTAAAACCTGTGGAAGGGGTCATACTCTGATAGGGACACATGTACGGTCCACATGGTGTAAGTAAAACCTAGTTAACCTGTAATACCTGGAGAAGGACTCATACACTGAGAAGGGACACATGTATAATCCACATGTGTACATAGCGTGGTATGAAACGGACGTGTTTATGCAAATAAGATGTTGTGCAAATGCGTTTTATACCACAATGGATAGCACACAAATACGGATTATCAACAATGAAAGCCTCGTTAAAGGTGTTATCCGACAGTTTGTCTATTTCTAATATTTAACAATATCTGACCTCTGTTTATTGTGTTTGTGCATAATTTCTGTAGAAAAACTTCATACTTTAGTATGAGCTTTGAAGTATTTCCTACTATTATATATAGCCAACTGCGTTTCATTGGGAAATAAAAAAGCAAGCACGTGACCAGGATGAGCAAATCTGATTAAAACAAACCAGGCAGGTTGTGATTATTTACACTTAAGTATAGGCTTATGCAGCAATTATTCACACGTTCCTACCAAATAGAGGAAAGATGTTGTTACATGTATTAGGAATAGACAAACTGTCGGATACACGTTACTACTGTGTGGTCAGTATGTATGTACAATACAATATAACAGCCAAGACAATAAAATACACTTTGTATTCTTGTTTATAAACAATTATTAAGACTGTAACTATTAAACAAGTCGTTTGATACACGGGAGAGTCGTCAAATCTGTTAATATAATGTAACGAAGGCAACAGTTCGCTTCCACTTCTGCTATATCAGCCACAACCAGATACTCGACATGTCTTTCTCTCTCCAACACCGGCCCATCATCATGTATAACATAAAGTAGGTCAAATTTGCATTTTCCTAAGTATAACTTTGTATTGTACACAAATCATAAAGAGTAAATGTGTCAAATATACTTTCGAATACTTCACAAGTTACCTGACTTTGGTAATATACGCCAATATATATTTTACATTGACTTTAAAGGGGGCATCCAACAGTTTGGACAAAACATGTTTTCTTATATTTACCAAAACGTCATAATTGCATGAAAGGTCCTGCAAAATGTGGTTCATTGTTTCCCTAGATCTTTGAAGCACAAATCCCCACTCCTCATCGTAAACGGACATTTCGTATCTGAGTCAAGCTGCAGAGATAGTTGGTAATTTAAACTAAGAAACCTACGTGACTACTCACAAATTGCTTGACAGTTTAAAAAACATTTGCCGTAAATGTTTACTATACTAAACGCAGCAACTACAGTAGTGCAAGGAGTTTTTTTCCTTTTTTCAATGTTCATTATTTGGCATATGAACAAATTTAAAAATACAGTTAGTCAATAGTGCAACTAAAATTTATAAGATACAGTCAATTCCATGGATTTCTTCCTGTTTACATTACGGATTACATACGGAAAACTTATACAATAAACAATGTATATATCTCTGTATACATGCCAGGACGGAGGTAAATATCGGTTCATTACACATACATGCAGATAAAGAAAGTTCTAGGTTTATCCAGACGATTTGGCGACAAGGAATCTATTAACTTCAGCTGTCAGCACTGTTTATCGCTTGGCATTCTAGCTCTTCAATAACATACTTATTGTGGATGTGATATTTTTATTTTGAGTGGAAGATCGATTTGTTTTTCATTAAGTGTTTTATTACAATGCTAAATCACAAGATGCGTATAGACTACTGCGCATCAATATCTATAACCATGCAGTATTCAGCAGTATATCAGCAAAGCCAAAATCTGTTTCTTCGTACCTGTGACATATTGTCGTCCGGCCTTACTCAAGGGACACACAACTGTGGTACGACTTTTTTATTTCTCCAATATATTTCGGGTTGATTATCTCAGACCTTAAACACATGCTTATTTTCGTCCGTAGTATACCTCTATCATCATCATATTCTCGAATATTCATCAGCCGTCATTTGTGAACCTTTCAATGATCTTTCGACCACGCCTACAGTATGTTATACCTTTTGAGACACATTGTTTTCATACCTTTTTTAGATGTCGCAACAAATTAAATGATATCAAGTTCTGTTTGCCTCACAAGCACTGCTCAACCACTTATAACATAGGATCGTGTTTGTTGACGATGCCAAACCACTAGTTGTCGGGGATCTCGTCTATATCCACGAGACTGGGTTCGTATGGACTGAAAGGACTCATTAACTCGTCCTGGGTGAGGAATGTCTTCACAGTGGAGCCGGTACTCACGTGCCGGGTGCTGGGTTCGACCACCTTGCGGTGCAAGGACTTAGGGTGCACGCAAAGGTTGATGATCGGTGCTCTGGCTGAAAATGTAATAAAACATCTGTCATAATCTTCCTTCAATGTGTTGTATCAAAAATATATAAACATACAAGTTAGTTTCCGCAAAGATTATACAATTAACACAGTTTTATGCGACATGAACACAGTTGGTCTGCTTTGCATAGAAAAGATGTGTCTTTTAATTTGAGACATGGGAGCTGGTTGGGTTCTGAGTGTCATCTCCGCTAATCCCGTTTCACGGTAATCGTGATAGATTGAAGCAAATACTGGACATTTAAAGCACATATATTTTACGGTTTGCATTGTCTTACAATGGAGATGTAAACAACCTTTTTCTTGCACTAAATTATACGTTCATATGCTCACCCAATTCTGCTACACCTAATCGACCCTTATCTTCACATAGTCACGATATTCAAAGATTCAGTGAAACAATCTGCTTCTCGACAATTTTTTTGTTTCCCTACCATGACTTTTCTTTATGTTAAATATAAAGCAGGTCATATTTGCATTTTCCTAAGTATTAATTTGTACTGTGCTGTTTAGATGACAAATCGTAAAGGGTAAATGTGTCAAATATATTTTCGAATGTCCCATACTTGACTTGGGTATGTATATTTACACACCTTTTTAAACTTTATATTGAACTTAAAGGTATCACGTCATTTTTTTCATTTTTAACTTAATCTCAAAATGAAAAACACAAAACATATTTCAATAAAAACTTTATTTAGAGCATAACGCAAATGTATCCTTCACCTTGAGTCATGGGAGCACGTCCTTGGGTTCTGAGCGTCATCTCAGTTAGTTCAGTTTCACGGAAATCGTTTGGTGGGTGTTGCAGATAGGCTGAAACACAAAGTTATTGACATTTAAAGCGCATTTATTTCACGAATTGTATTGTCTTACAATGGAGAAAATGATGTAAACATTTTTTCTTGCACTAAATTATACGTTTATATGCCATAATTTTTTAAAAATACATCAGGACATGGGTAAGATGTTGTTACTTGTATTAGATATAGACAAACTATCGATATATGGAGCTCCTGTGTGGTCAAAATGTATACATGTATAAATAAAATATAAATGTATAAACAAAATATAAATACCAAGACAATATACACACATGTTGTCTTCTTTTTTTAACAAATATTAACACTGCTTCTATTAAACATGTCGTTTGATACATGGAAGCGTAGTCAAATCCCTCGATAAAATAAAAGGAGGTCGACACGTGTCTTAAATGATATGTCAACAAGTCGCGTCTAGTCCTGCGACACCTGAGCAACGCTTATCTCAACATTGTCACGATATCAAAGACTCGGTGATGACAATCGCCTTCTCTACAAGTCTGTCTCTCCCCCAACCTGGCCCTTCTTGAAGTATGAAATAAAGTTGCTAAAATTTGAATTGCATTGTACTGTTAACATGAAAATTCATAAAAGAGTAATTTAAAATATTACCTTCGAATACCCCACAAATGACATGATTTTGGTTAGTATATTTACACACAAAGGTACTATTTATACTGACCTTAAAGGTATGCACGTCATTTATTTTTGTATTTTAACTAAATCTCAAAATAAATAAAAAAAATTCGATGGAAACAAGTTTTATCTAGAGCATAACACGTATACGTCCTTTACCCTGAGTCATTTGTTCTGAGCGTCATTTCCGCTTGCCTAGTTTTACATAAATCGTTTGGTGGGTGTTGCAGATATGCTTAAGCACAACTGTGAGGTCTGATCCTTAAAGCAACTTGGTCAAA
This sequence comes from Sinonovacula constricta, assembly GCA_007844125.1. Lineage (NCBI taxonomy): Eukaryota > Metazoa > Mollusca > Bivalvia > Cardiida > Solecurtidae > Sinonovacula > Sinonovacula constricta. The sequence goes on along the minus strand of CM017559.1, from coordinate 64,671,883 downwards.
CTGTTGTGTAGGTGCATTCACAAAACACCACACGAGCAGAACTTTACCTGTATTTAAATTAAGCATGTTTATAAAGACTGGTGCGTACACTGAACATACATAAGCGCATGCGCAGTTCTGAGATACACTAGGATGTTGTTACGGGAAAAGATACTTGGTTTTAATCATCCCTTCCTTGACAAATGGTGGGAAGAGGCAGGCACATATGTCTAAGGAACTCCCATCTAGTCATAATCATTACAATGACTTACCTTTTCAGGCAAATATATAATTAAAGAACCCTGTAATGTAAGAATTACGTGTCTTAATTCGTGATCCCTTACGTTACTAATTTGGAGATATCGTATTGGTCTATTTGCGATCTTACGGCTGCTTTAAGCAGGTAATGCAAAACCTATTAATGTTTATAGCTTGAACGTTTTTCTTTTATATGTTGTTTATTTATGGACATCGTACGTCTGGTATACCCCTGTGTACCATAGTGTTGTAAAATTAAACGTCAGCATACACATATTACATTATCATGTTTATATACAATAATATGTGTAGAATTTAGTAATGTCAGACCAATGCTTGAGGCATTAAGTTGCATGAAGCTTTGAACACAAAACAATATACCCAACACTTTTAGCATTATGATGCAACTTACGTTCAGGCAATGTTCTGTTGAAGCAGTTTGGAGCCGTACAACTATGGCAGTTCCGAGTTCTGCGTCCCGCTCGCTTCAACGGAGGCAGGACATGGTCAGGCATGCAGTAGTTGACGTTGCATCGAAAGCACAGGCATAGCGTTTTGCCCATCGCACCAAAACCACTGAAACATAAAAACTTTTTCTGTGGATCTGAATTCAGACAACATCAATATTTGCTCAATTGTTTGTTATGAGCTTTATATGCGGTATCCGACAGTTTGCCTACTATATCTTATCGTGACCAAACAACTGTTCCAGGCAATTTATGCATACGTGTTGCATAAATTTAAACGTTAGTTATAATTAAAGGATGTTTTAACATTACCTAAATTGTTAGACATCACAAATATTGAAACATATCTCATTAAATTTCGATTTTTCTAAATCTATAAATAAGCACGACATAGATATTTAAAGCTAAAGATGGATATTGACATCAGAGCTAATTACCCGGATGATCATTTAACGTGATCTCAAATGCTACTGTTTTTTCTTAGTTTTTAAACAGCCAACTTTGCAGCGTGGCTCGGATAGATATTACATTTTTGCAATGACAAGTTGGGTGTTGTACTTTACTTTATACATTGATTAGGGCGCAAATAAACAACATTCGGCGGGATCTTTCCGGGAAACAATAATTTATTTGGTTACATGAGGGAAAGAAGAAAGGTTCTAACTGCGGGATACCACCTTTGTCTTAGCACCATCAACATCTTTGGCATCTGTGAACGGTGATTATTTACATATATTTTAAGGTAATATAATTCTGTCTAAACTTAGGAGTTGTCAATCGGCGATTCTACCACTACCCAAGGGGCGCACCCTTAAACAGGTTGTATGCGAATACTTCTGATATTTTAGGCAAATAATCAGGCGCAGCAAGAAATAAGTTGTCTTTTTTGACATGTGATGCACCGGTGGTTCTACTCATATGTCTGGGGTCCTCTTCATTATACCTGGACGTCGCTATAATGAACATAATTGTCCGCTGCGATATATTAAAAAATAAGTTTTTCAATTCGATGGCCGTAACTCGTGGTTAATGAACATAATAATAGCGAGAGGGGTAGGGGACTTTTTTGTCTCATGATACAAAACGGAGTCCATAAAGTCGCCCTTGCTCTTGTTTATTGATTCAAAAAACATTTTAACAAAACTTGTTCTATTTACTTAGCAACGATGACTACAAGTTGAGTAATTTAAACCCTCTAATGACTTAACATGCACAAGACCAAATGTCTTGAAAACGTCAGATGGATCAAGTCAACGAAAACCAACGTATGAGTACATACTGGAACTGGTTTTCGCAAGGACATATATACACCGCCCAGCCGTATTCTTTATCCCTCGGAAGTGCGTCAAACTTGATCTTGCAGACTCTGCAGCGAGACACCTAGCGGGCACACAACAAACATGTACACACAAAAATTGATGGCGTAAACGTGATATTGGACAGTTCTCTAAATCAAATACATATTACGGTATGATAAGTTGTGTTGTTTTAGGATGACTTCTAATTGTATTTTGTTGTTGTGTGTTTTAGGATTCGATTTTACTACTTCAAAGATTAAACAGCTGAAGCTATGAAATTCTTTAGATTTGACCTTTTGTCTCCAACTTATCCGCGATGATGGTTTCAGTTGTACGTACAAATACACCCGTTTAGTTTAAACATATTTATTCTCATATTTTACAATTCATTTGCGGTACACAAACACAGGATATACATATATATAAGTAGAGAGAGGATTTGAACGAAAGCAAAGCTTATAATGTTCGTTTCCTTAGATCAATATACAAAACAACATGTAAATAGAGTGTTTGTATACTTTTGCAAGAAAAAATAAGTACTAGGCGTTCGAATAACAGTTTCAATTTACAGTTTTAGACAAATATAAATATAATAAATTTAAATGAGAGAAGTATGCAGTTATATAGAGTTTACACTTAAATGAGATGGAGAGAAGGAGTAGAGAAAGTGTGTGTGTGTGTGTGTGAGAGAGAGAGAGAGAGAGAGGGAGAGAGAGAGAGAGAGAGAGAGAGAGAGAGAGAGAGAGAGAGAGAGAGATAGGGGTCTACCGTGTCTACTGGTTGATATCGTACATTTCAAATCTTTTAGTATCAGAAATGTATTTCTGAACAGTATGAAAAATAGCATAGTTTTGACTGAGGGTCATGTTAGCATTACCAAATAAAAGTGAATCGACATTGACGTTGTAGTTTTCCAATGATTTGAACATGGCTAGCCTTTGTTGGGAGTATAATGGACATTCGGTAAAGAAGTGTTGGTTAGTTTCTACACTACCACATCTACACAGTACTCCCTTACGAAAGAGGTGGTGTTTTAGTGAACTCTATTCTGTTCGTAGCCGTGAGTGTAAAATTTGAGCTCGTCTATTTCCTGTGCAAAAGAAAGACGGAGCATTAATTGTATTTGTACATGTTTTTTTCTTTAAACGAATTCAGTGTTGGAGCATTGCGTATATCAGGTAATAGATTATTCCACTCACGTATTACAGAAGGGAGGAATGAATTAAAATATGAAGTTGTTCGTGCAAACACTCCAGGAACATTATAGGTGCGAAACTGATATCGGGCATTCGACACGCTATTATGGATTAATGAGGACAAGTAATCAGGGGTAAGGCCATTTAGTATCTTATAAAACAAAACTAAACAATGATTTCTTCTTCTGTTAAAAAGAGGATCCCAACCGATTTCGCTGTGTAATCCATTTATACTGACAAGTTTAGTAAAACCAGAAACAATACGAGCACATTCGTTTTAGATATTTTCTAGATGTTCAGATTCATATTCTACACAATTGCTCCAGAAAACATCACCATATTCGAGAATAGGTCGGATATATGAAAAATAAATAGTTTCTATTGCCCTGCGATCCCGTGTTAATTTGTATTTACGTAGAATGTTGACACGCTGCCAAGCTTTTGATTTTATATAATTAATGTAATAGTTCCATGAACAATCCTTTGACAAAATTATGCCAAGATGCTTATGCTCAGTAACCTCCGGGATAATTTGACCGTACATTGCTAAAGGAGGATGGCTTGAAGGTCTTTTTCGGGACATTTGACATAAGTATGCATCCTTTCAGCAGTATGCAACATTGTTTCCTAAATCAGCTATTCTGAATAAGAGATTATTGGATAATAAGCAGTGAAATATCAGGATATATATATAATCAAACAGTGACCCTACTACTTGTGACCGACCAGGCGGACTTCCCAACTATCTATCAGCCTCACGCAGTAATTTCTCACTGTTAGTGAATAAATCCTAACGTGTTCACAAGGTTACTCAAAGCTTGTCTTATTGGGTTTACATGATTAGCCATTGGCATACTTCAATCTTTTCAGATTTTCAGACATGTTCAATGTTGATTTATAACTTTGTGGACAACTTAAGGTGTTTGACTTACCTAAAGGGGCATTGAAACATAAATGGTACCAGGATGTTTAATTGAAGTTCTAAGCATGACAAATGTGCTTCACAGTGTAAGACAGATCTCTATTTCAGTTTGTGATCAGCAAAACATTTTTACTTGCCTCTATACCACTTGTGAAAATACAGTTTTGCTAACCAATGGTGAAATTAAAAGCTTACACCAAAACAACAATCGCAACAACAACAACAACAATACCAGTTTCCGGACCGGAACCTTCTTCCACCACACGTTGTCACACTGCTCGCAGGCGAACTGCCGGAACTCAGGCGGGACATTCATGCTCCGGGCACTGTCTCGAAGATGCTCAATGCGGACAGCCCGCTCAACCAACTGCCACTGATTAAACAGATACACATTGTTCTATTATGTAAACAAACATAAAACATTTGGCTTTCAAGCGATAAGATCATTTGAGAAATGTTCCGATTTATCTGATTTACGGACGATTTTATAATTATGTTCATATATTTTAAAATGAAGTGGCTCAAGCCGAAGAAACGTGTATGCAAGATAAATGTAAAAATCACAGATAACGAGAAATTAAAGCCCAAAGCCAACGTAAACAAAAGTATCCCGTTGAAAACAGACAACTGACTGTAAGCACCTGCTTCGGGAGTACAGCAATAAACAAATAATGCTCGTCATAACAGCAAATGCAATTGACATTTAAGATATGTACATAATACACAAGCAAAATATGCGTCGACAACTTGAACAAATTAAATTTAAACAGCCCAAGCGACGACGTTTTGTTAAGTTTGATTAATGACGACATATGCCCCAAATATAGTTACCTTATTTGAAACAAACATGCTTAACTCATTAAAGTTACAGAAAATTTTAGAAAATAGAGTAATTAAAGAAATGGAAAAATAAAACAAAAACAAAACAAACATCATAACCAATGAAACAAATCTAAAGTGCAGATAATTTTCTATCCTCATTATTTCAAGAACTTGAACGTTTCAGGACCAGCAGTTATTGGCGAAGCGCTGGAGCAAGCCGCCTATATATGGAATGCTGAAAAAAAAAATGCACATGCGAGCGGATGTCCTCGGACATTCTCGTTCTAGCTAGAGAATGATCGAGGGAAAATTGACAAGGCGTTCCGAATTCCGGAAGTTTCGCGATTTACACATTCCCAACGTACGGTTCCTATTTTGGTAAATGACATTCTTCTTATATATAACTATAGCGACTATGCAGTATTATTATATGTAAAGTTGTTCTTTGTATTAATATGTTTATAAATCCTATGAAGAGCATTAGTTATTCGTTAAAAATTTACTATTTTCTCTATTTCTAAAAATAGATCGATAGCGTCTGTAGTGGCACATTATATAAACTATCAATTTTACTCACACACAGACGACAATCGTGGAATAGTACAATGGTTATGGACTTGTTATGATGTTAACGGTCTCGTGAGATCGAATCCCGTCGCAGTCAAAATACATTTTTCTGTGTTTCTTTTTCTTCTTTGTTTTTCGTTATAATAAATGTAACAAACGAAACATTTAAACAGACAAAAAATATTGACCAATAACAAATTTTTATTATTTTTATTATTTATAAGGATCATTGGCGACGCGCTGGAGCGCAAATGAAATTTGCACACGGAGAAAAGATTGTTTTGCGGACTTTCTAAACCTGATAAAATACGGGTCCAAATTCTGTAAACGGCGTTCTATTTTAGGTATTTATTTTTATAGTTATTTATTTTTGTGTGTCTGTAATTTTCAAAGTAACTTTGAAAATAAACAATAAGATACTGAGAAAGAAACAACATACTACGTTCGAGAAAAATTCTGTCGGAACAAAACTTATTTGTGTAATGTGAAGCTGCTGCACATGTGCACATTCTGCTAGTACACTTTAGTTTTATAGTTAATTATAAAAACTCTTTTTCTACCTATGTTACATATGAAAAACTATTAAATGGTGTCGGATTTTGAGTTTTATTTTGTTTTAAATCATTCTATGGCCTCAGGAATATAAGTTATACATACCTTTTCTCGGGATTTATAGTATACTGAGAACTTTCAAATAAAACTCATAACGCTTCAAATGTCTTTGTTTCTTGCTCACTTATTGCTTTAATCTATTTACCTCTTCCACGTTTTGCGACGCCTTTGATGGTTCGCATCAACGACTTTCCTTTTAATTACAGTAATTTAACGCTGGCACAGAAGGAGTGCAGTATGATTTGAAACAGTGCAATCCATTGTGTCTTTGAAACTGTGCTATTCATTGTGTCTGTTCTATTTCACCCGGACAATAGGAAGTAGTAAGTGAGCATGTACTAGAGGATGTGTGAAATTGATAAACAACAAGTTATACAGTACTCAACCATCTTCTATAAATAACACTTGATATACATCAAAACAATGGGAGCCCAAATCTCGAAAGTCTTGTATTGTTCTTATTATAATAATAAGTAGCACAAGACAGCGTGACTCGTAAATTGCATAAACCAAATGATGACACAAAGCCCATTGATTTTACAAGAAAGAGCACGGATGCGAGATATCCAAGGAGTAGTAGAGAACATGTACTGGAAACAAGAAGATGGCTATTCTTCCGACTAAACACTCTACTTGTACTGTAGATTCATTACATAAATATTTTAGAGTAACGAACCGTAACTCTGATGGAAACTAGACAACCTGCTACTTTGGTTTCTTCCTTGTTGTCTACTACATCTGTAATTACAAGCTGCATTTCTTACATCGGCATACTCGGTTTCTTTTGTTAAACAAGACCTCGCCAAACGGCTACGAATTACGATCAAAGCCTGCTACTTTTTATAATTGCAAGCTAAAGACACATGTTTTTTGTCTCTGAAAAGGGCCTCACAGAACAACTGCGACATCGGGTTATTGATTGCTACACTATCGTCCCCATTCAAATGCATTTCATTAGAGACACCGTTATCATAAGCGACGCCAATTAGTTTGCATGCATTAAGCAATACCACTGGATATCAAATAATGCTCACATATTACAGAACATATGGTTCTTATTTGCTTTTGAGAAACCCTTGTATCAACCGGATAGGTAATAACCACCGGAAGTGTAATAAGGTTATATATTGCGTTATATATATTTCACGTAGTTACACATCCTGGCGACGATGCTAACCAGATATACAATTAAATCGGGTTATGTAATACAATTTCACCAAACTGAAAACGTGTGTCAAATGATAAAATATTAATTAATCGTGGCATATGCCAATCAGTTACAACGAAAACAACAAATTTCTGGTTATGTATTAAAAATGTTCACCTTTACATAATGTGTAGGTCCGGATCATGTTTTACCTTATTTGATCTGAGAGGTTTAGATTATCAGTTTCAAGCCACGATTACCCCATATCTATAATTTGATATATATTTCGATTTGGGTGAACTTGTATTATTTATCTCGGTTTTATTACATATCTGGTTGTCTTGTTCGCCAGAAAATGTAATAACTTTATTACATAATATGTTATTACAAACCTGTCTTACATAGATGGGAGAGATAATCATTGATTGAACAAAGAATATACAAGGGATAGATGTTTAATTATCAACACACCGGTCTTAAAACGAACAATTTCAGTTAACGGCACTTTCCTTTGATTTGTTTCACTGAGGATCACGATATATTTAACGGAAATGGACTGTGAGCTTAGAACGCATTGACATTGTAAGGCACGGTCAGTTATTTGTTAATTCCGAATCTCCGGAAATATTCCATACTTACAGTATTCTCATCCAATATTTCGCGAAGTTGTCCTGTTGTTGCTGAAAATATACAAAAAACATGCATATTACCATATCAGAGTTTGTATATAAACTTCTCCGAACGGATCGTGGCTATATTCCATAGAGCTGTATGGAGTTGTTTGTATGTATAACGAAACAAATCCATAAATCTCTATGGATTACAGCTACGAACCGTTCAGAAAAGTTTGTGCCCTGGAGTTGTCGCAAAGACCCGTTTGTAATCTCGCTGCAACTGATTGTCATTTCTGTGAACATCGTTTCTCCATTGAGATCGAACGCTTGATGCTAGTGCTCTTACAACATGTACGAAAGAGACAAATCTGTGTACGAACAGTGTATGAGAACAGACACTTTTACGTAATCTTCAGTTTGTTCTAATGCGTAGATTTTTGCACTCTATCCTTTGTGGAATAGACGATACTATTGTATCCATATTGGACGTTTATACCTATGCCACTTCTTGATCAAATGTGCTATGTATTAAACATCTTTAGGTGAAGAAACAGGCAAATATATATATATATATATATATATATATATATATATATATGTGTGTTTTAATTAAGGAACAACAGAGCAGATGAATGATTGTCTTCAAACAGGAGAACACCTGACAGAGTAAAGTCGACAGTGACATCGATGTCCCAGTCATGGTGGTTTAGAAGGGCAATGGCGTCTTGTTCAGTAAATCTTCCATGATATAGTTCCCGCAGCATTTGAGCCTGAAACGATTAAGATAATCATCATCGTCATCATCGTGATTCCCTCCAACAACAAATACAACAACACAACAACATCAACAACGACGACAACAGCATCAGCATCAGCATCGACATCATCAACATCATCAACATCATCATCATCACCACCACATCATCAGCATCATCATCATCATCATCATCATCATCATCATCATCATCAAAAACATCATCATAAACAGCATCAACAAATTAAAAACTCACTTTTCGCATTTTTTCCCAAGGTTCGTTCTCTTCGCCCTCTCCATCTTCTGCCATTTTTAATTCTGAAATGTTTTACTGGCTGTTACTAAGGCTATTGTGTTAGTCGAAAGGTGACATTAAATTGTTGAAAATTATACTGACATAATTGTGAGACAGACGATTTCCCTGTTAAACGGCCAGCTCGGAGTTGGCGTGGTCTCAGTCAAGTGCTTTTTTGCCATGACTCACAGTTAGATCTGAATTTTGTTAGCTTTAGTATTTTGGTTGCTGTGCTTGCAATTTCGTGTGTGTTGAAATCAGGTGATAGCTTATGGACACCTTTTACCGCGACAGGTAAATGATCTGTGGAGGGGATACAATGTTCTTGTTAGTGAATATCGATGAAATCGTACTATGTATATCTGCCTTTATTTTGTTGTCACAGTAGATGATGAAATCTACTGCCGAAGAAGAGATCAAGGATGATGTTTTATGTCAAAGATCAACAGCTGGGCTGAGGTCTTAAGCAGGATTTAAAAAAAAGTTTTAGCTATTTTTGTCCAAAATTTGCTTATTCCAAATTTTGCTCTTTCAATCTTAATGTATAATTGGCTAGACGTCTGCTTATTACTAACCATGACATTAAAGAATCAATTTTATATTGTTCCTTAAATGAAGGCTATCACTAAACTCAGGTTTGATATTATTAATTATGCAAATTAGCCAACATGAATATTCATTTATCTAAATGAGAATCTATAAACAGACTTTAATTTTGAAAAGTTTATTAGAATTAAGTTCACTTAAAAGCCGTATTCAAACAAACTAAACAATTGTAAAAGTTAAGTAGACACCTCTCTTACCTGACACAAGATGATTCAAGTTTCGTATGAACTGATATGAACTGATATATATTTTTTGATATTTTACAATTTTATTTAATTTGTATGGAATTTTCATCGTTGTGTTTACTATGTGAAGTCGATAAGAAACCTGCTTGTAAACATGTGTATTGTACTGTATTGCTTATAATTTACTGGTTAAATCAGTTTCAGACTATGATTATATTGAAGACTATCACTTAGCCAAGATTTGAAATTCATAGGTATGCAAGTTAGCGCTAATAAATTTTCATGAATCTTAAGTAAGAGGTAAAATGAATATATTTTTTAAATTGCTTTATTTTTATTCAGAGTCACAGTTTTATAACATAAAATAAGTCTATTGTTGACTAGTACCAGTCAATTTTTTTATTACTCCTGATAATTAATTTATTATATTTTAGCCATATATGTTACAGAGGGTTTTAAAATGACTCCTTAGAAATGAAAAACAATCTAACCATATATGTTACAGGGTTTTTTAAAATGACTCCTTAGAAATGGAAAACAATCTAACCATATATGTTACAGTGGGTTTTAAAATGACTCCTTAAAAATGGAAAACAATCATTTCTTCTATTACAAAATGCTTGAATGTCTTTTCAGATTTCAAATAAACGTTTTTGGTAATAATTTTTCAGTTGTGATGCCTAATTCTTACATTCTAATCAAGTTAACTTAACCAAAGCGATGAATAATAAAAATATATCACCAAGTTGATGTGATAAAACAATACCTTTCTTCTGGTGTCTAATATCTTATTTTTTCAGTAATTAGTACTATTAATTTACCATTATTATATAGGCCCAGCCAGAGAACACATTAAGTCTTTTGGATTTAAGAAAATACAATTTCTTCATACAAGCTTAAAGTAAAAAATACTTAAGAAAGAAATCTAGTTCATTGGGGGCAACAGATTCAAATTCAATTTAAAAGGTAGATCTGGATAAGCACATTAATTGAGATTAAATTTCCTTGTGGGTTATAATCGAAGAATTTTCTGATACGTTTACATATACGTTTAAGGCATTTTAAAATTAATTTAATGTATATCACAAGTGACTTTGGTGACTTGACATTTAAGGCATATTTGAAAACATTTACAAGTGATATATGACTCAAACATGTTGTCTGTTATTATAATTTGTATTAAATATACCGAGTTTTTTCTATACTATCCAAATTAAGTCAAGTCATAGTGTAAATGTATGGACTCAAGTGAAAAGAAGATTCACTAGCAAATTACCTGACATCTGCTTCATAAAATTGAAATTTACTCTAAAGGAGAAAATGTTCTTTTTAAGAAAATAGCGTTGTAATTGATTTATGAAGTACTGGTATACCTGGTGTTCCATAATGTGTTTAACAGCTAAAAGTTCTAACTAAAGTCAGTATCTGGTATCAGTGATGTAGACAGTATCTGGTATCAGTAATGTAGACAGTATTTGGTATCAGTACTATAGACAGTATCTGGTATCAGTACTGCAGACAGTATCTGGTATTAGTACTGCAGACAGTATCTGGTATCAGTACTGTTGACAGTATCTGGTATCAGAACTGCAGACAGTATCTGGTATCATTAATGTAGACAGTATCTGGTATAATTAATGTAGACAGTATCTGGTATCAGTGCTGTCGACAGTATCTGGTATCAGTACTATAGACAGTATCTGGTATCAGTACTGTAGACAGTATCTGGTATCAACACTGCAGACAGTATCTGTTTTTAGTGATGTAGACAGTATCTGGTATCAGTACTGTAGACAGTATCTGGTATCAGTAATGTAGACAGTATCTGGTATGAGTGCTGTAAACAGTATCTGGTATCAGCACTGCAGACAGTATCTGGTATTAGTGCTGTAGACAGTATCTGGTATCAGTACTGTAGACAGTTTCTGGTATCAGTACTGTAGACAGTATCTGGTATCAGTGCTGTAGACAGTTTCTGGTATCAGTGCTGTAAACAGTATCTGGTATCAGTAATATAGACAGTATCTGGTATCAGTACTGTAGACAGTATCTGGTATCGGTAATGTAGACAGTATCTGGTATCAGTGATGTAGACAGTATCTGGTATCAGTACTGTAGACAGTTTCTGGTATCAGTACTGTAGACAGTATCTGGTATCAGTGCTGTAGACAGTTTCTGGTATCAGTGCTGTAAACAGTATCTGGTATCAGTAATATAGACAGTATCTGGTATCAGTACTGTAGACAGTATCTGGTATCGGTAATGTAGACAGTATCTGGTATCAGTGATGTAGACAGTATCTGGTATCAGTGATGTAGACAGTATCTGGTATCGATAATGTAGACAGTATCTGGTATCGGTGCTGTAGACAGTATCTGGTATCAGTGCAGTAGACAGTATCTGGTATCAGTGCTGTAGACAGTATCTGGTATCAGTACTGTAGACAGTGTCTGGTATCAGTAATGTAGACAGTATCTGGCATCAGTACTGTAGACAGTATCTGGTATCAGTACTGTAGACAGTATCTGGTATCGGTAATTTTGACAGTATCTGGTATCAGTACTGTAGATAGTATCTGGTATCATTAATGTAGACAGTATCTGGTATCAGTACTGTAGACAGTATCTGGTATCATTAATGTAGACAGTATCTGGTATCAGTGCCGTAGACAGTATCTGGTATCAGTGCCGTAGACAGTATCTAGTATCAGTACTGTAGACAGTATCTGGTATCAGTACTGTAGACAGTATCTGGTATCAGCACTGCAGAGAGTATCTGGTATTAGTGTTGTAGACAGTATCTGGTATCAGGACTGTAGACAGTATCTGGTATCAGTACTGTAGACAGTATCTGGTATCAGTGCTGTAGACAGTATCTGGTATCAGCACTGCAGACAGTATCTGGTATTAGGGCTGTAGACAGTATCTGGTATCAGTACTGTAGACAGTATCTGGTACTAGTACTGTAGACAGTATCTGGTATGAGTACTGTAGACACTATCTGGTATCATTAATGTAGACAGTATCTGGTATCAGTACTGTAGACAGTATCTGGTATCATTAATGTAGACAGTATCTGGTATCAGTGCCGTAGACAGTATCTGGTATCAGTGCCGTAGACAATATCTGGTATCAGTACTGTAGACAGTATCTGGTATCAGTACTGTAGACAGTATCTGGTATCAGTACTGTAGACAGTATCTGGTATCAGTAATGTAGACAGTATCTGGTATCAGTAATGTAGACAGTATCTGGTATCAGTACTGCAGTCAGTATCAGGTATCAGTAATGTAGACAGTATCTGGTATCAGTACTGTAGACAGTATCTAGTATCAGTACTGTAGACAGTATCTGGTATCAGCACTGCAGACAGTATCTGGTATTAGTGCTGTAGACAGTATCTGGTATCAGTACTGTAGACATTATCTGGTACCAGTACTGTAGACAGTATCTGGCATCAGTGCTGTGGACAGTATCTGGTATCAGTGCTGTAGACAGTATCTTTTATCGGTAATGTATACAGTATCTGGTATCAGTGCTGCAGACAGTATCTGGTATCGGTAATGTAGACAGTATCTGGCATCAGTAATGTAGACAGTATTTGGTATCAGTACTGTAGATAGTATCTGGTATCAATGCTGTAGATAGTATCTGGTATCAGTACTGCAGACAGTATCTGGTATCAGTAATGTAGACAGTATCTGGCATCAGTACTGTAGACAGTATCTGGTATCAGTACAGTAGACAGTATCTGGTATCAGTACTGTAGACAGTGTCTCGTATCAGTAATGTAGACAGTATCTGGCATTAGTACTGTAGACAGTATCTGGTATCAGTACAGTAGACAGTATCTGGCATCAGTACAGTAGATAGTATCTGGTATCGGTAATGTAGACAGTATCTGGTATCAGTACTGTAGACAGTATCTGGCATCATTAATGTAGACAGTATCTGGCATCAGTACTGTAGACAGTATCTGGTATCAGTACAGTAGATAGTATCTGGTATCGGTAATGTAGACAGTATCTGGTATCAGTACTGTAGACAGTATCTGGCATCATTAATGTAGACAGTATCTGGTATCAGCACTGCAGACAGTATCTGGTATCAGTACTGTAGACAGTATCTGGTATCAGTACTGTAGACAGGTAGACAGTATCTGGTATAAGTACTGTAGACAGTATCTGGCATCATTAATGTAGACAGTATCTGGTATCAGTAATGTAGACAGTATCTGGCATCAGTGCTGTAGACAGTATCTGGTATCAGCACTGCAGACAGTATCTGGCATCATTAATGTAGACAGTATCTGGTATCAGTAATGTAGACAGTATCTGGCATCATTAATGTAGACAGTATCTGGCATCAGTGCTGTAGGCAGTATCTGGTATCAGTACTGTAGACAGTATCTGGTATCAGCACTGCAGACAGTATCTGGTATCAGTAATGTAGACAGTATCTGGTGTCAGTACTGTAGACAGTATCTGGTATAAGTACTGCAGACAGTATCTGGTATCAGTAATGTAGACAGTATCTGGTATCAGTACTGTAGACAGTATCTGGTATCAGTACTGTAGACAGTATCTGGTATCAGTAATGTAGACAGTAACTGGTATCAGTAATGTAGACAGTATCTGGTATCAGTGCTGTAGACAGTATCTGGTGTCAGTACTGTAGACAGTATCTGGTATCAGTAATGTAGACAGTATCTGGTATCAGTACTGTAGACAGTATCTGGTATCAGTAATGTAGAGAGTATCTGGTATCAGTAATGTAGACAGTATCTGGTATCAGTGCTGTAGACAGTATCTGGTATCAGTAATGTAGACAGTATCTGGTATCAGTAATGTAGACAGTATCTGGTATGATTAATGTAGACAGTATCTGGTATCAGTGCTGTCGACAGTATCTGGTATCAGTAATGTAGACAGTATCTGGTATCAGTACTGTAGACAGTATCTGGTACCAGCACTGCAGACAGTATCTGTTATTAGTGCTGTAGACAGTATCTGGTGTCAGTGCTGTAGACAGTATCTGGCATCAGTACTTTAGACAGTATCTGGTATCAGTACTGTAGACAGTATCTGGTATCGGTAATTTTGACAGTATCTGGTATCAGTACTGTAGATAGTATCTGGTATCATTAATGTAGACAGTATCTGGTATCAGTACTGTAGACAGTATCTGGTATCATTAATGTAGACAGTATCTGGTATCAGTGCCGTAGACAGTATCTGGTATCAGTGCCGTAGACAGTATCTAGTATCAGTACTGTAGACAGTATCTGGTATCAGTACTGTAGACAGTATTTGGTATCAGCACTGCAGACAGTATCTGGTATTAGTGTTGTAGACAGTATCTGGTATCAGGACTGTAGACAGTATCTGGTATCAGTACTGTAGACAGTATCTGGTATCAGTGCTGTAGACAGTATCTGGTATCAGCACTGCAGACAGTATCTGGTATTAGTGCTGTAGACAGTATCTGGTATCAGTACTGTAGACAGTATCTTGTACCAGTACTGTAGACAGTATCTGGTATTAGTACTGTAGATAGTATCTGGTATCATTAATGTAGACAGTATCTGGTATCAGTACTGTAGACAGTATCTGGTATCATTAATGTAGACAGTATCTGGTATCAGTGCCGTAGACAGTATCTGGTATCAGTGCCGTAGACAATATCTGGTATCAGTACTGTAGACAGTATCTGGTATCAGTACTGTAGACAGTATCTGGTATTAGCACTGTAGACAGTATCTGGTATCAGTAATGTAGACAGTATCTGGTATCAGTATTGTAGACAGTATCTGGTATCAGTACTGCAGTCAGTATCAGGTATTAGTAATGTAGACAGTATCTGGTATCAGTAATGTAGACAGTATCTGGTATCAGTAATGTAGACAGTATCTGCTAGCAGTATTGTCGATAGTATCTGGTATCAGTATTGTAGACAGTATCTGGCATCAGTACTGTAGACAGTATCTGATATCAGTAATGTAGACAGTATCTGGTATCAGTAATGTAGACAGTATCTGGTAGCAGTATTGTCGATAGTCTCTGGTATCATTATTGTAGACAGTATCTGGCATCAGTGCTGTAGGCAGTATCTGGTATCAGTACTGTAGACAGTATCTGGTATCAGTAATGCAGACAGTATCTGGTATCAGTAATGTAGACAGTATCTGGTATCAGTAATGCAGACAGTATCTGGTATCAGTACTGTGGACAGTATCTGATATCAGTAATGTAGACAGTATCTGGTATCAGTAATTTAAACAGTATCTGGTATCAGTAATTTAGACAGTATCTGGTATCAGTAATATAGACAGTATCTAGTATCAGTGCATCATGCATTTATTATAGGTAGTTTATCCAATACAATTTTAGGCCGAAAGGCCCGTCAGTACAAGTTATAGAAAAGCAACAATAAAATATTTGGTCAATAACAAAGGTACAAATTATAGTCATACAAACTTCGATACATATTTTATATGTGTAATACAATGAAATTGAGCATCATAGGTAAATAAGAAAAGGTCCTATCAAAACTCTAACAGATATTTAAATTTTATCTACCAGTAGACAAAGGCAAGCAAGGTCAATGCAAATGTGAAAAACAACAAAAAACAACAACAACAACACAAACACAAAAAACACACACAGAGACGAGACATAACACACATAAAGAAAAAACATCAGTTACCACCTTGGAACGGTCAGTCGGCAAAAGGCAGACCTTACAAAACAGTTTTGCTAATCAAAATATTTTTAAAGCTTCTGATCTCCGCTTAATACATCTGTAAGCGTATATTGGTAGATTTCTTATTAGAATAACGTTTTTTCGTTTGCAAAAGTTCTTTCAGTTTTATTATATTTGAATGTTTCCAAAAAAGAGGGTATAAACTTTGATCGAAATTCATTATACATGGAACATTCATTAATAAAATGAAATTCGTTTTCAAGTGCATTGCAGAATGGACATTTTCTTTCATGTACTGGTGTTGCATTTGGTCTGCTTAACCTGCCGATTTCTGTTCGTAACAGATGTGATGATACTCTACGACGCGCAAGTGCAACTCTAAACTTTATTACCTCTGTTGCATTTTAGTACAGTTGACAATGGAAATATGTTATTAGCGTGTAAAATATTGCACGTGAGGAATTATGCAGTGGCACATGCCATATTTGCCATATTTGTACATAGCAATCTTTGACTCTTTGTTCGAACATGTTCAAAAACATATTTACATTTTGCACACATTGGTTGAGCCGAACGTATTTAAGAACTGGACATATTAATTTGTCAAAAATACTTAATGTGTGGCCTACTGAGATATCTGTGAACATGTAGAGATTGATTTATAATATTATATTTTAATTTATCTAATATACTGACGGTCTGTCCGAGCATATCACAGTGGCATCCAGTACATAAAGCCCTCTAATAATTCCCATAAATGACGTGAATTTTAAATGTCCTGCAAAAGTATTTTTTTTCTATTCATGTAAGGTGGAGCATTCCGGGAACGTAAGCGCTGTGGTTTTTTAAGTTCAGCGAAGAAAATTATGTACCTCATTTATTAAGAAAATCGGAGAAATATTCAATTCAAATAACAAAAACAGTTTTAAAAGTTAAACCCTATTCTTTTTCAATAAATCAATATTTATTAGTTTATAACGATATGAAGGTGTAGCGTAAAATCACTTATAGAATAATAACTACAAACTTTCAATTACATGCAGAAAGATTTTTAGTTTAGTAAAAATATGGAAAGGGAAGAAAAAATGACCAAAATGTATTTAGTATACCTGCTTGTAGTGTTAAAGTGCACAGTGTAAGCTCGCAATTAAGCGTTTTGAATAGTCGAGAGCACTAATTTGCACAATAAGTAAGTTCAAATCTTAGCTTAATGATTGTATTCACCAAAGGACCAGTTCTAAAAGGCTTTTCCATGGTATGAATGATTATAAACAGGCTTTTAAAATATATTTGTGTTAATGAGGAAAACTCAGATAAAATTAATTTAAAAATGATATAAAGTTAAAAAATGGACCAATTCATGCAAAACTTAAACAAACACGTATCAGACTACGAGGGGTGCCTACTAAACTTTTAAAACAGAACAGTTGTTTATGATAGGCTTATAAATGAACCGAATTTTAATTTAATTGTCAAAATTGACATCTATCTTTAGATTCTCATGAATATGTTTGAATATTCATGTTGGCTTATTTGCATAATAAATAATTTCAAAATAAGTTTAACGACAACCTCCACTTATGGAACGATATAAAATTTATTCTTTAATGTTTTAGTTAGTTATAAGCAGCCTTATAATCAAATTATGCATTAAGATTGAATAAGCAAAATGATTGCACCATTCTTTTACCAACGTGTGCGTTATCTTTACAGACTCAGATGCTGAGAGCTAGCGACCACAAAACTACCATGTACGGATCATAGCCTGGTATAGTGCCGCTGTAGGCAGCGAGACCTCGGGCGGGATATCACCAATATTTCGGCATAGTATATAATTCAGTCGGTTTAATATTCGTTGAAACATTTGCTCCCTCCATTTATTTATCTTTTCATATAGTTAATGTGATATAATTATGCGCATGAGTGTCCATTGGTAAATCTTCATTTTTAGTTTATCTGATTTAATTTACCTGCATTGCACAACAGAATAACTTGGGCATATCTAGTTTAAATAGATTACAATATGGATTGTATGAACAGTTGAAGCATGCTTGAACAAAACTGATGCGGATAGTCCCGTTCGACATGGGTATTTGTTTCTGTTCTCGCACTATTTTTACCAGACACTAAGACTGATCGCATGTAATAAAGGTTATGCAGTGTCAATACTTCCTGCCACTCAGCATTCCCACAAGTCTTTAGCAGATCATTACATGAAAACCCCACAGAATGCCATTTGTAATGCCTGTAAAGAAATTGAAATGTGGCTTTATCTGGCTTCACACTGTGACCTTAAAGGGTTTATGAGATAGAGAAATGAAATGGGGGTGGGGTGGGGCTATCCAGCTGGACACAGTCTCAGGATGCAGTGGCACCAGGAAAGGGTTGCAATGAGTCTTACTGACCAATCAATGGTAGTTCAGTAAGCCCACGTGCTTCAAGTGTGAACAGGTAAATAAGAAAAGGTCATATCAAAATTTTCACAGATATTTAAATTTTATCTACCAGTAGACAAAGGCAAACAAGGTAAATGCAAATGTGACAAAAACACAGAGACGAGACATAACACACATAAAGAAAAACCCTCAGTTGGAACGGTCACTCTTGTTTTACGACCTCTTCCCCGATGACATCTTTGTGAATAATAATCAAAACAAGTGCCCAGGTGTCCTATCAGAGCATTGTGCCATCTTTGGGGCGGGGATAAGAAACGGGGACTCTTGAAAAGACAATTTTCAATGACTTTAAATAACAAATTTCCAACAATGACTGTTGAAAACTATGGCTTCAAATCATGGTAGTCTTGGAAACCTGTCCAGACATATTTCATTAAAGAATGCTGGTTGGATTCAGGTAGATTGAATTGTATCGTCTAGTTCCGAGCACACTTGAGAAAAATGCCTCAGAACACACATATGTGCATATTGGGCGTTGCCTTTTGGCTTTGTAAGTGAAAAACAAAATCATCTTTCATCAGGATAAATTTATCTTTCATCTGGATAAATATATCTTTCATCTGGATAAATATATCTTTCATCTGGATAAATTTATCTTTCATCTGGATAAATTTTCATTAGCAGAAATTACTATCTTGCTTATTTATAGATTTGGAAAGAATGGACATTTAGAGCGTTGTTATTTGTCGCCATAAGTACTTTCTAACAATATAGGTATTGTATTTACTTAAAGTATACGTTTATGTAGAAATTATGACTCAATCAGCCCCCTCCACACACATACACATA
Organism: Sinonovacula constricta; assembly: GCA_007844125.1. Classification (NCBI taxonomy): domain Eukaryota; kingdom Metazoa; phylum Mollusca; class Bivalvia; order Cardiida; family Solecurtidae; genus Sinonovacula; species Sinonovacula constricta. Next base: position 64,652,215 of record CM017559.1, on the reverse strand, counting down.
CAACAATGGGAAAATATTGTAACATGCATCTGATAAAGGCAAACTGTCGAAAATATGATAGCACAAAATGACTTTAAGACAAAACCTGTTAAAAAAATACAACATAAATAATAACAAACAATAAGTCTGAAAAACACTCATATATACTGCGTTTGGGTCAGAAGGATCTTGATATAAGTTTTTCTGAAGGGTTGTTTTACTGCATTACAAGCAAGGTCGATACTACCAGAGTACTGGTTTTACCAATAACGAGGGCAATGGATTTATATATTTATTTAACAGAGGCCAAAATTATTGTTTTCCAAATTGCCAATAAAAAACAACAACAAACAAACATTGACTTATCGTAATAAGCATTACATTTAGACTGAGGAAAAACTTGGTCAAAACATATATACAAGTAATATTAACAGGTTAGTGCTGATATAGATAAATGTTATCATGCGAGGCTATGAAAAGCAGAAAGCACGAGGCTCATAGCCTCGCATGATAACATTTACCTATATCAACACTAACCTGTTCTCTATAAACGGCTTATTTTCACAACGTGCAATCAACAAGCTCCAATGTCATGTACATGTAAACACTATAGATTCTAACTTTATCAAACTAGGTCGATTGTATCCAACTGTGTATAAAGATTTTTACATGTAAGCGTCGTCTGGTTAACGTGCCATTGTGAGTGACATATTAACCACTACACACGGAACAAAGGACAAGATCGATTAAAAATGACATTGGCCTGTAGAACCCGTCAAAGAATGCATTTATAAATTGAATGATACGAAAAAAAATCTATACTTTCTTCAATTAATGTCCGTTTAAACTACTGTCATTCAACTGTATAATACATATCAAGAAATGTGCATCAAAATCAGAATATATTAGATATATATCATATATATGAAGAAGAAGAAATTCTCATTAAAGATTCAGTAGAGAGTTTCTTACCTGCCTTTATATCTTCCCAGGATTATTTATGCCGGTCTCCCCACTACAGCAGCGACCGAGTATTTCCTTAACAAAGGTTGTACACTAACCAATCGGATTTCGCCTTCTTTCGTTTTCGCTGTACACTTTGTAATCGTGACAAATATTTCCTGTATAAATGTCCTCTATGTATTAAAGGCATGTTTTATTTTTATATCGTTATTTGTACCAGTATTGGACGGTGTGTTGGGGTGGAGGGTGGGGCTCTGTATCAATAAAGCCAGGGTACTTTTTTATTTCTCTTTTCCCCCAATTACATTTATTTACCAATTAGGTTCCATTGCAGCAGAAAAGGTAAAAATAATATACGCAGGATTTTTGCTATCGACAATTCTCAAGAAAGCAGTTGAAAATAATTAAATAGTTAGATAAAATGCCTTTATTGTAAATTAATATATTTATTATCATTAACGTTCAGTTAAATTGTAAGCATGTCAATAATTCTTGAGCTCAAGATGCCAATTTTCAGTGATGAAAGCTGACAATAACTCTTGTTATTTCGATTATATTTTTACATATTAAATATAAATCCAATGTCATTGGCATAAGTCAATATATGGGGAGTTAAAGGAAGCGCCAAGGTTCGCACCTTCCTTTTATTAGTTTAATTGCTTATGGTAAGCATATTCATTTATTGGTTTCATTGATTCCGGGCTTGCACGTTGTTATTATAAGATTCACTGAGGCCGGGCTTAAAAGTTCCATAGATTTATTTCTTTGTTTCCTAACTTGTAAATTTTGTTATTGGATTCATTTCGACCGGGCTTGTGCCTTCCTCATTGATGTTATTGTGGATGGGTTTGCGATTTTTTTTTGTTGGTATTATGGCAGCCAGGCTTGAAAGTTCCTATAATTGTTTCTTCGTGGCCTGGCTTGGCGTTCTTTTTATTGGTTTTATTGCGGCTGGGCTTTTTATTTGTTTCCTCGCAGGCGGGCTTGCAACTCTCTATAGTGGTTTCATTGCGGCCGGGTTTGCACGTCCAGCTTTTGCTGGAGTAACACCCCAGACAGATGCCTGGATAGAACCACCGACACACCGCATGTCAGCAGGAAGACCTTCACACAAGTCCTAAGCCCCCCTGAACCCACGTGATGGGAGGCCAAACTGTCTGAGGAGTTGCAAGTCGGCGGCTGTACAACTACGCCACGGGCGCCTCGTGATAACCAAAGAAGACGAAGGAGCAGATGAAAAAGAAAGAGGATGAAGAAGTAGTTGTAGTAGAAGAAGAAAAAGAATGTGTAGTAGTAGTAGTAGTAGAAGTAGAAGTAGTAGTAGTAGTAGTAGTAGTAGTAGTAGTAGTAGTAGTAGTAGTAGTAGTAGCAGCAGTAGTAGAGGTTAGAAAAAGAAAGAGAATAAACAGCCCATATCCACTCGCAGTCGAAACTTTATCTTACATTGCATACATATACATGACGTAAACTGCCCAAAACATTGTTTTCGTGCGCTAACAATTGTGTAAACATCGTTATATGTTTGCGTCGTCAGGATCAAGTGTTCTTTGAGAAATATTATACAAGTATGCTTTGTTCAACTGGTATGAAGATGGGGGTACACTTGAGGAGTGGAATAGTCCAGTGGAAGGCCGCACGACTCCGGATCATGGGGTCCGTGCTTCAAATCCCTATCAGGTCGCCGCTAATGTCCTTGAGCAAGACATTAACCTCAGATTGTTCCACTCCACTCAGGTGTATAAATGGGTACCTACGAGGGGTATTTGGGTCAGTAATATGGCTTCCCAGTGCCATGTGTCGGCTGTCATAGTACGAGAATGACGAATATACCAAATGACCAGGGGATAAACTGAACTAGCAGTAGCTTGAAAGTCGACTCTAACTCGGTATTACCTATACAAGATGTGCTAAACATAGGGCTGTCGTTTATTCATTCGACATCGATGTGTCGTAAATCTTTTTGTCGCTCGATTATGGATACGCTTATAAAATCTATATATTTGCTGAAACATTTTTTTTCCATATGTTTTAATTCATCAGTAATATTAATATGTGTTTTGTGTCTTTGTTTAGTTTTTTTTTAATGTAGTGGTATACAGCATATTGCACAAGCCAGTACAGCTAAAGTGTATTTATGTGAACAGTGTACAACTATTATTTAAAGGGCCCCTGTCTTAAAGGAAAAAAATAAGCATGAAATGGTAATTTAGATTCAAAATAAGTATTCTCCAACGTTTTAGAAGAATCAAATGTCTCCGTTAGGGTTAAATCGCAGGTAAAACTACATTTTTACTTGAGTACAGCTTTTCTCCGCCCTTTGGTAATCTCCGGATAATTTCGTTCTTAAAACCCCTGTGACTTCACTGCGTGTATAGTCATTTTCAGCTTCAACAGGAACACCTCGGATAATTCACGGATGTATGTACGTAGTCGAATTACCTCGGCCATTTCCATAAACGGGACTTCTTTTGTGACCGACGTCAAAACAAAGATGGCAGCTCGATTGATAGCTCACTATATTATGATGCCTGTAAAACATCACTTTGTGGCTGCTTCAAATGTAACTCATCATAACTTTAATTTACCCACGCAGCAAATACACTGCTGTCAAACGACTCCATTGTTAATGTTTTGTGTGAACTATATTTAAACCATATTCTTCTGCTCGCGGCGAACAAAACGATCGTAATTTCTGTATGACTGCACCAGATACATCCGAGGGATGATTGTCCCGAGGACGGAATTATACGAGGAGTTCCGATCGTCGCAGCTTGTGGGTAGTGAACACTTTGTGACGAAACTAGTGTGACAGTTTTACTCAATTGATACCACTCCGCTAATTTCACGTAGTTCGGCTAGATACATAATACATTGTCTAAGTTTACTTACGTTTCGCCAACATTGCCAAGAAGCGTGGGAAATAGTTAGAATTTAAAAGACAGTAATGTAAGTTGTTAAAACAGTTCTATTGTTCTAAAACATTTGCAAATAATGCAATAGTGTAATATTTCTGTCTAGTTGTTATGTCGCTTGTTTATATGATTCAATGTAAAGCACCGTATTGAGAGTTAATGGTTGCCGCATAATTAAATATGACGCTGATGATGGAACCAGTAGAGTTTATTGAACGGCATTACTGGAGAGTGTCGGAATGGTGCTGACCGTCAAGGTGATCAAATCAAAGGCGAAAACTGCTTATATATTGATAGGTTACCGGGACTTTGGTTAGTATAAGGCTATTAGGAGAAACTCAAACGGGCACATTGGATTCAGACATACATGCAATCCTCGTTCAGACATGCAGCTTCTCCATACCTTCATTACATATTCATAGTACCGGGTCGCAGTAGTAATAAATAATAAGAAGCCAGTTGATTTAACCCATTGACGTTGTACTAGGTCATAGTAGGACTGAGTGTTGTTTCAGGTGTGGGCCCGTATTAGTTCAACGATAGTTTTTACAGACTGGGCTGTTGTACGAGTGTTGGACCGGGTCTGTATGTTTAAGCCATACCGCGTAATAGGACCTGGTATGATTACCCGGATGTTAATGATGACAGTCGCGAAAACTTCACGCTGGCTCTATTTATAAAATTCATTTTAACAAAGGTTGTTAACTTGACAAAAATATATATGTAAAAAGTATAAAGTAGCATTGATTAAAATGGAGACATAAACCAAAGTAAATAAAGCGGCTTTGCAATGCAGTACAACGTAAAATTCCCGGGTTGTAACCGTCTGCAATACATTTTCTGATAAGTTTTGTAAAGTGGTCAGAAAAGTTATTGAGACCCTTAATTTTCTTTAACTTGTATAAAACATTTCCATAAAATGCAGGAAGACATAAATAATATACACGGTGGCTCTAAACATGTATAAATACAATTGAAACATAAAAATGTGCATTCACTGCCAAGTGACATAACACGGGTTTTACATGTTCGGTTCATCAACCAGAAGTCACTCAAATACAAGAATCAAAAGTTCTAAATAACAGTGTTTTAAGATTTTCTTGAAATTATCTATAGTATCACAACTTCTCAGTTCCTTTGGGTTATTTATTCCATAACCCACTGTTTTAAAACTCCTGTCACCAAAAGGTTTTTGCGTTTGTTAAATGGTACATCTTAACAGCCTGTGACAAAGTCTGACGATCTCAACCTAACGTCTTGGTACCTGTCCAGATAATAGTTCAGTTAAATAAGCTGGGGCTGGCCCTTCTGAACAATTGAACGTGACTGCCAAAATCTTGAATTTAATTCTGGCTTTGATTGGAAGCCAATGAAGTTGTAACAATGCTTGTTTTGAACTATCATACTCGCTAAGTTTTAGGACAAGTTTTGCACACATATTTTGTATCCTTTGCATCTTTTGAGTATCACATTTAGGAATACCAAACAGAATTGCATTACAATAGTCCAGATGGTAAATAACGAGTGACAATACTAGAATTTCAGTTGCATCCTTAGTTAGGTATTTTTGATGTTTTTGATACGGAGATAATTAAACATTGCAGTCTGACATTTCCGCTTTACATGATCTTTAAAGGTGAGGTTTCCATCCAAGAATGCTCCCAGATACCTGATACAGCTAACATACTTAATATTGTTACCAGCAATGTTTATTTCTGTAACTGAACATTTTTCAAGTTGCTGCCTACTACCAAATAAAATACACTCGGTTTTTGAAGAATTCATTTTAAGTTGTTGTTGTTTTTTTTTTTGCTTCATCTAGTTATCTATGTGTGATGCACAACTTTCCAGTTCACGAATTGCTTGTTTCTCACTTTCTGCAGATGTTGGTTGAAATCTTTTGTTAGCGATGTGATGGTCTGCAAAACCATACACTGAGACTGACTGGGGAATAATGTCAAATAGAGTGCCCGTATAGGTCAGATAGAGCCAAGGCCCTAGACAGCTACCCTGGGGAACGCTACATTGCAGAGGACGAGGAGTCGAGACAGCTGCTTCTACACTTACACTACAACTGTGTGGCCTAAGATAGGAGTCAATCCAATTGATGGTCGTACCAAACAGTCCGTACTGAGAACTTAACACTTGCACCAGAATGTCTACAGTGTCAAAAGCGGCAATGAAGTCCAGTGCAATAAGAGCACTGACCTCTTGGTTTGCCATGCTATCCAGCAAGTCACTCACCAATCTTAGCCAAGCCGTTTCACAAGAGTGATATCGCCTGTAAGCGGATTGATTCTTGGGAAGAAGGTGATTTTCACTGACGTGTTCGTTTAGTCTAAAAAGGGCTGCCTTCTCTATGAGTTTCGATAGGAACGGTAGATTGCTCACGGGACGATAGTTGGAAAGCACAAGATCAAGTCGTGCCTTTTTCAATAGAGGTCTTACTATTGCATGATTCTATTTTGATGGAAAGATTCACAAGGTTGGTTATTAAAGGCAACAATTCATCAAGATGCATGTTCAGTATTTTTGTTGGCAATTTGGCAAGTTTACAAGATTTGGTTTGAAGCTTAATGTTAATGTTTTCACTTGTTCAGTACTTAAATCTCGAAAAGACTCTAGGTGTTGAGTATCCCTAATTTCAGGTATATAACTTTCATAGTTTTTAAGTGACTCGCGAGTTTTGTCGATTTTATCTATCTTTTCAGCCAGTAAAATGTTACTTTCCGCAGGTGGCATTGGATTCTCAGACTTAGTCCCAGTAAGTTCGAACACCAACTTGTACACTTGTTTTGAATCGCCCTTAGAACTTGTTACTTTGTCACTGATCACTGTACTTTTTCCATTACAAATTTCATAATTATACTTGAAATGTAGCTTTTTTTTACAGTGTCAAGTTGATGTGGTTGCCTGTATCTCCTTCATACTCGTTCCGCTATAGCAGTAACCTTTTAAACTGAGTATGTCAGCATTACACCATGGTTTAGGTGCACGACAAAGCACAGTTAATTGTGTCTAAGGTGCATGTGTATCAAGAACTAACTCTAGTTCCGTTGCAAACAAATCTACATAAGCATGTACACCATCATTTTCTACTTACATGTTGGTAAGGTCTTTTGAAAAAACTCATCATGATCAATCTGTTTAAAGTTTCTTAATTTCACAGTTTTGCTGGTTACATTTTCTTGTTGTACATTAAGGACATATTTTACAACACTGTGATCTGAAATAAATGATCCAGGTTCACAAGACAGAATTTCCACTCCATTCGTAGCTTCCGTAATAACTAGGTCGAGGTTTTGGCCAGCAGTATGGGTAGAAAAGCTAACATGTTGAACCAGATCCATTGCACATAAAGAGTTTTTGAATTCTGAAATTGTAGTGCTATTTTCGTTAATATTAGATTGAAGTCACCCATTATTATGATCTTAGTATACCTTGATAGTGTGTCTTTCATAAACTCAAAGAAATCTGGGACAAATTGAGTAGGACTCGAGACTGTTTACGATCTATAAATGCCGACCACATTAATTGTTATGTATTTTATTATCAATTGCCATATACCAAATTGAAAAGTGTGTGATGTTCCAAAAGAGAGTCTGCACATCCTTACCCCTGAACGACAGGTTACTGCAATACCACCCACGACCCTGTCTTTCTTGTTTGCCACACTAATTTTATAGCCGTTTTGATTAAAATCTGAAGTGTTATATTGATGTTCTTTAGTGTGAGTACCACGTTTCTGTGAGAAGTACTTTCTCTTCTCGGAGATTCTGTCCTATAGGCTCACTTTTGTTTACTTGGGATCTATAGTTTAAAGTTGACTTTTTCGTTTCCGTTGTTCAGTAATAATGTATTGTCTAGTTTAATTTTGATTAAATTTTCCATGTGAACACCAAACTTTCTTTTCGTCCTTTTAATTCTCAGACGGCCTGTTGTTTGCCCCTATACGTTAAAGGATTTACACATTATCAGTCGTAGCAAGATAGACCTGAGTCAAATGTGTAAAAAAAGAAAATGTATCAGTAACTCAGTTGGAAAGCTTACCAACCCAGGATATATTTCATGCTGTTACATTACGCTGACAAAAGTTCACGTTATTGCTGTTACTGCTGTGTCTGGAGAAACGAGCAATCAGTTACACTTATTACACTTATCGTGGAGATGGGTTCTGTGCCGTTGGACTTGAGCAGCAAAAGTTTACCCACCATGGATTACTGGCTGTCCAGATTTATAACAGAGTGGAGACGAAAGGATGGATCCTTATCCTCCAAACACTTCAGCGCGGGGTCTAGTGTGATCACGTTTGCTGATTGCCAATTCAATTCAAATTAAATCAATATTGCTCATGTCACCAGGATGTTTACCAATAGGATCTAAGCGGTAAACAATAGCTCAAGTGGAAAAGCGTCGGCTTGCGGATCGGGAGGTTGCGGGTTCAAAGCCCTGCCGGGTCAAACCAAAGACTTTAAAGTTGGTAGTTGTGGCTTCCCTCCTAACGCTCGGGGCTAACGCACTACGACTGACTCGTCGGTGTCAGTATAATAGACCGGCCAAGTTCAGTCCCTGGGCACCTCATAAGTGCCCCTGTGCTATAATTAAAGAAATGTCGCTGCAAAGTATCAGCAAAAATGCCGGCAAATCCCATCCCATTCAATAGCGGTAATCAGAAATACGGTTCATCAAGCAATAATCTAAACAAAATGCCTTAAAAATCCAATGTCACATCAAAAACTGTCGTGATTGTCGGAATAGAAAACTGTCATCAGATAATAGTCTAACCGAATGGTCGTTTTCTTGGTCAGCTAATGTTGTTGTTTTATACAACATTTAGGATCAACATTTAACAAAAGATCGCTTAGCAAAAAGGGATAAATATTACCAGAGCCGGGAGTCGTATGAATCATTTTGAAGTAAACTTTGGTCATTCTGATAAAGAACTAGTCTGAGTTTAAAATTTATTTGCACTACTACAGCAGCAGCAGCAGCAACCCCAGCTGGAAGCAAAATAGCCGCAAATCTAGAATCAGCATCAACAACAGCAGAAAATCTAGCAGGGCAACACCAGCAGCAACAACACCAGCAGCAAATCTAGTAGAGCAACCCAAACAGCAACAACAACAGCAGCAGCAACAACAACAGCAGCAGCAAATGCAACAACCCCAGCAGCAGCAACAGCAGCAGAAAATCCAGCAGCAGCAAAACCAACAGCAGCAACCCCAGCAACAGCAGCAGCAGCAGAAAATCCACCAGCAGCAAAACCAATAGCAGCAACCCCAGCAACAGCAACACCAGCAGCAGCAACAGCAGCAGCAACAACAGCAGCCAATGCAGCAAATGCAGCAGCTTATCCAACAGCAGCAGCAGCAGCAGCAAAACATCGGTAGCAATTGCAGCAACCTCAGCAGCAGCAACAACAGCAGCAGCAACCCCAGCAGCTGCAAAGCCAGCAGCAGCAAAACCAACAGCAGCAACCCCAGCAACAGCAGCAGCAGCAGAAAATCCAGCAGCAGCAAAACCAATAGCAGCAACCCCAGCAACAGCAACACCAGCAGCAGCAACAGCAGCAGCAACAACAGCAGCCAATGCAGCCAATGCAGCAAATGCAGCAGCAAATTCAACAGCAGCAGCAGTAGCAAAACATCAGTAGCAATTGCAGCAACCTCAACAGCAGCAACAACAGCAGCAGCAACCCCAGCAGCTGCAAAGCCAGCAGCAGCAACAGCAGCAGAAAATACTGCAGCAGCAAATCCAACAGCAGCAACAGCAACAGCAGCAATGCCAGCAGCAGCGAAAAAAACAACATTCAAACACCTATTTACTTGTGTCTTTAGCTGACCGACTGCTTGCCGTCGTCGGATACCCACGCTCGACTATTGCGTTTTACTTCATTCGTCGACCGTGGGTTTATTGGTAAATTTCCTGTCGTCTTATCGAACCTAAAAGAACAAGAACTAGGCCGATATTCCACAGTTCCGCGATGCGTGATCCGTGTCCGGTATTTTTACTTACCAAAGATATCGTGGGATATATTCCATTCGTCCGTGTCCGTTCCACGTCCGTGTCCGTGTCCGCGACGTTTCGCTCGGTTAGCGAATTTACACGTACACGGACAGATCCCGGATGCACATTGTACATGATACATGACTCGCTCAAAGGCAGCAAACAAGTTAATTGCCAAAGATATTTCAGACAGAAATAATTGAAATTTTAGGGAAAACGAGGCAATTTTTGATGTCACTCATAGCGACCACAAAGACACGTCGATATTGAAGAACATATGGCATTCAGCGGCAAAATCACTAAAGAAGGACGGGATAATTTCAGGTAATTTACTGATTTTGTTTTAAAATATAGATGCAAATATTGACCAGACAGTTATTTAAAAAATCTAATGGCGTGATTTTGTGGATAAAATGTAAGTCATTTAAAAATAATTAATATTTATTTTTTAAATTATTGTCAATCATGAGCGTATTATTAGCAGTTTAATAATCAATTATTAAGTCATAATATACATTTTCTAGCATCAGATGTTGGTACATCCTAGGAAAGTAAATTACGAACTTAATATTGTCCTTTTTATAGGTGATGACATTAAAGTGTGCTGGAGCTCACTGCGTGACACATATGTAAAGAAAAGAAGGGAACTGTCAGCCAAGAAATCAGGAAGAGCAGTAACGGCATCTGTCCGGTGGCAATTGAAGGATGTGATGGATTTTTTAGATACATATATGAAAGAGGCCAGGTAAAAAGCAGCATTATTAGAACTTTCTTCTGCAATTAAATCCCTCATTAATTGGCCAATTGATTTCAAACTTTCAGGAAGTATAATTGTGTATAAAGGGGAGATAATTCAGATTGTGTTTGGTTTTATTCAGTTGTTGCCCTTTTAAGATGTTTTATTCAATACTCTTTTAATGGCTAAAATGTCAATAAATGTCTGATAAAGAAGTAAGACTACATTAATGTGTATTTTGTTGCTTATTTCCATGAAAAAAATCTTATAAGTATTCTCTACATTCGTGTGCTTGATAATATATATATATATATATATATATATCTTTATTTCCTCCTTTCTACAGAAGAGTACATTAGAAATACACATACATAGATGCAAGTACAACATGAACATCTAATAACCCCACATGTCACAGCTAAGGTGAATAAGAAGTATATAGAAAAGAAACACTAATACTGAAAAGGATTAATATACAGCACCAATGTTCAAAAAGGCAAAGATAGATACAAACACCCAGACGCGCGCGCGCGCGCGCACACACACACACACACACACACACACACACACACACACACACACACACACACACACACACACCACACACACACACACACACACACACACACACAAGCCCGCGCGCTCACGCGTGCGCAGACGCACACATACAAAACCATACACATATATATGTTAGCAAAGTGAGATGAGTAAAATACGTACATATATATGTTTACAAGTAAAGAATCAGCAGTATAATTATTTGACGTTTATGATTACAAAAAATAATGAAATGATTAATTTCACCTACTTATATCTTGTGGAAGCAAGATCTAGAAATGAAATCTTCATAAATGAATGTGATAAATAAATGATATTTATGCACTCACAATTAAATGCTCAAACTTGCCGAAACGAAAAACAAGAAGAGCGTTCATTACTAAAAATTCATATGTCAAGATTACGATTTACTATAGTCAATACATGGGCAAGAAATAAAAATTAAATGAAAGAATAGAAACAACACACATAAGTACTTACAAATGTAAACACTGCCATAATAAATATATATAATGAAAGGCAATGCTCATGAAGTCTTCATATTTTCCTTGAAGAAGAGATGCAAGAAACGGATTTCTTAACCCCAAATAAAGATTAACTTAGTTTGGGTACTCATACTTAAAAGGTAATTGGATACAACACAACCAAATGTTGTATAGAGCTTATTATAAAACATGACGTGAAATTCGCACATTCCTTGACAGTCTATAATTGTGTGGTTAGGAAGTGACGTTACTAATAACAAATTAGTACAATTTTTACATTGGTCAATCATTACTGTTATATGCAGTATATAGCACATTCACAAACCATACACTAACAAAGTTGAATCATTTTGAAATCATTTTCAGTACCTACAGCAACATGGAGCCACATAACATGTCTGATGATGATTGCATCGTGGCCGTCTGTGCTGCAGTTGTGTCTTTCTGCAGGAGATTGTGGTGAAACAAAGATGTTTCACAGTGCATTTCGTTATTGTAACTGAAACTCCAATTTTGGTATAGAAAACTCTCCGTCTATTCGCTAGTATCCCGAAGGCAATATCCACAACACGCAACACAATATATTTTGGCATTATAAGATAAAGCCATCCGACTTTATCCTAGATAGACTGACAAACTTCCGGTATGAACTTATACATTGTTGGTTGACCAACCCTGTAAGAAAATGCCAGGGATTAATATGATTCCCAAGTTGCTAGGAATCTGAAATATACATAAATAGTTGAAAAATAGCATGTCAGTATAGACTCAGAGCATGTATGTAATCGTTTCAGTTATGAAAAAAGCCAGTGCAGGAAGTCGACACAGTCGAAACAAGTCAGTGACAGTCGTAGTGAATCGCCTTTGTGTACGCTACCAAAGGACGACGCCATATTTAAAACATCTTCAAGTTCCGAATCAAACCATAAGATAAAAAAAAAAGACAAAGAAGCTATGTCCGAGTTTGAGTCGGCTTTCTTGAAAATACCAAATCGCAGGCTTCACGCATTGATTCTCATCTAATAGATCAACCTAGAAGGGACGCATTGGATGCGTTCTTTGAGAGTTGTTCCTTGAAAGCAAAACAACTGCCCAAGGTAAAGCAGTCATGACTGCAAATACGGGTGGCTATGCTTCTGTACAATGCAGAAACATGTAAATACCTGCAGCCATGTACCCAATGCCAATGACTATCACATCCCAACCAACCTGCCTACAACAGCAAATGTACCAACACCAACAACCATTTGTCACCCATTCACAGATTAGCTGCAGTGGCAATGTGGTCAATGGAAGTAGTAGTACAGAGGCTACATCAGGGTTGGATGTTTTGAGTATGGTCATGACGATATTACAATAGAAATATCGTAGACATTTTTAAGAACAAAATGTTATTCAGTTCATTTTTTTTTTTGAGCGTAAACAACGCATGTTTGTGAGAAATAGTCTCAGCATTTTCAATTTGTGTTTTTGTTCTCGTAACTTTCCATAAAATGTCAAAATAAATGCGGACTTTCAAGAAAGTTGTTGTTTTAATAATAATAATTATGCTTACCTTAAGCAAACAGCAAGTCGTAGTTTTGCGGATATGGGTTCCCTGGATTGGTATTGTTTCGTCAGTTGTTCTTCTACCAGTGACAGCACATGTCTGAATTGTTGTCTATTTAATCTAAATTAAGTAGGGAACTCCTCGGCAGATAATTCCAGCTCTCTTATCAGATGGTAGAATGTTGAAGCTGCGAAAGATCTGAGAGTGACGGGTTTCTTTACGGGGCTGCTAACATAGGAATTTATCCGTCATCGCACTCAATCCACACTTTTACTACAACAAAGATCCTACGCAGAGAACAAACTGCCACTACGTGGTATCCTCAGCAACCTCGTGGCAAGACAGGAAGTGATGACCTATGCAAGCCAGATGTATCCAAACGATTTCCTGCAGTTTCTATGTCATTTCGCGAACGCCGTCAGATGTCCGTACGGGCACCTACTCGTTGATCCGAAACCCACCACATCGGAACAATTATGCAAGCGCACAGGTGAGAGATGCCACCAGACCACAACTTTTTGAAAAAGCCGTAACTTGGGAACAAAGGGTCGAGTATCCCGAACTTTCTATCGACTAAACGTCGGAAGAATCGCAGAAAAGCGATAATAGTACGCACGTTGCCAGGAACCTTTGCGCGTTAGAGGCTGAAATTATGTCATGCGACGACTGCGGAACTGTGTTATCAGACACGCATCACTTACAAAAGCACGTCAAAGCATGGAGCCCATAATAAAAGTGGTATCAGACGGCAAACTGGCGAATAAGCGACGACGGTGGTTACAAGACCTCGTTGACGAGGAAGCTATCGACCTAATGTCATACGACGAAGACACGGACCGTAATACCGACTACAAAGACCATGGTGATGAATTCGAAGATGCTGACAACACGAACATAAAATCGAGTTTTATTGGGGGACAGTTCAATGGTGTATAAGCCAAGTGTAGAAAAATGACGGACACACTTCCAATCCATGGCTGAAGACAAAGTACGTCCAAATAACAGAGGACACTACATTGTGGAATCAGGTGGTAACTCTAGGGAACCGAAAACTGGGTTCATCACACCCGTTGAGAGAGATATAGCCTTAGCCAACTCAATGCTGGACATTAAAACGAAGGATAGAAATACGTCAGCTTTACAGCTCGTCACACCCGTTAGTCAGGATATCGATTTGGCCAAGTCGGGTCTTTAAAGAAGGGCGAAAGAAAAGAAGACTTTACTATGAGACCACCCGTTATTTCGGCAAGCACAAAAATGTGACATTGACAATCCTAACAGGACAATATTTGTGTGGAACGTTACCTTTACGTGTATTAGCTAGATCCATATTGTAAGGTGTGCGAGTGTGTGTACTTATTACAACGTTTCGGTTGTACCTGTGTTATTGTTTTATATAATCATTAAATATTAGAAAACATAAATGCTAATCTGCGTTTTGTCATTCTTTTTGCAGCCAATGTTGTTGTTTTTTCAATTTGTAATACAGTAGAATTTTAAAATAATTAAACTGATTGCGTTTTATTAAAATAACGCCGATTGTAGTAGATAACTCGAACGATAGCCAATCAAAGGAAGCCGTTATCTTACGGTTTGTATAGGCGTATTTACCAAGCAAGCGTCTCTGCGTTACTGACGTTTGTAAGATGTGCCGTTAGCGTCATTTTCGTACAAGCCAAACTCCTGTACGACGTGGCCGTTCCAAAGTTCTCACGCTCGCGACTTCGTTACTAAACATAAACGGTGACGCGCGAGTGACTCGCTCCCCTACCTCCCTCCGCGGATGATGCTATGACGTTGCGCCGCGATGTAGGTAGCTGTTCGTTCAGACGTTCTCACTCTCGCGCCATAGATACTAAATACAAACGGTGACGTATTACCAATAGTTACCACTCCCCATCGTTTGTTTGCTAGAAAAACCTTCAGGAAGTGCGAGGTTGGAGCGCTCCACAAACTAGGTTTTACCACCCCAGTTGGCCCTTTGCCGATTGACCGTTCCAAGGCGGTAACTGATGTTTTTTCTTTATGTGTGTTATGTCTCGTCTCTGTGTTTTTAGCACATTTGCATTTACCTTGTTTCCCTTTGTCTACTGGTAGATAAAATTTAAATATCTGTGAAAATTTTGATAACACCTTTCTTATTTACCTATTTATAATAACGTGCCCATTAGTAAATATATAATTGTGATGTTTACGACACCACAAAAGTTTATTGTATGTTTTTTATAATACCGTGCCCTGTCGTTTTATATATAATATAATAATTCGGATCTTTGTATATGTATTGGGACTGGTGTGGGTTAAACCAAAGTTCTGTATACCTTATTCACACTTTGAACATTTGTCTTTGCATAGACGAATATCATGATTGTTAACTTCTGAACTATGTAGAACACTTCTTAAAGTTAAAAAGAAATGCTAATTCGAAAAAAAAAACGTGCAACAGTAAATGCTTTTCTAAGTTTCCTATCTATGTTTCTATCAATATTCGTGTCCGTAGGACATATTTCTAGAGATTTTGATATACTCATTTAAAATAAATCATGTTTGTACCTGTTATTCTTTAAAACATAAACCAAATATATAAATATATAAATAGTCCTCGTCAAGTGAGTGCTGTTACTGTGGCATTTTTTTCACATTAAAAAAATCCACAATTTATTATTTGATGTTAATTGAAAAGTTCTACATAACAACAGTCATGCTACTTTTTCGAAACACCCGTTTTATATTATAAATATTATAAATAAAAATGATTCAGTTCTCAATGACAACTACAATGTGGCCTTTAAATGAGGCATATATATATACATTTGAATGTGTATATATTTTGTAAATGATATCAAGTCTTTTGCGTGGCATGTTAACACTGGATTCTTTAACTGAACTATCTTTAATTCAAACCTGTAATAAAGTCCAATCTGCGAATAATGATCATCTTTACAACAGTTTGTATTGATAAATTACATGAACTAGTTAACCTGTAATACCCTTGGAAGGGGGCCATTCTCTGATAGGGACTCATGTACGGTCCACATGGTATAAGTAAAACCTAGTTAACCTGTAATATCTGTGGAAGGGGGTCATACTCCGATAGGGACACATGTACAGTCCACATGGTATAAGTAAAACTTAGCTAACCTGTTATATCTGTGGTCGGGGATCATACTCTGATGGAGACTCATGTACGGTCCACATGGTATAAGTAAAACCTAGTTAACCTGTAATACCTGTGGAAGGGGGTCATACTCTGATAGAGACACATGTACGGCCAACATGGTATAAGTAAAACTTAGTTAACCTGTAATATCTGTGGAAGGGGGTCATACTCTGATAGGGACTCATGTACGGTCGATATGTTATAAGT
This sequence comes from Sinonovacula constricta, assembly GCA_007844125.1. NCBI lineage: Eukaryota > Metazoa > Mollusca > Bivalvia > Cardiida > Solecurtidae > Sinonovacula > Sinonovacula constricta. The sequence continues at coordinate 64,635,660 of CM017559.1, read as the reverse complement.
AAAACCTAGTTAACCTGTAATACCTGTGGAAGGGATCATACTCTGATAGGGACTCATGTACGGTCCACATGGTATAAGTAAAACCTAGTTAACCTGTAATATCTGTGGAAGGGGGTCATACTCTGATAGAGACTCATGTACGGTCCATATGTTATAAGTAAAACCTAGTTAACCTGTAAAACCTGTGGAAGGGGGTCGTACTCTGATAGAGACACATGTACGGTCCACACGGTATAAGTAAAACCTAGTTAACCTGTAATACCTGGAGAAGGACTCATACACTGAGAAGGGACACATGTATAATCCACATGTGTACATAGCGTGGTATGAAACGGACGTGTTTACGCAAATAAGATGTTATGCAAATACGTTTTATACCACAATGGATAGCACACAAATACGGATTATCAACAATGAAAGCCTCGTTAAAGGTGTTATCCGACAGTTTGTCTATATCTAATATTTAACAATATCTGACCTCTGTTTATTGTGTTTGGGCATAATTTCTGTAGAAAAACTTCATACTTTAGTATGAGCTTTGAAGTATTTCCTACTATTATATATAGCCAACTGCGTTTCATTGAGAAATAAAAAAGCAAGCACGTGACCAGGATGAGCAAATCTGATTAAAACAAACCACGCAGGTTGTGATTATTTACACTTAAGTATAGGCTTATGCAGCAATTATTCACACGTTCCTACCAAATAGAGGAAAGATGTTGTTACATGTATTAGGAATAGACAAACTGTCGGATACACGTTACTACTGTGTGGTCAGTATGTATGTACAATACAATATAACAGCCAAGACAATAAAATACACTTTGTATTCTTGTTTATAAACAATTATTAAGACTGTAACTATTAAACAAGTCGTTTGATAGACGGGAGAGTCGTCAAATCTGTTAATATAATGTAACGAAGGCAACAGTTCGCTTCCACTTCTGCTATATCAGCCACAACCAGATACTCGACATGTCTTTCTCTCTCCAACACCGGCCCATCATCATGTATAACATAAAGTAGGTCAAATTTGCATTTTCCTAAGTATAACTTTGTATTGTACACAAATCATAAAGAGTAAATGTGTCAAATATACTTTCGAATACTTCACAAGTTACCTGACTTTGGTAATATACGCCAATATATATTTTACATTGACTTTAAAGGGGGCATCCAACAGTTTGGACAAAACATGTTTTCTTATATTTACCAAAACGTCATAATTGCATGAAAGGTCCTGCAAAATGTGGTTCATTGTTTCCCTAGATCTTTGAAGCACAAATCCCCACTCCTCATCGTAAACGGGCATTTCGTATCTGAGTCAAGCTGCAGAGATAGTTGGTAATTTAAACTAAGAAACCTACGTGACTACTCACAAATTGCTTGACAGTTTAAAAAACATTTGCCGTGAATGTTTACTATACTAAACGCAGCAACTACAGTAGTGCAAGGAGTTTTTTTTCCTGTTTCAATGTTCATTATTTGGCATATGAACAAATTTAAAAATACAGTTAGTCAATAGTGCAACTAAAATTTATAAGATACAGTCAATTCCATGGATTTCTTCCTGTTTACATTACGGATTACATACGGAAAACTTATACAATAAACAATGTATATATCTCTGTATACATGCCAGGACGGAGGTAAATATCGGTTCATTACACATACATGCAGATAAAGAAAGTTCTAGGTTTACCCAGACGATTTGGCGACAAGGAATCTATTAACTTCAGCTGTCAGCACTGTTTATCGCTTGGCATTCTAGCTCTTCAATAACATACTTATTGTGGATGTGATATTTTTATTTTGAGTGGAAGATCGATTTGTTTTTCATTAAGTGTTTTATTACAATGCTAAATCACAAGATGCGTATAGACTACTGCGCATCAATATCTATAACCATGCAGTATTCAGCAGTATATCAGCAAAGCCAAAATCTGTTTCTTCGTACCTGTGACATATTGTCGTCCGGCCTTACTCAAGGGACACACAACTGTGGTACGACTTTTTTATTTCTCCAATATATTTCGGGTTGATTATCTCAGACCTTAAACACATGCTTATTTTCGTCCGTAGTATACCTCTATCATCATCATATTCTCGAATATTCATCAGCCGTCATTTGTGAACCTTTCAATGATCTTTCGACCACGCCTACAGTATGTTATACCTTTTGAGACACATTGTTTTCATACCGTTTTTAGATGTCGCAACAAATTAAATGATATCAAGTTCTGTTTGCCTCACAAGCACTGCTCAACCACTTATAACATAAGATCGTGTTGGTGACGATGCCAAACCACTAGTTGTCGGGGATCTCGTCGATATCCAAGAGACTGGGCTCGTATGGACTGAAAGGACTCATTAACTCGTCCTGGGTGAGGAATGTCTTCACAGTGGAGCCGGTACTCACGTGCCGGGTGCTGGGTTCGACCACCTTGCGGTGCAAGGACTTAGGGTGCACGCAAAGGTTGATGATCGGTGCTCTGGCTGAAAATGTAATAAAACATCTGTCATAATCTTCCTTCAATGTGTTGTATCAAAAATATATAAACATACAAGTTAGTTTCCGCAAAGATTATAAGATTAACACAGTTTTATGCGACATGAACACAGTTGGTCTGCTTTGCATAGCATAGATGTGTCTTTTAATTTGAGACATGGGAGCTGGTTGGGTTCTGAGTGTCATCTCCGCTAATCCCGTTTCACGGTAATCGTGATAGATTGAAGCAAATACTGGACATTTAAAGCACATATATTTCACGGTTTGTATTGTCTTACAATGGAGATGTAAACAACCTTTTCTTGCACTAAATTATACGTTCATATGCGCACCCAATTCTGCTACACCTAATCGACCCTTATCTTCACATAGTCACGATATTCAAAGATTCAGTGAAACAATCTGCTTCTCGACAAATTTTTTGTTTCCCTACCATGACTCTTCTTTATGTTAAATATAAAGCAGGTCATATTTGCATTTTCCTAAGTATTAATTTGTACTGTGCTGTTTAGATGACAAATCGTAAAGGGTAAATGTGTCAAATATATTTTCGAATGTCCCATACTTGACTTGGATATGTATATTTACACACCTTTTTAAACTTTATATTGAACTTAAAGGTATCACGTCATTTTTTTCATTTTTAACTTAATCTCAAAATGAAAAACACAAAACATATTTCAATAAAAACTTTATTTAGAGCATAACGCAAATGTATCCTTCACCTTGAGTCATGGGAGCACGTCCTTGGGTTCTGAGCGTCATCTCAGTTAGTTCAGTTTCACGGAAATCGTTTGGTGGGTGTTGCAGATAGGCTGAAACACAAAGTTATTGACATTTAAAGCGCATTTATTTCACGAATTGTATTGTCTTACAATGGAGAAAATGATGTAAACATTTTTTCTTGCACTAAATTATACGTTTATATGCCATAATTTTTTTAAAAATACATCAGGGCATGGGTAAGATGTTGTTACTTGTATTAGATATAGACAAACTATCGATATATGGAGCTCCTGTGTGGTCAAAATGTATACATGTATAAATAAAATATAAATGTATAAACAAAATATAAATACCAAGACAATATACACACATGTTGTCTTCTTTTTTTAACAAATATTAACACTGCTTCTATTAAACATGTCGTTTGATACATGGAAGAGTAGTCAAATCCCTCGGTAAAATAAAAGGAGGTCGACACGTGTCTTAAATGATATGTCAACAAGTCGCGTCTAGTCCTGCGACACCTGAGCAACGCTTATCTCAACATTGTCACGATATCAAAGACTCGGTGATGACAATCGCCTTCTCTACAAGTCTGTCTCTCCCCCAACCTGGCCCTTCTTGAAGTATGAAATAAAGTTGCTAAAATTTGAATTGCATTGTACTGTTAACATGAAAATTCATAAAAGAGTAATTTAAAATATTACCTTCGAATACCCCACAAATTACATGATTTTGGTTAGTATATTTACACACAAAGGTACTATTTATACTGACCTTAAAGGTATGCACGTCATTTATTTTTGTATTTTAACTAAATCTCAAAATAAATAAAAAAAATCGATGGAAACAAGTTTTATCTAGAGTATAACACGTATACGTCCTTTACCCTGAGTCATTTGTTCTGAGCGTCATTTCCGCTTGCCTATGTAGTGCAAATTAAACGATGCAAGTAACGAGTTCGCCCGAGTCAGGTAATTACTTCCCTTTATACAAATGTACCGCCCGAGATATGAAATTACTCCCCTTTAATAATTGTCCAATTTTCTAGATAGTACACTCTACCTGTCGGAACGTAAAACTAAATCTGGATATATAATTGCAGTTTTTACAAGTCGAGAGATGCGAGAGGAAACTCTCATATTTTGCTTGCTGACCATCGCTTGGTTAGTTATAAGCGGTCCGAGATCCAGGCTTCTGTTATCGGGCCTTTTGAGGTTACAGGTGCAAGCCGGTCAAGCTTCCAGTGGGCTTTGGCAGTGGGATCGTTCGCGAAGGCACGCCTACAAGCCCCAGAGTCGGAAGGCCGCGCTTAATCCGGTAGCTAAAGAGGGCTGGTGCTCTGAAGTTGTTGGTGCAAGCCGGCCAGGCTTCGAGTGGGCAACGGCAGTGGGATCGTTCGCGAAGGCGCGCCGTACAAGCCCCGAGAAGGGAGGCCGCGCTTAATCCTGCACTAGGAGCGTGCGTGCCTGGCATTGTATGTGTTGCGTTAGTGTGCTAGGTAGGATTCTGTTAGCTAAGTAGGCTTGGTGTAGTGTGTGTCGGCTCCCTCCATTCTGTATTGTTCCGTTACTTCGTAGTGCTCGGGCGCACATAGGTTCGTTTGAGATCAGGCAGACCGTGTATAGTTTTTGCATGCTTATTTGTATAACTAGGTCGTATTGAAACCGTCTCGTATTGAAACCGTCTGTGTGTGTGTGCGCCCAGCAACTCGTGCCCCGCTCGGCACGTTACACCTAGTTTTACATAAATCGTTTGGTGGGTGTTGCAGATATGCTTAAGCACAACTGTGAGGTCTGAACCTTAAAGCAACTTGGTCAAACTGTTGTGTAGGTGCATTCACAAAACACCACACGAGCAGAACTTTACCTGTATTTAAATTACTGCGTCACTGTTGGGACAATAAGCATGTTTATAAAGACTGGCGCGTACACTGAACATACATAAGCGCATGCGCAGTTCTGAGATACACTAGGATGTTGTTACGGGAAAAGATACTTGGTTTTAATCATCCCTTCCTTGACAAATGGTGGGAAGAGGCAGGCACATATGTCTAAGGAACTCCCATCTAGTCATAATCATTACAATGACTTACCTTTTCAGGCAAATATATAATTAATGAACCCTGTAATGTAAGAATTACGTGTCTTAATTCGTGATCCCTTACGTTACTAATTTGGAGATATCGTATTGGTCTATGTGCGATCTTACGGCTGCTTTAAGCAGGTAATGCAAAACCTATTAATGTTTATAGCTTGAACGTTTTTCTTTTATATGTTGTTTATTTATGGACATCGTACGTCTGGTATACCCCTGTGTACCATAATGTTGTAAATTTAATCGTCAGCATAAACATATTACATTATCATGTTTATTTACAAGAATACGTGTAGAATTTAGTAATGTCAGACCAATGCTTGAGGCATAAAGTTGCATGAAGCTTTGAACAGAAAACAATATACCCAACACTTTTAGCACTATGATGCAACTTACGTTCAGGCACTGTTCTGTTGAAGCAGTTTGGAGCCGTACAACTATGGCGGTTCCGAGTTCTGCGTCCCGCTCGCTTCAACGGAGGCAGGACATGGTCAGGCATGCAGTATTTGACGTTGCATCGAAAGCACAGGCATAGCGTTTTGCCCATCGCACCAAAACCACTGAAACATAAAAACTGTTTCAGTGGATCTGAATTCAGACAACATCAATATTTGCTCAATTGTTTGTTATAAGCTTTATATGTGGTATCCGACAGTTTGCCTACTATATCTTATCGTGACCAAACAACTGTTCCAGGCAATTTATGCATGCGTGTTGCATAAATTTAAACGTTAGTTTTAATTAAAGGATGTGTTAACATTACCTAAATTGTTAGAATTCACAAATATTGAAACATATCTCATTAAATTTCGATTTTTCTAAATCTATAAATAAGCACGACATAGATATTTAAAGCTAAAGATGGATATTGACATCAGAGCTAATTACCCGGATGATCATTTAACGTGATCTCAAATGCTATTGTTTTTTCTTAGTTTTTAAACAGCCAACTTTGCAGCGTGGCTCGGATAGATATTACATTTTTGCAATGACAAGTGGGGTGTTGTACTTTACTTTATACATTGATTAGGGCGCAAATAAACAACATTCGGTGGGATCTTTCCGGGAAACAATAATTTATTTGGTTGCATGAGGGAAAGAAGAAAGGTTCAAACTGCGGGATAGCACCTTTGTCTTAGCACCATCAACATTTCTGGCATCTGTGGACGGTGTTTATTTACATATATTTTAAGGTAATATACTTCTGTCTAAACTTAGGAATTGTCAATCGGCGATTCTACCATTACGCTACGGGCGAACCCTTAAACAGATTGTATGCGAATACTTTTGATATTTTAAGCAAATAAGACATTAAGCGCAGCAAGAAATAAGTTGTCTTTTTTGACCTGCGATGCGCCGGTGGTTCCACCCATATATATTTTGGGTCTTCTTCATTATACCTGGACGTCGCTGTAATGAACATAATTGGCCGCTGCGATATATTAAAAAATAAGTTTTTCAATTCGATGGCCGTAACTCGTGCTTAATGAACATAATAGCGGGGAGGGGGACTTTTTTGTCTCATGATACAAAACGGAGTCCATAAAGTCGCCCTTGCTCTTGTTTATTGATTCAAGATAACATTTTAACAAAACGTGTTCTATTTACTTAGCAACGATGACTACAAGTTGAGTAATTTAAACCCTCTTATAACTTAACATGCACAAGACCAAATGTCTTGAAAACGTCAGATGGATCAAGTCAACGAAAACCAACGTATGAGTACATACTGGAACTTGTTTTCGCAAGGACATATATACACCGCCCAGCCGTATTCTTTATCCCTCGGGAGTGCGTCAAACTTGATCTTGCAGACTCTGCAGCGAGACACCTGGCGGGCACACAACAAACATGTACACACAAATATTGATGGCGTAAAGGTGATATTGGACAGTTCTCTAAATCAAATACATATTACGGTATGATAAGTTGTGTTTTAGGATGACTTCTAATTGTATTTTGCTGTTGTGTGTTTTAGGATTCGATTTTACTACTTCAAAGATTAAACAATTAAACAGCTGAAGCTATGAGAGAGACGGAGGGGTCTACCGTGTCTACTGGTTGATATCGTACACTTCAAATCTTTTAGTATCAGAAATGTATTTCTGAACAGTATGAAAAATAGCATAGTTTTGACTAAGGGTCATGTTAGCATTACCAAATTAAAGTGTATCGACATTGACGTTGTAGTTTTCCAATGATTTGAACATGGCTAGCCTTTTGTTGGGAGTATAATGGACATTCGCTAAAGAAGTGTTGGTTAGTTTCTACACTACCACATCTACACAGTGGATTTGGTACAATTCCCTTACGAAAGAGGTGGTGTTTTAGTGAACTACATTCTGTGTAAATTTGTATTTACGTAGAATGTTGACACGCTGCCAAGCTTTTGATTTTATATAATTAATGTGAGAGTTCCATGAACAATCTTTTGACAAAATTATGCCAAGATGCTTATGCTCAGTAACCTCCGGGATGATTTGACCGTACATTGCTAAAGGAGGATGGCTTGAAGTTCTTTTTCGGGACATTTGACATAAGTATGTATCCTTTCATCAGTATGCAACATTGTTTCCCAAATCAGCTATATATATATATATATATATATATATATATATATATATATATATATATATATTTATATATAATCAAACAGTGGCCCTACAACTTGTGACCGACCAGGCGGAATTCCCAAATTTCTATCAGCCTCACGAAGCAATTTCTCACTGTTAGTGAATAAATCCTAACGTGTTCACAAGGTTACTCAAAGCTTGTCTTATCGGATTTACGTGATTAGCCATTGGCATACTTCAATCTTTTCAGATTTTCAGACACGTTCAATGTTGATTTCAAACTTTGTGGACAACTTAAGGTGTTTGACTTACCTAAAGGGGCATTGAAACATAAATGGTACCAGGATGTTTAACTGAAGTTCTAAGCATGACAAATGTGCTTCACAGTGTAAAACAGATCTCTATTTCAGATTGTGGTCAGCAAAACATTTTTACTTGCCTCTATACCACTTGTGAAAATACAGTTTTACTAACCAATGGTGAAATTAAAAGCCTACACCAAAACAACAATCGCAACAACAACAACAACAATACCAGTTTCCGGACCGGAACCTTGCTCCACCACATGTTGTCACACTGCTCGCAGGTGAACTGCCGGAAATCAGGCGGGACATCCTTGCTCCGGGCACTGTCTCGAAGATGCTCAATGCGGACAGCCCTCTCAACCAACTGCCACTGATTAAACAGATACACATGGTGCTATTATGTAAACAAACATAAAACATTTGGCTTTCAAGCGATAAGATCATTTGAGAAATGTTCCGATTTATCTGATTTACGGACGATTTTGTAATTATGTTCATATATTTAAAATTGAAGTAACACAAGCCGAAGAAACGTGTATGCAAGATAAATGTAGAAATCCCTGATAACGAGAAATTAAAGCCCAAAGTCAACGTAAACAAAAGTATCCCGTTGAGAAAACAGACAATTGACCTAAAGCACCTGCTTCGGGAGTACAGCAATAAACAAATAATGCTCATCATAACAGCAAATGCAATTGACATTTAAGATATGTACATAATACACAAGCAAAATATGCGTCGACAACATGAACAAATTAAATTTAAACAGCCCAAGCGACGACGTTTTGTTAAGTCTGATAAATGACGACATATGCCCCAAATATAGTTACCTTATTTGAAACAAACATGCTTAACTCTTTAAAGATCAAGGAAACTTAAATTATAGAAAATAAAGAAATTAAAAAAAATGGAAAAATAAAACAAAAACAAAACAAACATCATAACCAATGAAACAAATCTAAAGTGCAGATAATTTTCTATCCTCATTATTTCAAGAACTTGATTGTTTCAAGACCAGCAGTTATTGGCGAAGCGCTGGAGCAAGCCGCCTATATATGGAATGCTGAAAAAAAATGCACATGCGAGCGGATGTCCTCGGACATTCTCGTACTAGCTAGAGAATGATCGAGGAAAAATGGACAAGGCGTTCCGAATTCCGGAAGTTTCGCGATTTACACATTCCCAACGTACGGGTCCTATTTCGGTAAATGACATTCTTCTTATATATAACTATAGCGAGTATGCAGTATTATTATATGTTAAGTTGTTCTTTGTATTAATATGTTTATAAATCTTATGAACAGTATTAGTTATTCGTTCAAAATTTACTATTTTCGCTATTTCTAAAAATAGATCGAAAGCGTCTGTAGTGGCACATTATATAAACCATCAATTTTACTCTCACACAGACGACAATCGTGGAATAAAGCAGTGGTTATGGACTTGTTCTGATGTTAACGGTCTCGTGAAATCGAATCCCGTCGCAGTCAAAATACATTTTTTCTGTGGCTTTCTTCTTCTTTGTTTTTCGTTACAATAAATGTAACAAACGAAACATTTAAACAGACGAAAAATATTGATCAATAACAAATGTTTATTATTTTTATTATGTATTAGGATCATTGGCGACGCGCTGGAGAGCAAATGAAATTTGCACATGGAGAAAAGTTTGTTTTGCGGACTTTCTAAACCTGATAAAATACGGGTCCGAATTCTGTAAACGGCGTTCTATTTTAGGTATTTATTTTTATGTCTATTTATTTTTGTGTGTCTGTAATTTTCAAAGTAACTTTAAAAATAACCAATAAGATACTGATAAGATACTGTCTGTTCTATTTCACCCGGACAATAGGAAGTAGTAAGTGAGCATGTACTAGAGGATGTGTGAAATTAATAAACAACAAGTTATACAATACTCAACCATCTTCTATAAATAACACTTGATATACATCAAAACAATGGGAGCCCAAATCTCGAAAGTCTTGTATTGTTCTTATTATAATAATAAGTAGCACAAGACAGCGTGACTCGTAAATTGCATAAACCAAATGATGACACAAAGCCCATTGATTTTACAAGAAAGAGCACGGATGCGAGATATCCAAGGAGTAGTAGAGAACATGTACTGTAAACAAGAAGATGGCTATCCTTCCGACTAAACACTCTACTTGTACTGTAGATTCATTGCATAAATATTTTAGAGTAACGAACCGTAACTCTGATGGAAACTAGACAACCTGCTACTTTGGTTTCTTCCTTGTTGTCTACTACATCTGTAATTACAAGCTGCATTTCTTACCTCGCCAAACGGCTACGAATTACGATCAAAGCCTGCTACTTTTTATAATTGCAAGCTAAAGACACGTGTTTTTGTCTCTGAAAAGGGCCTCACAGAACAACTGCGACATCGGGTTATTGATTGCTACACTATCGTCCCCATTCAAATGCATTCCATTAGAGACACCGTTATCATAAGCGACGCTAATTAGTTTGCATGCATTAAGCAATACCACTGGATATCAAATAATACTCACATATTACAGAACATATGGTTCTTATTTGCTTTTGAGAAACCCTTGTATCAACCGGATAGGTAATAACCACCGGATGTGTAATAAGGTTATATATTGCGTTATATATATTTCGCGTTGTTACACTTTCTGGCGACGATGCTAACCAGATATGCAATTAAATCGGGTTATGTAATACAATTTCACCAAACTGAAAACGTGTGTCAAATGATAAACTATTAATTAATCGTGGCATATGCCAATCAGTTAAAACGAAAACAACAAATTTCCGGTTATGTATTAAAAATGTTCACCTTTACATAATGTGTAGGTCCGGATCATGTTTTACCTTATTTAATCTGAGAGGTTTAGATTATCAGTTTCAAGCCACGATTACCCCATATCTATAATTTGATATATATTTCGATTTGGCTGAACTTGTATTATTTATCTCGGTTTTATTACATATCTGGTTGTCTTGTTCGCCAGGAAATGTAATAACTTTATTACATAATATGTTATTACAAACCTGTCTTACATAGAAGGGAGAGATAATCATTGATTGAACAAAGAATATACAAGGGATAGATGTTTAATTATAATGAAACACACCGGTCTTAAAACAAACAATTTCAGTTAACGGCACTTTCCTTTGATTTGTTTCACTGATGATCACAATATATATATATATATATATATATATATATATATATATATATATATATATATATATATATATATATATATATCGGAAATGGACTGTGAGCGTAGCACACATTGACATTGTAAGGCACGGTCAGATATTTGTTAATTCCAAATCTCCGGAAATATTCCATACTTACAGTATTCTCATCCAATATTTCGCGAAGTTGTCCTGTTGTTGCTGAAAATATACAAAAGCCATGCATATTACCATATCAGAATTTGTATATAAACTTCTCCGAACAGATCGTGGCTGTATTCCATAGAGTTGTATGGAGTTGTTTGTATGTATAACGAAACAAATCCATACATCTCTATGGATTACAGCTACGAACCGTTCAGAGAAGTTTGTGCCCTGGAGTTGTCGCAAAGACCCGTTTGTCATCTCGCTGCAACTGATTGTCATTTCTGTGAACATCGTTTCTCCATTGAGATCGAACACTTGATGTTAGTGCTCTTACAGAAAAACATGTACGAAAGAGACAAATCTGTGTACGAACAGTGTATGAGAACAGACACTTTTACGTAATCGTCAGTTTGTTCTAATGCGTAGATTTTTGCACTCTATCCTTTGTGGAAAAGACGATACTATTGTATCCATATTGGACGTTTATACCTATGCCACTTCTTGATCAAATGTGCTATGTATTAAACATCTTTAGGTGAAGAAACAGGCAAATATATATATGTGTTTTTAATTAAAGAACAACAGAGGAGATGAGTTATTGTCTTAAAACAGAAGAACACCTGAGAGAGTAAAGTCGACAGTGACATCGATGTCCCAGTCATGGTGGTCTAGAAGGGCAATGGCGTCTCGTTGAGTAAATCTTCCATGATATAGTTCCTGCAGCCTTCGAGCCTGAAATGATTAAGATAATCATCATCGTCATCATCGTGATTCCCCTCCAACAACAAATACAACAACAACACAACAACATCAACAACGACGACAACAGCATCAGCATCAGCATCGACATCATCAACATCATCATCATCATCACCACCACATCATCATCATCATCATCATCATCATCATCATCATCATCATTATCAAAAACATCATCATAAACAGCATCAACAAATTAAAAACTCACTTTTCGCATTTTTTCCCAAGGTTCGTTCTCTTCGCCCTCTCCATCTTCTGCCATTTTTAATTCTGAAATGTTTTACTGGCTGTTACTAAGGCTATTGTGTTAGTCGAAAGGTGACATTAAATTGATGAAAATTATACTGACATAATTGTGAGACAGACGATTTCCCTGTTTAACGGCCAGCTCGGAGTTGGCGTGGTCTCAGTCAAGTGCTTTTTTGCCATGACTCACAGTTAGATCTGAATTTTGTTAGCTTTAGTATTTTGGTTGCTGTGCTTGCAATTTGGTGTGTGTTGAAATCAGGTGATAGCTTATGGACACCTTTTACCGCGACATGGAAATGGTCTGTGGAGGGGATAGAATGTTCTTGTTAGTGAATATCGATGGAATCTTACTATGTATATCTGCCTTCATTTTGTTGTCACAGTAGATGATGAAATCTACTGCCAAAAAATAGATCAAGGATGATGTTTTATGTCAAAGATCAACAGCTGGGCTGAGGTCTTAAGCAGGATTTAAAAAAAAAGTTTTAGCTATTTTTGTCCAAAATTTGCTTGTTCCAAATTTTGCTCTTTCAATCTTAATGTATAATTGGCTAGACGTCTGCTTATTACTAACCATGACATTAAAGAATCAATTTTATATTGTTCCTTAAATGAAGGCTATCACTAAACTCAGGTTTGATATTATTAATTATGCAAATTAGCCAACATGAATATTCATTTATCTAAATGAGAATCTATAAACAGACTTTAATTTTGAAAAAGTTTATTAGAATTAAGTTCACTTAAAAGCCGTATTCAAACAAACTAAACAATTGTAAAAGTTAAGTAGACACCTCTCTTACCTGACACAAGATGATTCAAGTTTCGTATGAACTGATATGAACTGATATATATTTTTTGATATTTTACAATTTTATTTAATTTGTATGGAATTTTCATCGTTGTGTTTACTATGTGAAGTCGATAAGAAACCTGCTTGTAAACATGTGTATTGTACTGTATTGCTTATAATTTACTGGTTAAATCAGTTTCAGACTATGATTATATTGAAGACTATCACTTAGCCAAGATTTGAAATTCATAGGTATGCAAGTTAGCGCTAATAAATTTTTATGAATCTTAAGTAAGAGGTAAAATGAATATATTTTTTAAATTGCTTTATTTTTATTCAGAGTCACAGTTTTATAACATAAAATAAGTCTATTGTTGACTACTACCAGTCAATTTTTTTTATTACTCCTGATAATTAATTTATTATATTTTAGCCATATATGTTACAGAGGGTTTTAAAATGACTCCTTAGAAATGAAAAACAATCTAACCATATATGTTACATCGGGTTTTAAAATGACTCCTTAGAAATGGAAAACAATCTAACCATATATGTTACAGAGGGTTTTAAAATGACTCCTTAGAAATGAAAAACAATCTAACCATATATGTTACAGTGGGTTTTTTAAAATGACTCCTTAGAAATGGAAAACAATCTAACCATATATGTTACAGCGGGTTTTAAAATGACTCCTTAGAAATGGAAAACAATCTAACCATATATGTTACATCGGGTTTTAAAACGACTCATTTCTTCTATTACAAAATGCTTGAATGTCTTTTCAGATTTCAAATAAACGTTTTTGGTAATAATTTTTCAGTTGTGATGCCTAATTCTTACATTCTAATCAAGTTAACTTAACCAAAGCGATGAATAATAAAAATATATCACCAAGTTGATGTGATAAAACAATACCTTTCTTCTGGTGTCTAATATCTTATTTTTTCAGTAATTAGTACTATTAATTTACCATTATTATATAGGCCCAGCCAGAGAACACATTAAGTCTTTTGGATTTAAGAAAATACAATTTCTTCATACAAGCTTAAAGTAAAAAATACTTAAGAAAGAAATCTAGTTCATTGGGGGCAACAGATTCAAATTGAATTTAAAAGGTAGATCTGGATAAGCACATTAATTTAGATTAAATTTCCTTGTGGGTTATAATCGAAGAATTTTCTGATACGTTTACATATACGTTTAAGGCATTTTAAAATTAATTTAATGTATATCACAAGTGACTTTGGTGACTTGACTTTAAAGGCATATTTGAAAACATTTACAAGTGATATATGACTCAAACATGTTGTCTGTTATTATAATTTGTATTAAATATACCGAGTTTTTTCTATACTATCCAAATTAATTCAAGTCATAGTGTAAATGTATGGACTCAAGTGAAAAGAAGATTCCTTAGCAAATTACCTGACATCTGCTTCATAAAATTGAAATTTACACTAAAGGAGAAAAAATGTTCTTTTTAAGAAAATAGCGTTGTAATTGATTTATGAAGTACTGGTATACCTGGTGTTCCATAATATGTAATAACAGCTACAAGTTCTAACTGAAGTCAGTATCTGGTATCAGTATTGTAGACAGTATCTGGTATCAGTAATGTAGACAGTATCTGGTATTAGTACTATAGACAGTATCTGGTATCAGTACTGTTGACAGTATCTGGTATCAGAACTGCAGACAGTATCTGGTATCATTAGTGTAGACAGTATCTGGTATCAGTAATGTATACAGTATCTGGTATCAGTGCTGTAGACAGTATCTGGTATCAGTGATGTAGACAGTATTTGATATGAGTAATGTAGACAGTATCTGGTATCAGTGCTGTAGACAGTATCTGGCATCATTAATGTAGACAGTATCTGGTATCAGTAATGTAGACAGTATCTGGTATCATTAATGTAGACAGTATCTGGTATCAGTGCTGTCGACAGTATCTGGTATCAGTAACGTAGACAGTATCTGGTATCAGTACTGTAGACAGTATCTGATATCAGCACTGCAGACAGTATCTGTTATTAGTGCTGTAGACAGTATCTGGTATCAGTGCTGTAGACAGTATCTGGTATAAGTAATGTAGACATGATTTGATATCAGTAATGTAGACAGTATCTGGTATCAGTACTGTAGACAGTATCTGGTATCATTAATGTAGACAGTATCTGGTATCAGTAATGTAGACAGTATCTGGTATCATTAATGTAGACAGTATCTGGTATCAGTGCTGTCGACAGTATCTGGTATCAGTACGATAGACAGTATCTGGTATCAGTACTGTAGACAGTATCTGTTATCAGCACTGCAGACAGTATCTGTTATTAGTGATGTAGACAGTATCTGGTATCAGTACTGTAGAAAGTATCTGGTATCAGTGCTGTAAACAGTAGCTGGTATCAGCACTGCAGACAGTATCTGGTATTAGTGCTGTAGACAGTATCTGGTATCATTAATGTAGACAGTATCTGGTATCAGTACTGTAGACAGTATCTGGTATCGGTAATGTAGACAGTATCTGGTATCAGTGATGTAGACAGTATCTGGTATCAGTGATGTAGACAGTGTCTGGTATCGGTAATGTAGACATTATCTGGTATCAGTACTGTAGACACTATCTGGCATCAGTGATGTAGACAGTATCTGGTATCAGTGATGCAGACAGTATCTGGTATCAGTGATGTAGACAGTATCTGGTATCAGTGGTGTAGACAGTATCTGGTATCAGTGATGTAGACAGTATCTGGTATTAGTGATGTAGACAGTATCTGGTATCAGTGATGTAGACAGTATCTGGTATCAGTGATGTAGACAGTATCTGGCATCAGTGATGTAGACAGTATCTGGCATCAGTGATGTAGAAAGTATCTGGTATCAGTGATGTAGACAGTATCTGGTATCGGTAATGTAGACAGTATCTGGTATCAGTACTGTAGTCAGTATCTTGTATCAGTACTGTAGACAGTATCTGGTATCAGTGATGTAGACAGTATCTGGTATCAGTAATGTAGACAGTATCTGGTATCAGTACGGTAGACAGTATCTGGTATCATTAATGTAGACAGTATCTGGTATCAGTGATGTAGACAGTATCTGGTATCAGTGATGTAGACAGTATCTGGTATCGGTAATGTAGACAGAATCTGGTATCAGTACTGTAGACAGTATCTGGTATCAGTACTGTAGACAGTATCTGGTATCAGTGATGTAGACAGTATCTGGTATCAGTACTGTAGACAGTATCTTGTATCATTAATGTAGACAGTATATGGTATCAGTGATGTAGACAGTATCTGGTATCAGTACTGTAGACAGTATCTGGTATCAGTGATGTAGACAGTATCTGGCATCAGTACTGTAGACAGTATCTAGTATCAGTACTGTAGACAGTATCTGGTACCATTAATGTAGACAGTATCTGGTATCAGTGATGTAGACAGTATCTGGTATCAGTGATGTAGACAGTATCTGGTATCAGTGATGTAGACAGTATCTGGTATCGGTGCTGTAGACAGTATCTGGTATCAGTGCTGTAGACAGTATCTGGTATCAGTGCTGTAGACAGTATCTGGTATCAGTACTGTAGACAGTGTCTGGTATCAGTAATGTAGACAGTATCTGGCATCAGTACTGTAGACAGTATCTGGTATCAGTGATGTAGACAGTATCTGGTATCAGTGATGTAGACAGTATCTGGTATCAGTGATGTAGACAGTATCTGGTATCGGTAATGTAGACAGTATCTGGTATCGGTGCTGTAGACAGTATCTGGTATCAGTGCTGTAGACAGTATCTGGTATCAGTGCTGTAGACAGTATCTGGTATCAGTACTGTAGACAGTGTCTGGTATCACTATTGTAGACAGTATCTGGCATCAGTACTGTAGACAGTATCTGGTATCAGTACTGTAGACAGTATCTGGTATCGGTAATTTTGACAGTATCTGGTATCAGTACTGTAGATAGTATCTGGTATCATTAATGTAGACAGTATCTGGTATCAGTACTGTAGACAGTATCTGGTACCATTAATGTAGACAGTATCTGGTATCAGTGCCGTAGACAGTATCTGGTATCAGTGTCGTAGACAGTATCTGGTATCAGTATTGTAGACAGTATCTGGTATCAGTACTGTAGACAGTATCTGGTATCAGCACTGCAGACAGTATCTGGTATTAGTGTTGTAGACAGTATCTGGTATCAGGACTGTAGACAGTATCTGGTATCAGTACTGTTGAAAGTATCTGGTATCAGTACTGTAGACAGTATCTGGTATCAGCACTGCAGACAGTATCTGGTATTAGTGCTGTAGACAGTATCTGGTATCAGCACTGCAGACAGTATCTGGTATTAGTGCTGTAGACAGTATCTGGTATCAGTACTGTAGACATTATCTGGTACCAGTACTGTAGACAGTATCTGGTGTCAGTGCTGTGGACAGTATCTGGTATCAGTGCTGTAGACAGTATCTTTTATCGGTAATGTAGACAGTATCTGGTATCAGTGCTGCAGACAGTATCTGGTATCGGTAATGTAGACAGTATCTGGTATCAGTGCTGTAGACAGTATCTGGTATCAGCACTGCAGACAGTATCTGGTATTAGTGCTGTAGACAGTATCTGGTATCAGTGCTGTGGACAGTATCTGGTATCAGTGCTGTAGACAGTATCTTTTATCGGTAATGTAGACAGTATCTGGTATCAGGGCTTCAGACGGTATCTGGTATCGGTAATGTAGACAGTATCTGGTATCAGTGCTGTAGACAGTATCTGGTATCAGTACTGTAGACAGTGTCTGGTATCAGTAATGTAGACAGTATCTGGCATCAGTACTGTAGACAGTATCTGGTATCAGTACAGTAGATAGTATCTGCTATCGGTAATGTAGACAGTATTTGGTATCAGTACTGTAGATAGTATCTGGTATCAATACTGTAGATAGTATCTGGTATCAGTACTGCAGACAGTATCTGGTATCAGTAATGTAGACAGTATCTGGCATCAGTACTGTAGACAGTATCTGGTATCAGTACAGTAGACAGTATCTGGTATCAGTATTGTAGACAGTGTCTCGTATCAGTAATGTAGACAGTATCTGGCATTAATACTGTAGACAGTATCTGGTATCAGTACAGTAGATAATATCTGGTATCGGTAATGTAGACAGTATCTGGTATCAGTAATGTAGACAGTATCTGGTATCAGTACAGTAGATAGTATCTGGTATCGGTAATGTAGACAGTATCTGGCATCATTAATGTAGACAGTATCTGGTATCAGTACTGCAGACAGTATCTGGTATCAGTAATGTAGACAGTATCCGGTATCAGTACTGTAGATAGTATCTGGTATCAGTACTGTAGACAGTATCTGGTATCATTAATGTAGACAGTATCTGGTATCAGTAATGTAGAAAGTATCTGGTATCATTAATGTAGACAGTATCTGGTATCAGTAATGTAGACAGTATCTTGTATCATTAATGTAGACAGTATCTGGTATCAGTAATGTAGACAGTATCTGGTATCAGTAATGTAGACAGTATCTGGTATCATTAATGTAGACAGTATCTGGTATCATTAATGTAGACAGTATCTTGTATCATTAATGTAGACAGTATCTGGTATCAGTAATGTAGACAGTATCTGGTATCAGTAATGTAGACAGTGTCTGGCATCAGTAATGTGGACAGTATCTGGTATCAGTAATGTAGACAGTATCTGGTATCATTAATGTAAACAGTATCTGGTATCATTAATGTAGATACTATCTGGTATCATTAATGTAGACAGTATCTGGTAGCAGTATTGTCGACAGTATCTGGTATCATTATTGTAGACAGTATCTGGCATCAGTGCTGTAGGCAGTATCTGGTATCAGTACTGTAGACAGTATCTGGTATCAGTACTGTAGACAGTATCTGATATCAGTAATGTAGACAGTATCTGGTATCAGTAATGTAGACAGTATCTGGTAGCAGTATTGTCGATAGTATCTGGTATCAGTATTGTAGACAGTATCTGGCATCAGTGCTGTAGACAGTATCTGGTATCAGTACTGTAGACAGTATCTGGTATCAGTACTGTAGACAGTATCTGGTATCAGTAATGTAGACAGTATCTGGTATCAGTAATATAATCAGTATCTAATATCAGTGCATGATGCATTTATTATAGGTAGTTTATCCAATACAATTTTAGGCCGAAAGGCCCGTCAGTACAAGTTATAGAAAAGCAACAATAAAATATTTGGTCAATAACAAAGGTACAAATTATAGTCATACAAACTTCGATACATATTTTATATGTGTAATACAATGAATTTGAGCATATTATAGGTAAATAAGAAAAGGTCCTATCAAAACTCTAACAGATATTTAAATTTTATCTACCAGTAGACACAGGCAAGCAAGGTCAATGCAAATGTGAAAAACAACAAAAAACAACAACAACAAAAAAAAAAACACACAAAAAAAAACACACACAGAGACGAGACATAACACACATAAAGAAAAAAAACATCAGTTACCGCCTTGGAACGGTCAGTCGGCAAAAGGCAGACCTTACAAAACAGTTTTGCTAATCAAAATATTTTTAAAGCTTCTGATCTCCGCTTAATACATCTGTAAGCGTATATTGGTAGATTTCTTATTAGACGTTTTTCGTTTGCAAAAGTTCTTTCAGTTTTATTATATTTGAATGTTTCCAAAAAAGAGGGTATAAACTTTGATCGAAATTCATTATACATGGAACATTCATTAATAAAATGAAATTCGTTTTCAAGTGCATTGCAGAATGGAAATTTTCTTTCATGTACTGGTGTTGCATTTGGTCTGCTTAACCTGCCGATTTCTGTTCGTAACAGATGTGATGATACTCTACGACGCGCAAGTGCGACTCTAAACTTTATTACCTCTGTTGCATTTTAGTACAGTTGACAATGGAAATATGTTATTAGCGTGTAAAATATTGCACGTGAGGAATTATGCAGTGGCACATGCCATATTTGCCATATTTGTACATAGCAATCTTTGACTCTTTGTTCGAACATGTTCAAAAACATATTTACATTTTGCACACATTGGTTGAGCCGAACGTATTTAAGAACTGGACATATTAATTTGTCAAAAATACTTAATGTGTGGCCTACTGAGATATCTGTGAACATGTAGAGATTGATTTATAATATTTTATTTTAATTTATTTAATATACTGACAGTCCGTCCGAGCATATCACAGTGGCATCCAGTACATAAAGCCCTCTAATAATTCCCATAAATGACGTGAATTTTAAATGTCCTGCAAAAGTGTTTTTTTCTATTCATGTAAGGTGGAGCATTCCGGGAACGTAAGCGCTGTGGTTTTTTAAGTTCAGCGAAGAAAATTATGTACCTCATTTATTAAGAAAATCGGAGAAATATTCAATTCAAATAACAAAAACAGTTTAAAACGTTAAACCCTATTCCTTTTCAATAAATCAATATTTATTAGTTTATAACGATATGAAGGTGTAGCGTAAAATCAAAATAATAACTACAAACTTTCAATTACATGCACTTTTTAGTTTAGTAAAAATATGGAAAGGGAAGAAAAAATGACCAAAATGTATTTAGTATACCTGCTTGTAGTGTTAAAGTGCACAGTGTAAGCTCGCAATTAAGCGTTTTGAATAGTCGAGAGCACTAATTTGCACAATAAGTAAGTCCAAATCTTAGCTTAATGATTGTATTCACCAAAGGACCAGTTCTAAAAGGCTTTTCCATGGTATGAATGATTATAAACAGGCTTTTAAAATATATTTGTGTTAATAAGGAAAACTCAGATAAAATTAATTTAAAAATGATATAAAGTTAAAAAATGGACCAATTCATGCAAAACGTAAACAAACACGTATCAGACTACGAGGGGTTGTTTATGATAGGCTTGTAAATGAACCGAATTTTAATTTAATTGTCAAAATTGACATCTATCTTTAGATTTTCATGAATATGTTTGAATATTCATGTTGGCTTATTTGCATAATAAATAATTTTAAAATAAGTTTAACGACAACCTCCACTTATGGAACGATATAAAATTTATTCTTTAATGTTTTAGTTAGTTATAAGCAGCCTTATAATCAAATTATGCATTAAGATTGAATAAGCAAAATGATTGCACCATTCTTTTACCAACGTGTGCGTTATCTTTACAGACTCAGATGCTGAGATCTAGCGACCACAAAACTACCATGTACGGATCATAGCCTGGTATAGTGCCGCTGTAGGCAGCGAGACCTCGGGCGGGATATCACTAATATTTCGGCATAGTATATAATTCAGTCGGTTTAATATTCGTTAAATCATTTGCTCCCTCCATTTATTTATCTTTTCATATAGTTAATGTGATATAATTATGCGCATGAGTGTCCATTGGTAAATCTTCATTTTAAGTTTATCTGATTTAATTTACCTGCATTGCACAACAGAATAACTTGGGCATATCTAGTTTAAATAGATTACAATATGGATTGTATGAACAGTTGAAGCATGCTTGAACAAAACTGATGCGGATAGTCCCGTTCGACATGGGTATTTGTTTCTGTTCTCGCACTATTTTTACCAGGCACTAAGACTGATCGCATGTAATAAAGGTAATGCAGTGTCAATACTTCCTGCCACTCAGCATTCCCACAAGTCTTTAGCAGATCATTACATGAAAACCCCACAGAATGCCATTTGTAATGCCTGTAAAGAAATTGAAATGTGGCTTTATCTGGCTTCACACTGTGACCTTAAAGGGTTTATGAGATAGAGAAATGAAATGGGGGTGGGGTGGGGCTATCCAGCTGGACACAGTCTCAGGATGCAGTGGCACCAGGAAAGGGTTGCAATGAGTCTTACTGACCAATCAATGGTAGTTCAGTAAGCCCACGTGCTTCAAGTGTGAACAGGTAAATAAGAAAAGGTCATATCAAAATTTTCACAGATATTTAAATTGTATCTACCAGTAGACAAAGGCAAACAAGGTAAATGCAAATGTGACAAAAACACAGAGACGAGACATAACACACATAAAGAAAAATCCTCAGTTGGAACGGTCACTCTTGTTTTACGACCTCTTCCCCGATGACATCTTTGTGAATAATAATCAAAACAAGTGCCCAGGTGTCCTATCAGAGCATTGTGCCATCTTTGGGGCGGGGATAAGAAACGGGGACTCTTGAAAAGACAATTTTCAATGACTTTAAATAACAAATTTCCAACAATGACTGTTGAAAACTATGGCTTCAAATCATGGTAGTCTTGGAAACCTGTCCAGACATATTTCATTAAAGAATGCTGATTATATTCAGGTAGATTGAATTGTATCGTCTAGTTCCGAGCACACTTGAGAAAAATGCCTCAGAACACACATATGTGCATATTGGGCGTTGCCTTTTGGCTTTGTAAGTGAAAAACAAAATCATCTTTCATCAGGATAAATTTATCTTTCATCTGGATAAATATATCTTTCATCGATAAATATATCTTTCATCTGGATAAAATTATCTTTCATCTGGATAAATTTTCATTAGCAGGAATTACTATCCTGCTTATTTATAGATTTGGAAAGAATGGACATTTAGAGCGATGTTATTTGTCGCCATATGTACTTTCTAACAATATAGGTATTGTATTTACTTAAAGTATACGTTTATGTAGAAATTATGACTCAATCAGCCCCCTCCACACACATACACATACAACAATGGGAAAATATTGTAACATGCATCTGATAAAGGCAAACTGTCGAAAATATGATAGCACAAAATGACTTTAAGACAAAACCTGTTAAAAAAATACAACATAAATAATAAGAAACAATAAGTCTGAAAAACAATCATATATATTGCGTTTGGGTCAGAAGGCACTGGATATAAGTTCTTCTGAAGGGTTGTTTTACTGCATTACAAGCAAGGTCGGTACTACCAGAATACTGGTTTTACCAATAACGAGGGCAATGGATTTATATATTTATTTAACAGAGGCCAAAATTATTGTTTTCCAAATTGCCAATAAAAAAAAACAAAAAAAAAACATTGACTTATCGTAATAAGCATTACATTTAGCCTGAGGAAAAACTTGGTCAAAACATATATACAAGTATTATTAACAGGTTAGTGCTGATATAGATAAATGTTATCATGCGAGGCTATGAAAATCAGAAAGCACGAGGCTCATAGCCTCGCATGATAACATTTACCTATATCAACACTAACCTGTTCTCTATAAACGGCTTATTTACACAACGTGCAATCAACAAGCTCCCATGTCATATACATGTAAACACTATAGATTCTAACTTTATCAAACTAGGTCGATTGTATCCAACTGTGTATAAAGATTTTTTACATGTAAGCGTCGTCTGGTTAACGTGCCATTGTGAGTGACATATTAACCACTACACACGGAACAAAGGACAAGATCGATTAAAAATGACATTGGCCTGTAGAACCCGTCAAAGAATGCATTTATAAATTGAATGATACGAAAAAAAATCTATTCTTTCTCCAATTAATGTCCGTTTAAACTACTGTCATTCAACTGTATAATACATATCAAGAAATGTGCATCAAAATCAGAATATATAAGATATATATCATATATATGAAGAAGAAGAAATTCTCATGAAAGATTCAGTAGAGAGTTTCTTACCTGCCTTTATATCTCCCCAGGATTATTTATGCCGGTCTCCCCACTACAGCAGCGACCGAGTATTTCCTTTACAAAGGTTGTACACTAACCAATCGGATTTCGCCTTCTTTCGTTATCGCTGTACACTTTGTAATCGTGACAAATATTTCCTGTATAAATGTCCTCTGTGTATTAAAGGCATGTTTTATTTTTATATCGTCATTTGTACCAGTATTGGACGGTGTGTTGGGGGTTGAGGTTGGGGCTCTTTATCAATAAAGCCAGGGTACTTTTTTATTTCTCTTTTCCCCCAATTACATTTATTTACCAATTAGGATCCATTGCAGCAGAAAAGGTAAAAATAATATACGCAGGATTTTTGCTATCGACAATTCTCAAGAAAGCAGTTGAAAATAATTAAATAGTTTAGATAAAATGCCTTTATTGTAAACTAATATATTTATTATCATTAACGTTCAGTTAAATTGTAAGCATGTCAATAATCCTTGAGCTCAAGATGCCAATTTTCAGTGATGAAAGCGGACAATAACTCTTGTTGTTTCGATTATAATGTTTTTACATATTAAATATAAATCCAATGTCATTGGCATAAGTCAATATATGGAGAGTAAAGGAAGTGCCAAGGTTCACACCTTCCTTTTATTGGCTTAATTGCTTATGGTAAGCACATTCATTTATTGGTTTCATTGATTCCGGGCTTGCACGTTGTTATTATAAGATTCATTGAGGCCGGGCTTAAAAGTTCCATAGATTTATTTCTTTGTTTCCTAACTTGTAAATTTTGTTATTGGATTCATTGCGACCGGGCTTGTGCCTTCCTCATTGATGTTATTGTGGATGGGTTTGCGAATTTTTTTTGTTGGTATTATGGCAGCCAGGCTTGAAAGTTCCTATAATTGTTTCTTCGTGGCCTGGCTTGGCGTTCTTTTTATTGGTTTTATTGCGGCTGGGCTTTTTATTTGTTTCCTCGCAGGCGGGCTTGCAACTCTCTATAGTGGTTTCATTGCGGCCGGGTTTGCACGTCCAGCTTTTGCTGGAGTAACACCCCAGACAGATGCCTGGATAGAACCACCGACACACCGCATGTCAGCAGGAAGACCTTCACACAAGTCCTAAGCCCCCCCCACCCCCCCCTGAATCCACGTGATGGGAGGCCAAACGGTCTGAGGAGTTGCAAGTCGGCGGCTGTACAACTACGCCACGGGTGCCTCGTGACAACCAAAGAAGACGAAGGAGCAGATGAAAAAGAAAGAGGATGAAAAAGTAGTTGTAGTAGAAGAAGAAAAAGAATGTGTAGTAGTAGTAGTAGTAGAAGTAGAAGTAGTAGTAGTAGTAGTAGTAGTAGTAGTAGTAGTAGTAGTAGTAGTAGTAGTAGTAGTAGTAGCAGCAGTAGTAGAGGTTAGAAAAAGAAAGAGAATAAACAGCCCATATCCACTCGCATTCAAAACTTTATCTTACATTGCATACATATACATGACGTAAATTGCCCAAAACATTGTTTTCGTGCGCTAACAATTGTGTAAACATCGTTACATGTATATGTTTGCGTCGTCAGGATCAAGTGTTCTTTGAGAAATATTATACAAGTATGCTTTGTTCAACTGGTATGAAGATGGGGGTACACTTGAGGAGTGGAATAGTCCAGTGGTAGGCCGCACGACTCCGGATCATGGGGTCCGTGCTTCAAATCCCTATCAGGTCGCCGCTAATGTCCTTGAGCAAGACATTAACCTCAGATTGTTCCACTCCACTCAGGTGTATAAATGGGTACCTACGAGGGTATTTGGGTCAGTAATATGGCTTCCCAGTGCCATGTGTCGGCTGTCATAGTACGAGAATGACGAATATACCAAATGACCAGGGGATAAACTGAACTAGCAGTAGCTTGAAAGTCGACTCTAACTCGGTATTACCTATACAAGATGTGCTAAACATAGGGCTGTCGTTTATTCATTCGACATCGATGTGTCGTAAATCTTTTTGTCGCTCGATTATGGATACGCTTATAAAATCTATATATTTGCTGAAACATTTTTTTTCCATATGTTTTAATTCATCAATAATATTAATATGTGTTTTGTGTCTTTTTTTAGTATTTTTTAATGTAGTGGTATACAGCATATTGCACAAGCCAGTACAGCTAAAGTGTGTACATTATGTACATGTATTTATGTGAACAATGTACAACTATTATTTAAAGGGCCCCTGTCTTAAAGGAAAAAAATAAGCATGAAATGGTAATTTAGATTCAAAATAAGTATTCTCCAACGTTTTAGAAGAATCAAATGTCTCCGTTAGGGTTAAATCGCAAACTACATTTTTACTTGAGTACAGCTTTTCTCCGCCCTTTGGTAATCTCCGGATAATTTCGTTCTTAAAACCCCTGTGACTTCACTGCGTGTATAGTCATTTTCAGCTTCAACAGGAACACTTCGGATAATTCACGGATGTATGTAGGTAGTCGAATTACCTCGGCCATTTCCATAAACGGGACTTCTTTTGTGACCGACGTCAAAACAAAGATGGCAGCTCGGTTGATAGCTCACTATATTATAATGCCTGTAAAACATCACTTTGTGGCTGCTTCAAATGTAACTCATCCAACTTTAATTTACCCACGCAGCAAATACACTGCTGTCAAACGACTCCATTGTTAATGTTTTGTGTGAACTACATTTAAACCATATTCTTCTGCTCGCGGCGAACAAAACGATCGTAATTTCTGTATGACTGCACCAGATACATCCGAGGGATGATTGTCCCGAGGACGGAATTATACGAGGAGTTCCGATCGTCGCAGCTTGTGGGTAGTGAACACTTTGTGACGAAACTAGTGTGACAGTTTTACTCAATTGATACCACTCCGCTAATTTCACGTAGTTCGGCTAGATATATAATACATTGTCTAAGTTTACTTACGTTTCGCCAACATTGCCAAGAAGCGTGGGAAATAGTTAGAATTTAAAAGACAGTAATGTAAGTTGTTAAAACAGTTCTATTGTTCTAAAACATTTGCAAATAATGCAATAGTGTAATATTTCTGTCTAGTTGTTATGTCGCTTGTTTATATGATTCAATGTAAAGCACCGTATTGAGAGTTAATGGTTGCCGCATAATTAAATATGACGCTGATGATGGAACCAGTAGAGTTTATTGAACGGCATTACTGGAGAGTGTCGGAATGGTGCTGACCGTCAAGGTGATCAAATCAAAGGCGAAAACTGCTTATATATTGATAGGTTACCGGGACTTTGGTTAGTATAAGGCTATTAGGAGAAACTTAAACGGGCACATTGGATTCAGACATACATGCAATCCTCGTTCAGACATGCAGCTTCTCCATACCTTCATTACATATTCATAGTACCGGGTCGCAGTAGTAATAAATAATAAGAAGCCAGTTGATTTAACCCATTGACGTTGTACTAGGTCATAGTAGGACTGAGTGTTGTTTCGGGTGTGGGCCCGTATTAGTTCAACGATAGTTTTTACAGACTGGGCTGTTGTACGAGTGTTGGACCGGGTCTGTATGTTTAAGCCATACCGCGTAATAGGACCTGGTATCATTACCCGGATGTTAATGATGACAGTCGCGAAAACTTCACGCTGGCTCTATTTATAAAATTCATTTTAACAAAGGTTGTTAACTTGACAAAAATATATATGTAAAAAGTATAAAGTAGCATTGATTAAAATGGAGACACAAACCAAAGTAAATAAAGCGGCTTTGCAATGCAGTACAACGTAAAATTCCCGGGTTGTAACCGTCTGCAATACATTTTCTGATAAGTTTTGTAAAGTGGTCAGAAAAGTTATTGAGACCCTTAATTTTCTTTAACTTGTATAAAACATTTCCATAAAATGCAGGAAGACATAAATAATATACACTGTGGCTCTAAACATGTATAAATACAATTGAAACATAAAAATGTGCATTCACTGCCAAGTGACATAACACGGGTTTTACATGTTCGGTTCATCAACCAGGAGTCACTCAAATACAAGAATCAAAAGTTCTAAATAACAGTGTTTTAAGATTTTCTTGAAATTATCTATAGTATCACAACTTCTCAGTTCCTTGGGTTATTTATTCCATAACTTAGGACCCACTGTTTTAAAACTCCTGTCACCAAAAGGTTTTTGCGTTTGTTAAATGGTACATCTTAACAGCCTGTGACAAAGTCTGACGATCTCAACCTAACGTCTTGGTACCTGTTCAGATAATAGTTCAGTTAAATAAGCTGGGGCTGGCCCTTCTGAACAATTGAACGTGACTGCCAAAATCTTGAATTCAATTCTGGCTTTGATTGGAAGCCAATGAAGTTGTAACAATGCTTGTTTTGAACTATCATACTCGCTAAGTTTTAGGACAAGTTTTGCACACATATTTTGTATCCTTTGCATCTTTTGAGTATCACATTTAGGAATACCAAACAGAATTGCATTACAATAGTCCAGATGGTAAATAACGAGTGACAATACTAAAATTTCAGTTGCATCCTTAGTTAGGTATTTTTGATGTTTTTGATACGGAGATAATTAAACATTGCAGTCTGACATTTCCGCTTTACATGATCTTTAAAGGTGAGGTTTCCATCCAAGAATGCTCCCAGATACCTGATACAGCTAACATACTTAATATTGTTACCAGCAATGTTTATTTCTGTAACTGAACATTTTTCAAGTTGCTGCCTACTACCAAAAAAAATACACTCGGTTTTTGAAGAATTCATTTTAAGTTGTTTTTTTTGTGTGCTTCATCTAGTTATCTATGTGTGATGCACAACTTTCCAGTTCACGAATTGCTTGTTTCTCACTTTCTGCAGATGTTGGTTGAAATCTTTTGTTAGCGATGTGATCGTCTGCAAAACCATACACTGAGACTGATTGGGGAATAATGTCAAATAGAGTGCCCGTATAGGTCAGATAGAGCCAAGGCCCTAGACAGCTACCCTGGGGAACGCTACATTGCAGAGGACGAGGAGTCGAGACAGCTGCTTCTACACTTACACTACAACTGTGTGGCCTAAGATAGGAGTCAATCCAATTGATGGTCGTACCAAACAGTCCGTACTGAGAACTTAACACTTGCACCAGAATGTCTACAGTGTCAAAAGCGGCAATGAAGTCCAGTGCAATAAGAGCACTGACCTCTTGGTTTGCCATGCTATCCAGCAAGTCACTCACCAATCCTAGCCAAGCCGTTTCACAAGAGTGATATCGCCTGTAAGCGGATTGATTCTTGGGAAGAAGGTGATTTTCACTGACGTGTTCGTTTAGTCTAAAAAGGGCTGCCTTCTCTATGAGTTTCGATAGGAACGGTAGATTGCTCACGCGACGATAGTTGGAAAGCACAAGATCAAGTCGTGCCTTTTTCAATAGAGGTCTTACTATTGCATGATTCTATTTTGATGGAAAAATCCCTTGACGCAGAGAAAGATTCACAAGGTTGGTTATTAAAGGCAACAATTCATCAAGATGCATGTTCAGTATTTTTCTTTGGCAATTTGGCAAGTTTACAAGATTTGGTTTGAAGCTTAATGTTAATGTTTTCACTTGTTCAGTACTTAAATCTCGAAAAGACTCTAGGTGTTGAGTATCCCTAATTTCAGGTATATAACTTTCATAGTTTTTAAGTGACTCGCGAGTTTTGTCGATTTTATCTAAAAAAAAATCTGCTATCTTTTCAGCCAGTAAAGTGTTACTTTCCGCAGGTGGCATTGGATTCTCAGACTTAGTCCCAGTAAGTTCGAACACCAACTTGTACACTTGTTTTGAATCGCCCTTAGAACTTGTTACTTTGCCACTGATCACTGTACTTTTTCCATTACAAATTTCATAATTATACTTGAAATGTAGCTTTTTTTTACAGTGTCAAGTTGATGTGGTTGCCTGTATCTCCTTCATACTCGTTCCGCTATAGCAGTAACCTTTTAAACTGAGTATGTCAGCATTACACCATGGTTTAGGTGCACGACAAAGCACAGTTAATTGTGTCTAAGGTGCATGTGTATCAAGAACTAACTCTAGTTCCGTTGCAAACAAATCTACATAAGCATGTACACCATCATTTTCTACTTACATGTTGGTAAGGTCTTTTGATAACTCATCATGATCAATCTGTTTAAAGTTTCTTAATTTCACAGTTTTGCTGGTTACATTTCCTTGTTGTACATTAAGGACATATTTTACAACACTGTGACCTGAAATAAATGATCCAGGTTCACAAGACAGAATTTCCACTCCATTCGTAGCTTCCGTAATAACTAGGTCGAGGTTTTGGCCAGCAGTATGGGTAGAAAAAGCTAACATGTTGAACAAGATCCATTGCACATAGAGAGTTTTTGAATTCTGAAATTGTAGTTCTATTTTCGTTAATATTAGATTGAAGTCACCCATTATTATGATCTTAGTATACCTTGATAGTGTGTCTTTCATAAACACAAAAAAATCTGGGACAAATTGAGTAGGACTCGAGACTGTTTACGATCTATAAATGCCGACCACATTAATTGTTATGTATTTTATTATCAATTGCCATATACCAAATTGAAAAGTGTGTGATGTTCCAAAAGAGAGTCTGCACATCCTTACACCTGAACGACAGGTTACTGCAATACCACCCACGACCCTGTCTTTCTTGTTTGCCACACTAATTTTATAGCCGTTTTGATTAAAATCTGAAGTGTTATATTGATGTTCCTTAGTGTGAGTACCACGTTTCTGTGAGAAGTACTTTCTCTTCTCGGAGATTCTGTCCTATAGGCTCACTTTTGTTTACTTGGGATCTATAGTTTAAAGTTGACTTTTTCGTTTCCGTTGTTCAGTAATAATGTATTGTCTAGTTTAATTTTGATTAAATTTTCCATGTGAATACCAAACTTTCTTTTCGTCCTTTTAATTCTCAGACGGCCTGTTTTTTGCCCCTATACGTTAAAGGATTTACACATTATCAGTCGTAGCAAGATAGACCTGAGTCAAATGTGTAAAAAAAGAAAATGTAACAGTAACTCAGTTGGAATGTTTACCAACCCAGAATATATTTCATGCTGTTACATTACGCTGACAAAAGTTCACGTTATTGTTGTTACTGCTGTGTCTGGAGAAACGAGCAATCAGTTACACTTATTACACTTATTGTGGAGATTGGTTCTGTGCCGTTGGACTTGAGCAGCAAAAGTTTACCCACCATGGATTACTGGCTGTCCAGATTTATAACAGAGTGGAGACGAAAGGATGGATCCTTATCCTCCAAACACTTCAGCGCGGGGTCTATTGTGATCACGTTTGCTGATTGCCAATTCAATTCAAATTAAATCAATATTGCTCATGTCACCAGGATGTTTACCAATAGGATCTAAGCGGTAAACAATAGCTCAAGGGGAAAAGCGTCGGCTTGCGGATCGGGAGGTCGCGGGTTCAAAGCCCTGCCGGGTCAAACCAAAGACTTTAAAGTTGGTAGTTGTGGCTTCCCTCCTAACGCTCGGGGCTTACGCACTACGACTGACTCGTCGGTGTTAGTATAATAGACCGGCCAAGTTCAGTCCCTGGGCACCTCATAAGTGCCCCTGTGCTATAATTAAAGAAATGTCGCTGCAAAGTATCGTCAAAAATGCCGGCAAATCCCATCCCATTCCAAAGCGGTAATCAGAAATACGGTTCATCAAGCAATAATCTGAACAAAATGCCTTAAAAATCCAATGTCACATCAAAAACTGTCGTGATTGTCGGAATTGAAAACTGTCATCAGATAATAGTCTAACCGAATGGTCGTTTTCTTGGTCAGCTTATGTTGTTGTTTTACTTTGGTCATTCTGATAAAGAACTAGTCTGAGTTTAAAATTTATTTGCACTACTACAGCAGCAGCAGCAGCAGCAACCCCAGCTGGAAGCAAAGTAGCCGCAAATCTAGAAGCAGCATCAACAACAGCAGAAAATCTAGCAGGGCAACACCAGCAGCAACAACACCAGCAGCAAATCTAGTAGAGCAACCCAAACAGCAACAACAACAGCAGCAGCAACAACAACAGCAGCAGCAAATGCAACAACCTCAGCAGCAGCAACCCCAGCAGCAGCAACAGCAGCAGAAAATCTAGCAGCAGCAAAACCAACAGCAGCAACCCCAGCAACAGTAGCAGCAGCAGAAAATCCACCAGCAGCAAAACCAATAGCAGCAACCCCAGCAACAGCAACCCCAGCAGCAGCAACAGCAGCAGCAACAACAGCAGCCAATGCAGCAAATGCAGCAGCTAATCCAACAGCAGCAGCAGCAGCAGCAAAACATCGGTAGCAATTGCAGCAACCTCAGCAGCAGCAACAACAGCAGCAGCAACCCCAGCAGCTGCAAAGTCAGCAGCAGCAAAACCAACAGCAGCAACCCCAGCAACAGCAGCAGCAGCAGAAAATCCAGCAGCAGCAAAACCAATAGCAGCAACCCCAGCAACAGCAACACCAGCAGCAGCAACAGCAGCAGCAACAACAGCAGCCAATGCAGCAAATGCAGCAGCAAATCCAACAGCAGCAGCAGTAGCAAAACATCAGTAGCAATTGCAGCAACCAATTGCAGCAACCTCAGCAGCAGCAGCAACCCCAGCAGCTGCAAAGCCAGCAGCAGCAACAGCAGCAGAAAATCATGCAGCAGCAAATCCAACAGCAGCAACAGCAACAGCAGCAATTCCAGCAGCAGCGAAAAAAACAACATTCAAACACCTATTTACTTGTATCTTTAGCTGACCGACTGCTTGCCGTCGTCGGATACCCACGCTTGACTATTGCGTTTTACTTCATTCGTCGACCGTGGGTTTATTGGTAAATTTCCTGTCGTCTTATCGAACCTAAAAGAACAAGAACTAGGCCGATATTCCACAGTTCCGCGATGCGTGATCCGTGTCCGGTATTTTTACTTACCAAAGATATCGTGGGATATATTCCATTCGTCCGTGTCCGTTCCACGTCCGTGTCCGTGTCCGCGACGTTTCGCTCGGTTAGCGAATTTGCACGTACACGGACAGATCCCGGATGCACATTGTACATGATACATGACTCGCTCAAAGGCAGCAAACAAGTTAATTGCCAAAGATATTTCAGACAGAAATAATTGAAATTTTAGGGAAAACGAGGCAATTTTTGATGTCACTCATAGCGACCACAAAGACACGTCGATATTGAAGAACATATGGCATTCAGCGGCAAAATCACTAAAGAAGGACGGGATAATTTCAGGTAATTTACTGATTTTAAAATATAGATGCAAATATTGACCAGACAGTTATTTAAAAAATCTTATGGCGTGATTTTGTGGATAAAATGTAAGTCATTTAAAAATAATTAATATTTTTTTTTAAAATTATTGTCAATCATGAGCGTATTATTAGCAGTTTAATAATCAATTATTAAGTTATAATATACATTTTCTAGCATCAGATGTTGGTACATCCTAGGAAAGTACATTACGAACTTAATATTGTCCTTTTTATAGGTGATGACATTAAAGCCTACTGGCGGACACTGCGTGACACATATGTAAAGAAAAGAAGGGAACTGTCAGCCAAGAAATCAGGAAGAGCAGTAACGGCATCTGTCCGGTGGCAATTGAAGGATGTGATGGATTTTTTAGATACATATATGAAAGAGGCCAGGTAAAAAGCAGCATTATTAGAACTTTATTCTGCAATTAAATCCCTCATTAATTGGCCAATTGATTTCAAACTTTCAGGAAGTATAATTGTGTATAAAGGGGAGATAATTCAGATTGTGTTTGGTTTTATTGAGTTGTTGCCCTTTTAAGATCTTTTATTCAATACTCTTTGTATGGCTAAAATGTCAATAAATGTCTGATCAAGAAGTAAGACTACATTAATGTGTATTTTGTTGCTTATTTCCATGAAAAAAATCTTATAAGTATTCTCTACATTCGTGTGCTTGATAATATATATATATATATATCTTTATTTCCTCCTTTCTACAGAAGAGTACATTACAAATACACATACATAGATGCAAGTACAACATGAACATCTAATAACCCCACATGTCACAGCTAAGGTGAATAAGAAGTATATAGAAAAGAAACACTAATACTGAAAAGGATTAATATACAGCACCAATGTTCAAAAAGGCAAAGATAGATACAAACACCCAGACGCGCGCGCGCGCGCGCACACACACACACACACACACATACGCACACAAGCCCGCGCGCTCACGCGTGCGCAGACGCACACATACAAAACCATACACATATATATGTAAGCAAAGTGAGATGAGTAAAATACGTACATATATATGTATACAAGTAAAGAATCAGCAGTATAATTATTTGACGTTTATGATTACAAAAAATAATGAAATGATTAATTTCACCTACTTAGATCTTGTGGAAGCAAGATCTAGAAATGAAATCTTCATAAATGAATGTGATAAATAAATGATATTTATGCACTCACAATTAAATGCTCAAACTTGCCGAAACGAAAAGCAAAAAGAGCGTTCATTACTAAAAATGCATATGTCAAGATTACGATTTACTATAGTCAATACATGGGCAAGAAATAAAAATTAAATGAAAGAATAGAAACAACACACATAAGTACTTACAAATGTAAACACTGCCATAATAAGTATATAATGAAAGGCAATGCTCATGAAGTCTTCATATTTTCCTTGAAGAAGAGATGCAAGAAACGGATTTCTTAACCCCAAATAAAGATTAACTTAGTTTGGGGTACTCATACTTAAAAGGTAATTGGACACAACACAACCAAATGTTGTATAGAGCTTATTATAAAACATGACGTGAAATTCGCACATTCCCTGACAGTCTATAATTGTGTGGTTAGGAAGTGACGTTACTAATAACAAATTAGTACAATTTTTACATTGGTCAATCATTACTGTTATATGCAATATCTGCCAAGTGACATAACACGGGTTTTACATGTTCGGTTCATCAACCAGGAGTCACTCAAATACAAGAATCAAAAGTTCTAAATAACAGTGTTTTAAGATTTTCTTGAAATTATCTATAGTATCACAACTTCTCAGTTCCTTGGGTTATTTATTCCATAACTTAGGACCCACTGTTTTAAAACTCCTGTCACCAAAAGGTTTTTGCGTTTGTTAAATGGTACATCTTAACAGCCTGTGACAAAGTCTGACGATCTCAACCTAACGTCTTGGTACCTGTTCAGATAATAGTTCAGTTAAATAAGCTGGGGCTGGCCCTTCTGAACAATTGAACGTGACTGCCAAAATCTTGAATTCAATTCTGGCTTTGATTGGAAGCCAATGAAGTTGTAACAATGCTTGTTTTGAACTATCATACTCGCTAAGTTTTAGGACAAGTTTTGCACACATATTTTGTATCCTTTGCATCTTTTGAGTATCACATTTAGGAATACCAAACAGAATTGCATTACAATAGTCCAGATGGTAAATAACGAGTGACAATACTAAAATTTCAGTTGCATCCTTAGTTAGGTATTTTTGATGTTTTTGATACGGAGATAATTAAACATTGCAGTCTGACATTTCCGCTTTACATGATCTTTAAAGGTGAGGTTTCCATCCAAGAATGCTCCCAGATACCTGATACAGCTAACATACTTAATATTGTTACCAGCAATGTTTATTTCTGTAACTGAACATTTTTCAAGTTGCTGCCTACTACCAAATAAAATACACTCGGTTTTTGAAGAATTCATTTTAAGTTGTTTTTTTTGTGTGCTTCATCTAGTTATCTATGTGTGATGCACAACTTTCCAGTTCACGAATTGCTTGTTTCTCACTTTCTGCAGATGTTGGTTGAAATCTTTTGTTAGCGATGTGATCGTCTGCAAAACCATACACTGAGACTGATTGGGGAATAATGTCAAATAGAGTGCCCGTATAGGTCAGATAGAGCCAAGGCCCTAGACAGCTACCCTGGGGAACGCTACATTGCAGAGGACGAGGAGTCGAGACAGCTGCTTCTACACTTACACTACAACTGTGTGGCCTAAGATAGGAGTCAATCCAATTGATGGTCGTACCAAACAGTCCGTACTGAGAACTTAACACTTGCACCAGAATGTCTACAGTGTCAAAAGCGGCAATGAAGTCCAGTGCAATAAGAGCACTGACCTCTTGGTTTGCCATGCTATCCAGCAAGTCACTCACCAATCCTAGCCAAGCCGTTTCACAAGAGTGATATCGCCTGTAAGCGGATTGATTCTTGGGAAGAAGGTGATTTTCACTGACGTGTTCGTTTAGTCTAAAAAGGGCTGCCTTCTCTATGAGTTTCGATAGGAACGGTAGATTGCTCACGCGACGATAGTTGGAAAGCACAAGATCAAGTCGTGCCTTTTTCAATAGAGGTCTTACTATTGCATGATTCTATTTTGATGGAAAAATCCCTTGACGCAGAGAAAGATTCACAAGGTTGGTTATTAAAGGCAACAATTCATCAAGATGCATGTTCAGTATTTTTCTTTGGCAATTTGGCAAGTTTACAAGATTTGGTTTGAAGCTTAATGTTAATGTTTTCACTTGTTCAGTACTTAAATCTCGAAAAGACTCTAGGTGTTGAGTATCCCTAATTTCAGGTATATAACTTTCATAGTTTTTAAGTGACTCGCGAGTTTTGTCGATTTTATCTAAAAAAAAATCTGCTATCTTTTCAGCCAGTAAAATGTTACTTTCCGCAGGTGGCATTGGATTCTCAGACTTAGTCCCAGTAAGTTCGAACACCAACTTGTACACTTGTTTTGAATCGCCCTTAGAACTTGTTACTTTGCCACTGATCACTGTACTTTTTCCATTACAAATTTCATAATTATACTTGAAATGTAGCTTTTTTTTACAGTGTCAAGTTGATGTGGTTGCCTGTATCTCCTTCATACTCGTTCCGCTATAGCAGTAACCTTTTAAACTGAGTATGTCAGCATTACACCATGGTTTAGGTGCACGACAAAGCACAGTTAATTGTGTCTAAGGTGCATGTGTATCAAGAACTAACTCTAGTTCCGTTGCAAACAAATCTACATAAGCATGTACACCATCATTTTCTACTTACATGTTGGTAAGGTCTTTTGATAACTCATCATGATCAATCTGTTTAAAGTTTCTTAATTTCACAGTTTTGCTGGTTACATTTCCTTGTTGTACATTAAGGACATATTTTACAACACTGTGACCTGAAATAAATGATCCAGGTTCACAAGACAGAATTTCCACTCCATTCGTAGCTTCCGTAATAACTAGGTCGAGGTTTTGGCCAGCAGTATGGGTAGAAAAAGCTAACATGTTGAACAAGATCCATTGCACATAGAGAGTTTTTGAATTCTGAAATTGTAGTTCTATTTTCGTTAATATTAGATTGAAGTCACCCATTATTATGATCTTAGTATACCTTGATAGTGTGTCTTTCATAAACACAAAAAAATCTGGGACAAATTGAGTAGGACTCGAGACTGTTTACGA
The DNA here is from genome assembly GCA_007844125.1 of Sinonovacula constricta. Taxonomy (NCBI): domain Eukaryota; kingdom Metazoa; phylum Mollusca; class Bivalvia; order Cardiida; family Solecurtidae; genus Sinonovacula; species Sinonovacula constricta. The sequence continues at coordinate 64,598,170 of CM017559.1, read as the reverse complement.
TCTATAAATGCCGACCACATTAATTGTTATGTATTTTAGTATCAATTGCCATATACCAAATTGAAAAGTGTGTGATGTTCCAAAAGAGAGTCTGCACATCCTTACACCTGAACGACAGGTTACTGCAATACCACCCACGACCCTGTCTTTCTTGTTTGCCACACTAATTTTATAGCCGTTTTGATTAAAATCTGAAGTGTTATATTGATGTTCCTTAGTGTGAGTACCACGTTTCTGTGAGAAGTACTTTCTCTTCTCGGAGATTCTGTCCTATAGGCTCACTTTTGTTTACTTGGGATCTATAGTTTAAAGTTGACTTTTTCGTTTCCGTTGTTCAGTAATAATGTATTGTCTAGTTTAATTTTGATTAAATTTTCCATGTGAATACCAAACTTTCTTTTCGTCCTTTTAATTCTCAGACGGCCTGTTTTTTGCCCCTATACGTTAAAGGATTTACACATTATCAGTCGTAGCAAGATAGACCTGAGTCAAATGTGTAAAAAAAGAAAATGTAACAGTAACTCAGTTGGAATGTTTACCAACCCAGAATATATTTCATGCTGTTACATTACGCTGACAAAAGTTCACGTTATTGCTGTTACTGCTGTGTCTGGAGAAACGAGCAATCAGTTACACTTATTACACTTATTGTGGAGATTGGTTCTGTGCCGTTGGACTTGAGCAGCAAAAGTTTACCCACCATGGATTACTGGCTGTCCAGATTTATAACAGAGTGGAGACGAAAGGATGGATCCTTATCCTCCAAACACTTCAGCGCGGGGTCTATTGTGATCACGTTTGCTGATTGCCAATTCAATTCAAATTAAATCAATATTGCTCATGTCACCAGGATGTTTACCAATAGGATCTAAGCGGTAAACAATAGCTCAAGGGGAAAAGCGTCGGCTTGCGGATCGGGAGGTCGCGGGTTCAAAGCCCTGCCGGGTCAAACCAAAGACTTTAAAGTTGGTAGTTGTGGCTTCCCTCCTAACGCTCGGGGCTAACGCACTACGACTGACTCGTCGGTGTTAGTATAATAGACCGGCCAAGTTCAGTCCCTGGGCACCTCATAAGTGCCCCTGTGCTATAATTAAAGAAATGTCGCTGCAAAGTATCGTCAAAAATGCCGGCAAATCCCATCCCATTCCAAAGCGGTAATCAGAAATACGGTTCATCAAGCAATAATCTGAACAAAATGCCTTAAAAATCCAATGTCACATCAAAAACTGTCGTGATTGTCGGAATTGAAAACTGTCATCAGATAATAGTCTAACCGAATGGTCGTTTTCTTGGTCAGCTTATGTTGTTGTTTTATACAACATTTAGGATCAACATTTAACAAAAGATCGCTTAGCAAAAAGGGATAAATATTACCAGAGCCGGGAGTCGTATGAATCATTTTGAAGTAAACTTTGGTCATTCTGATAAAGAACTAGTCTGAGTTTAAAATTTATTTGCACTACTACAGCAGCAGCAGCAGCAGCAACCCCAGCTGGAAGCAAAGTAGCCGCAAATCTAGAAGCAGCATCAACAACAGCAGAAAATCTAGCAGGGCAACACCAGCAGCAACAACACCAGCAGCAAATCTAGTAGAGCAACCCAAACAGCAACAACAACAGCAGCAGCAACAACAACAACAGCAGCAAATGCAACAACCTCAGCAGCAGCAACCCCAGCAGCAGCAACAGCAGCAGAAAATCTAGCAGCAGCAAAACCAACAGCAGCAACCCCAGCAACAGTAGCAGCAGCAGAAAATCCACCAGCAGCAAAACCAATAGCAGCAACCCCAGCAACAGCAACCCCAGCAGCAACAACAGCAGCAGCAACAACAGCAGCCAATGCAGCAAATGCAGCAGCTAATCCAACAGCAGCAGCAGCAGCAGCAAAACATCGGTAGCAATTGCAGCAACCTCAGCAGCAGCAACAACAGCAGCAGCAACCCCAGCAGCTGCAAAGCCAGCAGCAGCAAAACCAACAGCAGCAACCCCAGCAACAGCAGCAGCAGCAGAAAATCCAGCAGCAGCAAAACCAATAGCAGCAACCCCAGCAACAGCAACACCAGCAGCAGCAACAGCAGCAGCAACAACAGCAGCCAATGCAGCAAATGCAGCAGCAAATCCAACAGCAGCAGCAGTAGCAAAACATCAGTAGCAATTGCAGCAACCTCAGCAGCAGCAACAACAGCAGCAGCAACCCCAGCAGCTGCAAAGCCAGCAGCAGCAACAGCAGCAGAAAATCATGCAGCAGCAAATCCAACAGCAGCAACAGCAACAGCAGCAATTCCAGCAGCAGCGAAAAAAACAACATTCAAACACCTATTTACTTGTATCTTTAGCTGACCGACTGCTTGCCGTCGTCGGATACCCACGCTTGACTATTGCGTTTTACTTCATTCGTCGACCGTGGGTTTATTGGTAAATTTCCTGTCGTCTTATCGAACCTAAAAGAACAAGAACTAGGCCGATATTCCACAGTTCCGCGATGCGTGATCCGTGTCCGGTATTTTTACTTACCAAAGATATCGTGGGATATATTCCATTCGTCCGTGTCCGTTCCACGTCCGTGTCCGTGTCCGCGACGTTTCGCTCGGTTAGCGAATTTGCACGTACACGGACAGATCCCGGATGCACATTGTACATGATACATGACTCGCTCAAAGGCAGCAAACAAGTTAATTGCCAAAGATATTTCAGACAGAAATAATTGAAATTTTAGGGAAAACGAGGCAATTTTTGATGTCACTCATAGCGACCACAAAGACACGTCGATATTGAAGAACATATGGCATTCAGCGGCAAAATCACTAAAGAAGGACGGGATAATTTCAGGTAATTTACTGATTTTAAAATATAGATGCAAATATTGACCAGACAGTTATTTAAAAAATCTTATGGCGTGATTTTGTGGATAAAATGTAAGTCATTTAAAAATAATTAATATTTTTTTTTTAAATTATTGTCAATCATGAGCGTATTATTAGCAGTTTAATAATCAATTATTAAGTTATAATATACATTTTCTAGCATCAGATGTTGGTACATCCTAGGAAAGTACATTACGAACTTAATATTGTCCTTTTTATAGGTGATGACATTAAAGCCTACTGGCGGACACTGCGTGACACATATGTAAAGAAAAGAAGGGAACTGTCAGCCAAGAAATCAGGAAGAGCAGTAACGGCATCTGTCCGGTGGCAATTGAAGGATGTGATGGATTTTTTAGATACATATATGAAAGAGGCCAGGTAAAAAGCAGCATTATTAGAACTTTATTCTGCAATTAAATCCCTCATTAATTGGCCAATTGATTTCAAACTTTCAGGAAGTATAATTGTGTATAAAGGGGAGATAATTCAGATTGTGTTTGGTTTTATTGAGTTGTTGCCCTTTTAGGATCTTTTATTCAATACTCTTTGTATGGCTAAAATGTCAATAAATGTCTGATCAAGAAGTAAGACTACATTAATGTGTATTTTGTTGCTTATTTCCATGAAAAAAATCTTATAAGTATTCTCTACATTCGTGTGCTTGATAATATATATATATATATATCTTTATTTCCTCCTTTCTACAGAAGAGTACATTACAAATACACATACATAGATGCAAGTACAACATGAACATCTAATAACCCCACATGTCACAGCTAAGGTGAATAAGAAGTATATAGAAAAGAAACACTAATACTGAAAAGGATTAATATACAGCACCAATGTTCAAAAAGGCAAAGATAGATACAAACACCCAGACGCGCGCGCGCGCGCGCACACACACACACACACACACATACGCACACAAGCCCGCGCGCTCACGCGTGCGCAGACGCACACATACAAAACCATACACATATATATGTAAGCAAAGTGAGATGAGTAAAATACGTACATATATATGTATACAAGTAAAGAATCAGCAGTATAATTATTTGACGTTTATGATTACAAAAAATAATGAAATGATTAATTTCACCTACTTAGATCTTGTGGAAGCAAGATCTAGAAATGAAATCTTCATAAATGAATGTGATAAATAAATGATATTTATGCACTCACAATTAAATGCTCAAACTTGCCGAAACGAAAAGCAAAAAGAGCGTTCATTACTAAAAATGCATATGTCAAGATTACGATTTACTATAGTCAATACATGGGCAAGAAATAAAAATTAAATGAAAGAATAGAAACAACACACATAAGTACTTACAAATGTAAACACTGCCATAATAAGTATATAATGAAAGGCAATGCTCATGAAGTCTTCATATTTTCCTTGAAGAAGAGATGCAAGAAACGGATTTCTTAACCCCAAATAAAGATTAACTTAGTTTGGGGTACTCATACTTAAAAGGTAATTGGATACAACACAACCAAATGTTGTATAGAGCTTATTATAAAACATGACGTGAAATTCGCACATTCCCTGACAGTCTATAATTGTGTGGTTAGGAAGTGACGTTACTAATAACAAATTAGTACAATTTTTACATTGGTCAATCATTACTGTTATATGCAATATATAGCACATTCACAAACCATACACTAACAAAGTTGAATCATTTTGAAATCATTTTCAGTACCTACAGCAACATGGAGCCACATAACATGTCTGATGATGATTGCATCGTGGCCGTCTATGCTGCAGTTGTGTCTTTCTGCAGGAGATTGTGGTGAAACAAAGATGTTTCACAGTGCATTTCGTTATTGTAACTGAAACTCCAATTTTGGTATAGAAAACTCTCCGTCTCTTCGCTAGTATCCCGAAGGCAATATCCACAACACGCAACACAATATATTTTGGCATTATAAGATAAAGCCATCCGACTTTATCCTAGATAGACTGACAAACTTCCGGTATGAACTTAGACATTGTTGGTTGACCAACCCTGTAAGAAAATGCCAGGGATTAATATGATTCCCAAGTTGCTAGGAATCTGAAATATACATAAATAGTTGAAAAATAGCATGTCAGTATAGACTCAGAGCATGTATGTAATCGTTTCAGTTATGAAAAAAGCCAGTGCAGGAAGTCGACACAGTCGAAACAAGTCAGTGACAGTCGTAGTGAATCGCCTTTGTGTACGCTACCAAAGGACGACGCCATATTTAAAACATCTTCTTCAAGTTCCGAATCAAACCATAAGATAAAGAAAAAAAGACAAAGAAGCTATGTCCGAGTTTGAGTCGGCTTTCTTGAAAATACCAAATCGCAGGCTTCACGCATTGATTCTCATCTAATAGATCAACCTAGAAGGGACGCATTGGATGCGTTCTTTGAGAGTTGTTCCTTGAAAGCCAAACAAACTGCCCAAGGTAAAGCAGTCATGACTGCAAATACGGGTGGCTATGCTTCTGTACAATGCAGAAACATGTAAACACCTGCAGCCATGTACCCAGTGCCAATGACTATCACATCCCAACCAACCTGCCTACAACAGCAAATGTACCAACACCAACAACCATTTGTCACCCATTCACAGATTAGCTGCAGTGGCAATGTGGTCAATGGAAGTAGTAGTACAGAGGCTACATCAGGGTTGGATGTTTTGAGTATGGCCATGACGATATTACAATAGAAATATCGTAGACATTTTTAAGAACAAAATGTTATTCAGTTCATTTTTTTTTCTTTTTTTTTGAGCGTAAACAACGCATGTTTGTGAGAAATAGTCTCAGCATTTTCAATTTGTGTTTTTTGTTCTCGTAACTTTCCATAAAATGTCAAAATAAATGCGGACTTTCAAGAAAGTTGTTGTTTTAATAATAATAAATTTAATAATTATGCTTACCTTAAGCAAACAGCAAGTCGTAGTTTTGCGGATATGGGTTCCCTGGATTGGTATTGTTTCGTCAGTTGTTCTTCTACCAGTGACAGCACATGTCTGAATTGTTGTCTATTTAATCTAAATTAAGTAGGGAACTCCTCGGCAGATAATTCCAGCTCTCTTATCAGATGGTAGAATGTTGAAGCTGCGAAAGATCTGAGAGTGACGGGTTTCTTTACGGGGCTGCTAACATAGGAATTTATCCGTCATCGCACTCAATCCACACTTTTACTACAACAAAGATCCTACGCAGAGAACAAACTGCCACTACGTGGTAATCCTCAGCAACCTCGTGGCAAGACAGGAAGTGATGACCTTTGCCAGCCAGATGTATCCAAACGATTTCCTGCAGTTTCTATGTCATTTCGCGAACGCCGTCAGATGTCCGTACGGGCACCTACTCGTTGATCCGAAACCCACCACATCGGAACAATTATGCAAGCGCACAGGTGAGAGATGCTACCAGACCACAACTTTTTGAAAAAGCCGTAACTTGGGAACAAAGGGTCGGGTATCCCGAACTTTCTATCGACTAAACGTCGGAAGAATCGCAGAAAAGCGATAATAGTACGCACGTTGCCAGGAACCTTTACGCGTTAGAGGCTGAAATTATGTCATGCGACGACTGCGGAACTGTGTTATCAGACACGCATCACTTACAAAAGCACGTCAAAGCATGGAGCCCATAATAAAAGTGGTATCAGACGACAAACTGGCGAATAAGCGACGACGGTGGTTACAAGACCTCGTTGACGAGGAAGCTATCGACCTAATGTCATACGACGAAGACACGGACCGTTATACCGACTACAAAGACCATGGTGATGAATTCCGAAGATGCTGACAACACGAACATAAAATCGAGTTTTATTGGGGGACAGTTCAATGGTGTATAAGCCAAGTGTAGAAAAATGACGGACACACTTCCAATCCATGGCTGAAGACAAAGTACGTCCAAATAACAGAGGACACTACATTGTGGAATCAGGTGGTAACTCTAGGGAACCGAAAACTGGGTTCATCACACCCGTTGAGAGAGATATAGCCTTAGCCAACTCAATGCTGGACATTAAAACGAAGGATAGAAATACGTCAGCTTTACAGCTCGTCACACCCGTTAGTCAGGATATCGATTTGGCCAAGTCGGGTCTTTAAAGAAGGGCGAAAGAAAAGAAGACTTTACTATGAGACCACCCGTTATTTCGGCAAGCACAAAAATGTGACATTGACAATCCTAACAGGACAATATTTGTGTGGAACATTACCTTTACGTGTATTAGCTAGATCCATATTGTAAGGTGTGCAAGTGTGTGTACTTATTACAACGTTTCGGCTGTACCTGTGTTATTGTTTTATATAATCATTAAATATTAGAAAACATAAATGCTAATCTGCGTTTTGTCATTCTTTTTTGCAGCCAATGTTGTTGTTTTTTCAATCAGTAATACAGTAGAATTTTAAAATAATTAAACTGATTGCGTTTTATTAAAATAATGCCGATTGTAGTAGATAACTCGAACGATAGCCAATCAAAGGAAGCCGTTATCTTACGGTTTGTATAGGCGTATTTACCAAGGAAGCGTCTCTGCGTTACTGACGTTTGTAAGATGTGCCGTTAGCGTCATTTTCGTACAAGCCAAACTCCTGTACGACGTGGCCGTTCAAAGTTCTCACGCTCGCGACTTCGTTACTAAACATAAACGGTGACGCACGAGTGACTCGCTCCCCTACCTCCCTCCGCGGATGATGCTATGACGTTGCGCCGCGATGTAGGTAGCTGTTCGTTCAGACGTTCTCACTCTCGCGCCATAGATACTAAATACAAACGGTGACGTATTACCAATAGTTACCACTCCCCATCACGCTATGACGTCTCGCGTGACGCGGATGAGTCATCGAAAGGGGAAACTGCCGATGACGTCACTTCCTGTTTTGAATCCAAAGTGGACCATATGTAGTGACACCACCACAGCTGCGTGTTTATTATATGTTTATCTACTGTACATACTGTACATATGTTTATACTTTATTTTATTACTAGTTATTATGTATATATATATATATATAAGTTCATTGTATCTGTTTTATCTCCCGATGTTAGTTACTGTTAGTTGTTTCACTTTGACGGGATGTTGTTATTTACACTGTTTGTTTGCTAGAAAAACCTTCAGGAAGTGCGAGGTTGGAGCGCTCCACAAACTAGGTTTTACCACCCCAGTTGGCCCTTTGCCGATTGACCGTTCCAAGGCGGTAACTGATGTTTTTTCTTTATGTGTGTTATGTCTCGTCTCTGTGTTTTTAGCACATTTGCATTTACCTTGTTTCCCTTTGTCTACTGGTAGATAAAATTTAAATATCTGTGAAAATTTTGATAAAACCTTTCTTATTTACCTATTTATAATAACGTGCCCATTAGTAAATATATAATTGTGATGTTTACGACACCACAAAAGTTTATTGTATGTTTTTTATAATACCGTGCCCTGTCGTTTTATATATAATATAATAATTCGGATCTTTGTATATGTATTGGGACTGGTGTGGGTTAAACCAAAGTTCTGTATACCTTATTCACACTTTGAACATTTGTCTTTGCATAGACGAATATCATGATTGTTAACTACTGAACTATGTAGAACACTTCTTAAACTTGACCAATAGTACAGTTTCAAATAGAATCAATAAATATCTTCTTCCTTTGATGCATTTTGTAAGTATACTGCTTGTAATGTCAGCTATATATTGCGTTGGAGAGCTTGGTAATATGTTACCGTACTTGCATATAATTAGCATCAAAGGTAAGGAACATAAAACTTATTTATTAGAACTTAAACTGGTGTATTTTCATATTTTGGACGTTTTATGAATGATTGTAATGCCACCACCTTCTAGCTAGTAGGCATGAGTGTAGTCGTTAAAAAGAAATGCTAATTCGAAAAAAACAAAAAACGTGCAACAGTAAATGCTTTTCTAAGTTTCCTATTTATGTTTCTATTAATATTCGTGTCCGTAGGACATATTTCTAGAGATTTTGATATACTCATTTAAAATAAATCATGTTTGTACCTGTTATTCTTTAAAACATAAACCAAATATATAAATATATAAATAGTCCTCGTCAAGTGAGTGCTGTTACTGTGGCATTTTTTTTCACATTAAAAAAATCCACAATTTATTATTTGATGTTAATTGAAAAGTTCTACATAACAACAGTCATGCTACTTTTTCGAAACACCCGTTTTATATTATAAATATTATAAATAAATGATTCAGTTCTCAATGACAACTACAATGTGGCCTTTAAATGAGGCATATATATATAAATTTGAATGTGTATATATTTTGTAAATGATATCAAGTCTTTTGCGTGGCATGTTAACACTGGATTCTTTAACTGAACTATCTTTAATTCAAACCTGTAATAAAGTCCAATCTGCGAATAATGATCATCTTTACAACAGTTTGTATTGATAAGTTACATGAACTAGTTAACCTGTAATACCCTTGGAAGGGGGCCATACTCTGATAGGGACTCATGTACGGTCCACATGGTATAAGTAAAACCTAGTTAACCTGTAATACCTGTGGAAGGGGGTCATACTCTGATAGGGACACATGTACAGTCCATATGGTATAAATAAAACCTAGTTAACATGTAATATCTGTGGAAGGAGTCATACTCAGATAGGGACTCATGTACGGTCCACATGGTATAAGTAAAACCTAGTTAACCTGTAATACTTGTGGAAAGGGGTCATACTCAGATAGGAAGACATTTACGGTCTACATGGTATAAGTACAACCTAGTTAACTTGTAATACCTGTGGAAATAGTCATACTCTGATAGGGACACATGTACAGTCCCATGGTATAAGTAAAACTTAGTTAACCTGTAATACCCTTGAAAGGGGGTCATACTCAGATAGGGAGTCATGTACGGTCCACATGGTATAAGTAAAGCCTAGTTAACCTGTAATACCTGTGGAAGGGGGTCTTACTCTGATAGGGACACATGTACAGACCACATGGTATAAGTAAAACTTAGTTAGCCTGTAATACCTGTGGAAGGGGGTCATACTCAAATAGGGAGTCATGTACGGTCCACATGGTATAAGTAAAACCTAGTTAACCTGTAATATCTGTGAAAGGGGGTCATACTCCGATAGGGACACATGTACAGTCCACATGGTATAAGTAAAACTTAGCTAACCTGTTATATCTGTGGTAGGGGATCATACTCTGATGGAGACTCATGTACGGTCCACATGGTATAAGTAAAACCTAGTTAACCTGTACTACCTGGAGAAGGACTCATACACTGAGAAGGGACACATGTATAATCCACACGTGTACATAGCGTGGTATGAAACGGACGTGTTTACGCAAATAAGATGTTATGCAAATACGTTTTATACCACAATGGATAGCACACAAATACGGATTATCAACAATGAAAGCCTCGTTAAAGGTTTTATCCGACAGTTTGTCTATATCTAATATTTAACAATATCTGACCTCTGTTTATTGTGTTTGTGCATAATTTCTGTAGAAAAACTTCATACTTTAGTATGAGCTTTGAAGTATTTCCTACTATTATATATAGCCAACTGCGTTTCATTGAGAAATAAAAAAGCAAGCACGTGACCAGGATGAGCAAATCTGATTAAAACAAACCACGCAGGTTGTGATTATTTACACTTAAGTATAGGCTTATGCAGCAATTGTTCACACGTTCCTACCAAATAGAGGAAAGATGTTGTTACATGTATTAGGAATAGACAAACTGTCGGATACACGTTACTACTGTGTGGTCAGTATGTATGTACAATACAATATAACAGCCAAGACAATAAAATACACTTTGTATTCTTGTTTATAAACAATTATTAAGACTGTAACTATTAAACAAGTCGTTTGATACACGGGAGAGTCGTCAAATCTGTTAATATAATGTAACGAAGGCAACAGTTCGCTTCCACTTCTGCTATATCAGCCACAACCAGATACTCGACATGTCTTTCTCTCTCCAACACCGGCCCATCATCATGTATAACATAAAGTAAGTCAAATTTGCATTTTCCTAAGTATAACTTTGTATTGTACACAAATCATAAAGAGTAAATGTGTCAAATATACTTTCGAATACTTCACAAGTTACCTGACTTTGGTAATATACGCCAATATATATTTTACATTGACTTTAAAGGGGGCATCCAACAGTTTGGACAAAACATGTTTTCTTATATTTACCAAAACGTCATAATTGCATGAAAGGTCCTGCAAAATGTGGTTCATTGTTTCCCTAGATCTTTGAAGCACAAATCCCCACTCCCCATCGTAAACGGGCATTTCGTATCTGAGTCAAGCTGCAGAGATAGTTGGTAATTTAAACTAAGAAACCTACGTGACTACTCACAAATTGCTTGACAGTTTAAAAAACATTTGCCGTAAATGTTTACTATACTAAACGCAGCAACTACAGTAGTGCAAGGAGTTTTTTTCCCTTTTTCAATGTTCATTATTTGGCATATGAACAAATTTAAAAATACAGTTAGTCAATAGTGCAACTAAAATTTATAAGATACAGTCAATTCCATGGATTTCTTCCTGTTTACATTACGGATTACATACGGAAAACTTATACAATAAACAATGTATATATCTCTGTATACATGCCAGGACGTAGGTAAATATCGGTTCATTACACATACATGCAGATAAAGAAAGTTCTAGGTTTATCCAGGCGATTTGGCGACAAAGAATCTATTTACTTCAGCTGTCAGCACTGTTTATCGCTTGGCATTCTAGCTCTTCAATATAACCATGCAGTAATCAGCAGTATATCAGCAAAGCCAAAATCTGTTTCTTCGTACCTGTGACATATTGTCGTCCGGCCTTAATCAAGGGACACACAACTGTGGTACGACTTTTTTATTTCTCCAATATATTTCGGGTTGATTATCTCAGACCTTAAACACATGCTTATTTTCGTCCGTAGTATACCTCTATCATCATCATATTCTCGAATATTCATCAGCCGTCATTTGTGAACCTTTCAATGATCTTTCGACCACGCCTACAGTATGTTATACCTTTTGAGACACATTGTTTTTATACCGTATTTAGATGTCGCAACAAATTAAATGATATCAAGTTCTGTTTGCCTCACAAGCACTGCTCAACCACTTATAACATAAGATCGTGTTTGTTGACGATGCCAAACCACTAGTTGTCGGGGATCTCGTTGATATCCAAGAGACTGGGCTCGTATGGACTGAAAGGACTCATTAACTCGTCCTGGGTGAGGAATGTCTTCACAGTGGAGCCGGTACTCACGTGCCGGGTGCTGGGTTCGACCACCTTGCGGTGCAAGGACTTAGGGTGCACGCAAAGGTTGATGATCGGTGCTCTGGCTGAAAATGTAATAAAACATCTGTCATAATCTTCCTTCAATGTGTTGTATCAAAAATATATAAACATACAAGTTAGTTTCCGCAAAGATTATAAGATTAACACAGTTTTATGCGACATGAACACAGTTGGTCTGCTTTGCATAGCATAGATGTGTCTTTTAATTTGAGACATGGGAGCTGGTTGGGTTCTGAGTGTCATCTCCGCTAATCCCGTTTCACGGTAATCGTGATAGATTGAAGCAAATACTGGACATTTAAAGCACATATATTTCACGGTTTGTATTGTCTTACAATGGAGATGTAAATAACCTTTTCTTGCACTAAATTATACGTTCATATGCGCACCCAATTCTGCTACACCTAATCGACCCTTATCTTCACATAGTCACGATATTCAAAGATTCAGTGAAACAATCTGCTTCTCGACAATTTTTTTGTTTCCCTACCATGACTCTTCTTTATGTTAAATATAAAGCAGGTCATAGTTGCATTTTCCTAAGAATTAATTTGTACTGTGCTGTTTAGATGACAAATCGTAAAGGGTAAATGTGTCAAATATATTTTCGAATGTCCCATACTTGACTTGGGTATGTTTATTTACACACCTTTTTAAACTTTATATTGAACTTAAAGGTATCACGTCATTTTTTTCATTTTTAACTTAATCTCAAAATGAAAAACACAAAACATATTTCAATAAAAACTTTATTTAGAGCATAACGCAAATGTATCCTTCACCTTGAGTCATGGGAGCACGTCCTTGGGTTCTGAGCGTCATCTCAGTTAGTTCAGTTTCACGGAAATCGTTTGGTGGGTGTTGCAGATAGGCTGAAACACAAAATTATTGACATTTAAAGCGCATTTATTTCACGAATTGTATTGTCTTACAATGGAGAAAATGATGTAAACATTTTTTCTTGCACTAAATTATACGTTTATATGCCATAATCTTTTAAAAATACAACAGGACATGGGTAAGATGTTGTTACTTGTATTAGATATAGACAAACTATCGATATATGGAGCTCCTGTGTGGTCAAAATGTATACATGTATAAATAAAATATAAATGTATAAACAAAATATAAATACCAAGACAATATACACACATGTTGTCTTCTTTTTTTAACAAATATTAACACTGCTTCTATTAAACATGTCGTTTGATACATGGAAGCGTAGTCAAATCCCTCGATAAAATAAAAGGAGGTCGACACGTGTCTTAAATGATATGTCAACAAGTCGCGTCTAGTCCTGCGACACCTGAGCAACGCTTATCTCAACATTGTCACGATATCAAAGACTCGGTGATGACAATCGCCTTCTCTACAAGTCTGTCTCTCCCCCAACCTGGCCCTTCTTGAAGTATGAAATAAAGTTGCTAAAATTTGAATTGCATTGTACTGTTAACATGAAAATTCATAAAAGAGTAATTTAAAATATTACCTTCGAATACCCCACAAATTACATGATTTTGGTTAGTATAATTACACACAAAGGTACTATTTATACTGACCTTAAAGGTATGCACGTCATTTATTTTTGTATTTTAACTAAATCTCAAAATAAATAAAAAAAATCGATGGAAACAAGTTTTATCTAGAGTATAACACGTATACGTCCTTTACCCTGAGTCATTTGTTCTGAGCGTCATTTCCGCTTGCCTAGTTTTACATAAATCGTTTGGTGGGTGTTGCAGATATGCTTAAGCACAACTGTGAGGTCTGAACCTTAAAGCAACTTGGTCAAACTGTTGTGTAGGTGCATTCACAAAACACCACACGAGCAGAACTTTACCTGTATTTAAATTACTGCGTCACTGTTGGGACAATAAGCATGTTTATAAAGACTGGCGCGTACACTGAACATACATAAGCGCATGCGCAGTTCTGAGATACACTAGGATGTTGTTACGGGAAAAGATACTTGGTTTTAATCATCCCTTCCTTGACAAATGGTGGGAAGAGGCAGGCACATATGTCTAAGGAACTCCCATCTGGTCATAATCATTACAATGACTTACCTTTTCAGGCAAATATATAATTAATGAACCCTGTAATGTAAGAATTACGTGTCTTAATTCGTGATACCTTACGTTACTAATTTGGAGATATCGTATTGGTCTATGTGCGATCTTACGGCTGCTTTAAGCAGGTAATGCAAAACCTATTAATGTTTATAGCTTGAACGTTTTTCTTTTATATGTTGTTTATTTATGGACATCGTACGTCTGGTATACCCCTGTGTACCATAATGTTGTAAATTTAAACGTCAGCATACACATATTACATTATCATGTTTATTTACAAGAATACGTGTAGAATTTAGTAATGTCAGACCAATGCTTGAGGCATAAAGTTGCATGAAGCTTTGAACACAAAACAATATACCCAACACTTTTAGCACTATGATGCAACTTACGTTCAGGCACTGTTCTGTTGAAGCAGTTTGGAGCCGTACAACTATGGCGGTTCCGAGTTCTGCGTCCCGCTCGCTTCAACGGAGGCAGGACATGGTCAGGCATGCAGTAGTTGACGTTGCATCGAAAGCACAGGCATAGCGTTTTGCCCATCACACCAAAACCACTAAAATATAAAAAACTGTTTCAGTGGATCTGAATTCAGACAACATCAATATTTGCTCAATTGTTTGTTATGAGCTTTATATGTGGTATCCGACAGTTTGCCTACTATATCTTATACATGACAAAACATCTTACCACTGTTCCAGGCAATTTATGCATGCGTGTTGCATAAATTTAAACGTTAGTTTTAATTAAAGGATGTGTTAACATTACCTAAATTGTTAGACATCACAAATATTGAAACATATCTCATTAAATTTCGATTTTTCTAAATCTATAAATAAGCACGACATAGATATTTAAAGCTAAAGATGGATATTGACATCAGAGCTAATTACCCGGATGATCATTTAACGTGATCTCAAATGCTATTGTTTTTTCTTAGTTTTTAAACAGCCAACTTTGCAGCGTGGCTCGGATAGATATTACATTTTTGCAATGACAAGTGGGGTGTTGTACTTTACTTTATACATTGATTAGGGCGCAAATAAACAACATTCGGCGGGATCTTTCCGGGAAACAATAATTTATTTGGTTGCATGAGGGAAAGAAGAAAGGTTCAAACTGCGGGATAGCACCTTTGTCTTAGCACCATCAACATTTCTGGCATCTGTGGACGGTGTTTATTTACATATATTTTAAGGTAATATAATTCTGTCTAAACTTAGGAATTGTCAATCGGCGATTCTACCATTACGCCACGGGCGAACCCTTAAACAGATTGTATGCGAATACTTTTGATATTTTAAGCAAATAAGACATTAAGCGCAGCAAGAAATAAGTTGTCTTTTTTGACCTGCGATGCGCCGGTGGTTCCACCTATATATATTTTGGGTCTTCTTCATTTTACCTGGACGTCGCTGTAATGAACATAATTGGCCGCTGCGATATATTAAAAAATATTTTTTTCAATTCGATGGCCGTAACTCGTGCTTAATGAACATAATAGCGGGGGGGGGGGGGGGGGGGGGGGGGGGGGACTTTTTTGTCTCATGATACAAAACGGAGTCCATAAAGTCGCCCTTGCTCTTGTTTATTGATTCAAGATAACATTTTAACAAAACGTGTTCTATTTACTTAGCAACGATGACTGCAAGTTGAGTAATTTAAACCCTCTTATAACTTAACATGCACAAGACCAAATGTCTTGAAAACGTCAGATGGATCAAGTCAACGAAAACCAACGTATGAGTACATACTGGAACTTGTTTTCGCAAGGACATATATACACCGCCCAGCCGTATTCTTTATCCCTCGGGAGTGCGTCAAACTTGATCTTGCAGACTCTGCAGCGAGACACCTGGCGGGCACACAACAAACATGTACACACAAATATTGATGGCGTAAAGGTGATATTGGACAGTTCTCTAAATCAAATACATATTACGGTATGATAAGTTGTGTTTTAGGATGACTTCTAATTGTATTTTGCTGTTGTGTGTTTTAGGATTCGATTTTACTACTTCAAAGATTAAACAATTAAACAGCTGAAGCTATGAGAGAGACGGAGGGGTCTACCGTGTCTACTGGTTGATATCGTACACTTCAAATCTTTTAGTATCAGAAATGTATTTCTGAACAGTATGAAAAATAGCATAGTTTTGACTAAGGGTCATGTTAGCATTACCAAATTAAAGTGTATCGACATTGACGTTGTAGTTTTCCAATGATTTGAACATGGCTAGCCTTTTGTTGGGAGTATAATGGACATTCGCTAAAGAAGTGTTGGTTAGTTTCTACACTACCACATCTACACAGTGGATTTGGTACAATTCCCTTACGAAAGAGGTGGTGTTTTAGTGAACTACATTCTGTGTAAATTTGTATTTACGTAGAATGTTGACACGCTGCCAAGCTTTTGATTTTATATAATTAATGTGAGAGTTCCATGAACAATCTTTTGACAAAATTATGCCAAGATGCTTATGCTCAGTAACCTCCGGGATGATTTGACCGTACATTGCAAAAGGAGGATGGCTTGAAGTTCTTTTTCGGGACATTTGACATAAGTATGTATCCTTTCAGCAGTATGCAACATTGTTTCCCAAATCAGCTATATATATATATATATATATATATATATATATATATATATATATATATATATAATCAAACAGTGGCCCTACAACTTGTGACCGACCAGGCGGAATTCCCAACTATCTATCAGCCTCACGAAGCAATTTCTCACTGTTAGTGAATAAATCCTAACGTGTTCACAAGGTTACTCAAAGCTTGTCTTATCGGATTTACGTGATTAGCCATTGGCATACTTCAATCTTTTCAGATTTTCAGACACGTTCAATGTTGATTTCAAACTTTGTGGACAACTTAAGGTGTTTGACTTACCTAAAGGGGCATTGAAACATAAATGGTACCAGGATGTTTAACTGAAGTTCTAAGCATGACAAATGTGCTTCACAGTGTAAAACAGATCTCTATTTCAGATTGTGGTCAGCAAAACATTTTTACTTGCCTCTATACCACTTGTGAAAATACAGTTTTGCTAACCAATGGTGAAATTAAAAGCCTACACCAAAACAACAATCGCAACAACAACAACAACAATACCAGTTTCCGGACCGGAACCTTTCTCCACCACATGTTGTCACACTGCTCGCAGGTGAACTGCCGGAAATCAGGCGGGACATCCTTGCTCCGGGCACTGTCTCGAAGATGCTCAATGCGGACAGCCCTCTCAACCAACTGCCACCGATTAAACAGATACACATGGTGCTATTATGTAAACAAACATAAAACATTTGGCTTTCAAGCGATAAGATCATTTGAGAAATGTTCCGATTTATCTGATTTACGGACGATTTTATAATTATGTTCATATATTTAAAATTGAAGTAACACAAGCCGAAGAAACGTGTATGCAAGATAAATGTAGAAATCCCTGATAACGAGAAATTAAAGCCTAAAGTCAACGTAAACAAAAGTATCCCGTTAAGAAAACAGACAACTGACCTAAAGCACCTGCTTCGGGAGTACAGCAATAAACAAATAATGCTCGTCATAACAGCAAATGCAATTGACATTTAAGATACGTACATCATACACAAGGAAAATATGCGTCGACAACATGAACAATTTAAATTTAAACAGCCCAAGCGACGACGTTTTGTTAAGTCTGATAAATGACGACATATGCCCAAAATATAGTTACCTTATTTGAATAGGTAAATAATAAAAGGTCCTATCAAAATTTTCACAGATATTTAAATTTTATCTACCTGCAGACCAAGGCAGACAAGGTAAATGTAAATGTGACAAAAAACACAGAGACGAGACATAACACATAAAAAGAAAAACCATCAGTTACCGCCTTGGAACGGTCAGTCGGCAAAATGGCCAACTGGGGTGCTTAAACCTGGTTTGTGGAGCGCTCCAACCTCGCACTTCCTGACGGTTTTTCTATCAAACAAACAGTGTAAATAAAAGTATCCCGTCAAAGTGACACAACTAACAATAAGCACCTGCATCGGGAGTTAAAACAGATATAATGAACATATGTACAGTATTTACAGTAGATAAAAGCCTTGGCAACCAAAAAATTCCAAATGAGAGAGTAGTTTAAAATAAAATAAAGCAGTACAAGCGCTGATATATTATAAGAACCATATAACGACGTCATAAATGCCATGACGTCATATGCCAAAAGTGTCAAAAGTGAAATGTAAACAATATGGAAGAAACAATAGAATTTTAGAAAATCAACAAAATAAAACGTAGTATTGTTTAGAGTTAATCGTTTAAAAAACATATTATAAACGCCGAGGATTTATCCGCAGTTGACATATTATATATGATAAAGATTTAAAAAAATCCCGATGTTATACCTACTGTGCAATCTCACGTAAAGGGTATGGAGACTGCTCAAGTTGTCCCACCTATATAGGGCACGACTGGAGAGATGAAGAGACAAGAAATCCAACAGTGACTGTCCAATTATGGCTTTAAGTCACTGTTTTCATATAGTCTCAACGACCTGTCCGGTCATCGTGTAATTTAAAAGCAATGCAAGTTCTTGACTGTAAAAGGGTCAATTGCAAGCAATGCAGTACATCGAAGTATTCCCGGGTTGTAACCGTCTGCAATACATTTTCTGATAAGTTTTGTAAAGTGGTCAGAAAAGTTATTGAGACCCTTGATCTTCTTTAACTTGTATAAAACATTTCCATAAAATGCAGGATGGCTTATGCCTTTCTGCATAAGTGTTTTCATACTGCTATTATACTTAGAAGCAATAAAATCATTGCGGTGAAAGAATTTTGAAAACGCCTTTCTTAATTTATGAAAACGAAAGCCTTGCTGTAACAGTTTAGAAGAAATAAACAGGTTTCTAGCATTGAAATCTTCTACTTTAGTACAAACTCGTGCAAACCTTGTAAGTTGTGATATGTAAATACCATAGGAGGTAGCACGAGGTGAATCACCATCAAGGTATGGATAATTCACAATACTAAAGTTGAAATCATCTCTCTTGTCATAGATTTTAGTAGAGACGTTGTCATTGGAAATATTGATCTCAATGTCTAGAAATGCTGCATTTAAATGTCAGTTATTTGCTTTATTAAGGGTAAGTTCTGGAGGGTAAATCAGATGGATCATTTGAGAAAAGAAAGGATTATCTATAGTTAGAATATCGTCAAGATAGCGTGACGTTAAATTGAAAGCCTCTATAATGTGGCTTTGGTTTGAAGGGGATAAAGTTAACATGAAATCACGTTCAAAGCAGTATAAAAACAAATCTGCAATTAATGGTGCACAGTTGGTTCCCATAGGGATACCAATTACTTGTCTAAATAAAGTGTCACCGCATTTTATGTAAATATTGTCTAATAGAAAACGTAAAGCTTCACAAACATCCGTGCAAGTCCACATAGTAAACTTTTCTAAGAATGTGTTGGTAAAAAAAGCATTACTTTCATGACATGCAATATATAGACGTTGCTCTCGAGCAAATGTTTTCTCAATAAGAGCAATCAATTTGGTCTTAATTAAATCATGAGGTAAAGAAGTGTACAGCGTAGAGAAATCGTAAGTATTAACTGCAGAGCAATGAAAGTTTAAAGTACGAAACTTGTCTAAGACTTCTGAAGAATTTTTAATAGACCAAAAAATGTTAATTCCTGAATTTTCATACACTTTTTCACAATATTTAACAACGTGATTGCGAACGGCTGTAAGGCAAGATGTAAGTAGTTTAGATATGTGAGTGGTGGTGCTAGAGCTGGCATTAGCTATGAATCGTGACTTGTATGGTGTTTTGTGAAGCTTAGGAATCCAGTACAAGGAAGGAAGTTTTTCTTGCTTTGTTTCTATTTTGATATTGAAATTATGCAATATCTGTTTATGTTTGTCAATGACTGTCTGAAAGTCAAGGTTGGTGCAAGAGTAAGAACTGGTGGTGGATAACTCAGCACTCAGTATATTTTTGTAATAAAGTCGTCAGACAAAAATTATGTTGTTTGAAGCTTTGTCTGCAGGTACAAGTACAAATTTATCGTGAATATTCTGAAAGGACTGTTTTAGATGTTTTAAGTGATAAAAAGGTTTCTTAGGTAAACTAGAAGGATGGGAGCGGTAGAATTTAACGCGATTTTTTATTATCTTAAAAATGGCTTTCTTCCAAGTATTAAGTGCTACTGTATCCGTGTTTTCTCTCTTACACCAGCGATTGGCAAACAGATTAATTGCATCAGCAATTTCTTTGCAACAAAGGTCAAAATCTATGTCATCTGGCAGGCGATATTTCGGGCCCTTAAAGAGTAATTTTCTCAATTTGTAGTCATCGATGATGTTTAAATCCCCAGTAATGATATGGCCAGAAGGTAAATAACAGAAAGGTGAAGTGGAACAGTTACAAGAATCTTGAAAAGGGTCATTTAGGTTAAGGTCTGCTACTGTTTGGTTGTAATTAAAAATAAGACCTCTAATGGGTTTTTTGTACTTATAACAAATCATTGGGTTTTCTTTGTTTTCGAAGTAACACGGGATTTTATTGATGATATTTTTGTCCCGAAAGATACTAGGTAAGTCGATAAAATCAATCCCTTTATTAATGTATTTGATTTTCATGAAATGTCGTTTATGTTGAGACTGTTTATCTATATGAGGTCTTAAAGCATGGGTAGTATACTTTTGAATGATGGAAGCCACCTCATATAAAGGATGAGTACGTAAATATATTTTATCTGCCTCATTGTCCAAAATAACTAGTGATTTCAAGGGTAGATTGGTAACTGTACAAAGTAAGGCGTGAATACCAGATCGAATATAAAGTGTGTTCAGATCTTGAATAGAAACTGTTTTCCTAAATCTGCGCTTAAGATTATGATTTTTTCTAATTCCATGAGACCGTCGTTTGCGCTTGCGTAAAGATAGAATACTAAAGATGTCAATGTTCGAATTTTTAGAAATATTGCCCGCCTGATAAATATTGTCATTAAGACCGAGTGGAAATGGAGTCTGAAGTTTTTTAATCCAATCAAGTTCGGCACTGTATCTGGCCTGTAATTTAAATCCTTTAGAAACATCGTCATCGAAAACAATTTTTTGCAAAGGTTGTATGTTCACATATTTTAAAGAATGTCCTGTAGTTAGAAAATGATTATAAAGGTAGTTCTTAAAACGACGAGCGTTACGGATTTTATATGAATGTTCTCGAAATCTTATTTTAAGCGCCCGCCCCGTTTGTCCAACGTACTGCAGTTTACAGTTAGGATGGTTTCATGTTATAACATAAATTATGTTGTTACTTTGTCAATCAACATCACAAGGTAAGGAAATGTTAAATGTACGGCCATTTACAGTAGACTTGACAGTGGAGTTACAGTTAAGGAATCTACATGTACTACATCTTTTATAATTACACTTGTAGATATTAAAGTACACATTATGTCCACTTTGCATTTGTGCGGGGGAATTCTTTACATTACTACTAGGAACGTTACGTAAAATACACGACTGCCGAAGAAATAAATTACTCGAATTGGAAATATAAACCCGGGAAGACGGGTGTAATTTTATTGGTGAAATATTGACAGTGACTCTTCTAGAAAATATATCATCAGAACCATGAGCCAAATGCACAGTAGACACATTATGCAATTTTAAGGGAGAAATATTTATGTTTGGTTTTAGTAGTCTGTTCATGGTTGTTTTATTTCAAGTAAAATAAACCTAAGTCCAAGGTATGTCAAAAGAAAATATACGTAACAATCCTGATAGGATGAATTAGATGACAACATAGATCACATGCACGGGGAGATTTTTTACGACCGCCACACTGCACAAGCAACACTGTTGTGATTATGAATAGGTAAATAATAAAAGGTCCTATCAAAATTTTCACAGATATTTAAATTTTATCTACCTGCAGACCAAGGCAGACAAGGTAAATGTAAATGTGACAAAAAACACAGAGACGAGACATAACACATAAAAAGAAAAACCATCAGTTACCGCCTTGGAACGGTCAGTCGGCAAAATGGCCAACTGGGGTGCTTAAACCTGGTTTGTGGAGCGCTCCAACCTCGCACTTCCTGACGGTTTTTCTATCAAACAAACAGTGTAAATAAAAGTATCCCGTCAAAGTGACACAACTAACAATAAGCACCTGCATCGGGAGTTAAAACAGATATAATGAACATATGTACAGTATTTACAGTAGATAAAAGCCTTGGCAACCAAAAAATTCCAAATGAGAGAGTAGTTTAAAATAAAATAAAGCAGTACAAGCGCTGATATATTATAAGAACCATATAACGACGTCATAAATGCCATGACGTCATATGCCAAAAGTGTCAAAAGTGAAATGTAAACAATATGGAAGAAACAATAGAATTTTAGAAAATCAACAAAATAAAACGTAGTATTGTTTAGAGTTAATCGTTTAAAAAACATATTATAAACGCCGAGGATTTATCCGCAGTTGACATATTATATATGATAAAGATTTAAAAAAATCCCGATGTTATACCTACTGTGCAATCTCACGTAAAGGGTATGGAGACTGCTCAAGTTGTCCCACCTATATAGGGCACGACTGGAGAGATGAAGAGACAAGAAATCCAACAGTGACTGTCCAATTATGGCTTTAAGTCACTGTTTTCATATAGTCTCAACGACCTGTCCGGTCATCGTGTAATTTAAAAGCAATGCAAGTTCTTGACTGTAAAAGGGTCAATTGCAAGCAATGCAGTACATCGAAGTATTCCCGGGTTGTAACCGTCTGCAATACATTTTCTGATAAGTTTTGTAAAGTGGTCAGAAAAGTTATTGAGACCCTTGATCTTCTTTAACTTGTATAAAACATTTCCATAAAATGCAGGATGGCTTATGCCTTTCTGCATAAGTGTTTTCATACTGCTATTATACTTAGAAGCAATAAAATCATTGCGGTGAAAGAATTTTGAAAACGCCTTTCTTAATTTATGAAAACGAAAGCCTTGCTGTAACAGTTTAGAAGAAATAAACAGGTTTCTAGCATTGAAATCTTCTACTTTAGTACAAACTCGTGCAAACCTTGTAAGTTGTGATATGTAAATACCATAGGAGGTAGCACGAGGTGAATCACCATCAAGGTATGGATAATTCACAATACTAAAGTTGAAATCATCTCTCTTGTCATAGATTTTAGTAGAGACGTTGTCATTGGAAATATTGATCTCAATGTCTAGAAATGCTGCATTTAAATGTCAGTTATTTGCTTTATTAAGGGTAAGTTCTGGAGGGTAAATCAGATGGATCATTTGAGAAAAGAAAGGATTATCTATAGTTAGAATATCGTCAAGATAGCGTGACGTTAAATTGAAAGCCTCTATAATGTGGCTTTGGTTTGAAGGGGATAAAGTTAACATGAAATCACGTTCAAAGCAGTATAAAAACAAATCTGCAATTAATGGTGCACAGTTGGTTCCCATAGGGATACCAATTACTTGTCTAAATAAAGTGTCACCGCATTTTATGTAAATATTGTCTAATAGAAAACGTAAAGCTTCACAAACATCCGTGCAAGTCCACATAGTAAACTTTTCTAAGAATGTGTTGGTAAAAAAAGCATTACTTTCATGACATGCAATATATAGACGTTGCTCTCGAGCAAATGTTTTCTCAATAAGAGCAATCAATTTGGTCTTAATTAAATCATGAGGTAAAGAAGTGTACAGCGTAGAGAAATCGTAAGTATTAACTGCAGAGCAATGAAAGTTTAAAGTACGAAACTTGTCTAAGACTTCTGAAGAATTTTTAATAGACCAAAAAATGTTAATTCCTGAATTTTCATACACTTTTTCACAATATTTAACAACGTGATTGCGAACGGCTGTAAGGCAAGATGTAAGTAGTTTAGATATGTGAGTGGTGGTGCTAGAGCTGGCATTAGCTATGAATCGTGACTTGTATGGTGTTTTGTGAAGCTTAGGAATCCAGTACAAGGAAGGAAGTTTTTCTTGCTTTGTTTCTATTTTGATATTGAAATTATGCAATATCTGTTTATGTTTGTCAATGACTGTCTGAAAGTCAAGGTTGGTGCAAGAGTAAGAACTGGTGGTGGATAACTCAGCACTCAGTATATTTTTGTAATAAAGTCGTCAGACAAAAATTATGTTGTTTGAAGCTTTGTCTGCAGGTACAAGTACAAATTTATCGTGAATATTCTGAAAGGACTGTTTTAGATGTTTTAAGTGATAAAAAGGTTTCTTAGGTAAACTAGAAGGATGGGAGCGGTAGAATTTAACGCGATTTTTTATTATCTTAAAAATGGCTTTCTTCCAAGTATTAAGTGCTACTGTATCCGTGTTTTCTCTCTTACACCAGCGATTGGCAAACAGATTAATTGCATCAGCAATTTCTTTGCAACAAAGGTCAAAATCTATGTCATCTGGCAGGCGATATTTCGGGCCCTTAAAGAGTAATTTTCTCAATTTGTAGTCATCGATGATGTTTAAATCCCCAGTAATGATATGGCCAGAAGGTAAATAACAGAAAGGTGAAGTGGAACAGTTACAAGAATCTTGAAAAGGGTCATTTAGGTTAAGGTCTGCTACTGTTTGGTTGTAATTAAAAATAAGACCTCTAATGGGTTTTTTGTACTTATAACAAATCATTGGGTTTTCTTTGTTTTCGAAGTAACACGGGATTTTATTGATGATATTTTTGTCCCGAAAGATACTAGGTAAGTCGATAAAATCAATCCCTTTATTAATGTATTTGATTTTCATGAAATGTCGTTTATGTTGAGACTGTTTATCTATATGAGGTCTTAAAGCATGGGTAGTATACTTTTGAATGATGGAAGCCACCTCATATAAAGGATGAGTACGTAAATATATTTTATCTGCCTCATTGTCCAAAATAACTAGTGATTTCAAGGGTAGATTGGTAACTGTACAAAGTAAGGCGTGAATACCAGATCGAATATAAAGTGTGTTCAGATCTTGAATAGAAACTGTTTTCCTAAATCTGCGCTTAAGATTATGATTTTTTCTAATTCCATGAGACCGTCGTTTGCGCTTGCGTAAAGATAGAATACTAAAGATGTCAATGTTCGAATTTTTAGAAATATTGCCCGCCTGATAAATATTGTCATTAAGACCGAGTGGAAATGGAGTCTGAAGTTTTTTAATCCAATCAAGTTCGGCACTGTATCTGGCCTGTAATTTAAATCCTTTAGAAACATCGTCATCGAAAACAATTTTTTGCAAAGGTTGTATGTTCACATATTTTAAAGAATGTCCTGTAGTTAGAAAATGATTATAAAGGTAGTTCTTAAAACGACGAGCGTTACGGATTTTATATGAATGTTCTCGAAATCTTATTTTAAGCGCCCGCCCCGTTTGTCCAACGTACTGCAGTTTACAGTTAGGATGGTTTCATGTTATAACATAAATTATGTTGTTACTTTGTCAATCAACATCACAAGGTAAGGAAATGTTAAATGTACGGCCATTTACAGTAGACTTGACAGTGGAGTTACAGTTAAGGAATCTACATGTACTACATCTTTTATAATTACACTTGTAGATATTAAAGTACACATTATGTCCACTTTGCATTTGTGCGGGGGAATTCTTTACATTACTACTAGGAACGTTACGTAAAATACACGACTGCCGAAGAAATAAATTACTCGAATTGGAAATATAAACCCGGGAAGACGGGTGTAATTTTATTGGTGAAATATTGACAGTGACTCTTCTAGAAAATATATCATCAGAACCATGAGCCAAATGCACAGTAGACACATTATGCAATTTTAAGGGAGAAATATTTATGTTTGGTTTTAGTAGTCTGTTCATGGTTGTTTTATTTCAAGTAAAATAAACCTAAGTCCAAGGTATGTCAAAAGAAAATATACGTAACAATCCTGATAGGATGAATTAGATGACAACATAGATCACATGCACGGGGAGATTTTTTACGACCGCCACACTGCACAAGCAACACTGTTGTGATTATGAATAGGTAAATAATAAAAGGTCCTATCAAAATTTTCACAGATATTTAAATTTTATCTACCTGCAGACCAAGGCAGACAAGGTAAATGTAAATGTGACAAAAAACACAGAGACGAGACATAACACATAAAAAGAAAACCATCAGTTACCGCCTTGGAACGGTCAGTCGGCAAAATGGCCAACTGGGGTGCTTAAACCTGGTTTGTGGAGCGCTCCAACCTCGCACTTCCTGACGGTTTTTCTATCAAACAAACAGTGTAAATAAAAGTATCCCGTCAAAGTGACACAACTAACAATAAGCACCTGCATCGGGAGTTAAAACAGATATAATGAACATATGTACAGTATTTACAGTAGATAAAAGCCTTGGCAACCAAAAAATTCCAAATGAGAGAGTAGTTTAAAATAAAATAAAGCAGTACAAGCGCTGATATATTATAAGAACCATATAACGACGTCATAAATGCCATGACGTCATATGCCAAAAGTGTCAAAAGTGAAATGTAAACAATATGGAAGAAACAATAGAATTTTAGAAAATCAACAAAATAAAACGTAGTATTGTTTAGAGTTAATCGTTTAAAAAACATATTATAAACGCCGAGGATTTATCCGCAGTTGACATATTATATATGATAAAGATTTAAAAAAATCCCGATGTTATACCTACTGTGCAATCTCACGTAAAGGGTATGGAGACTGCTCAAGTTGTCCCACCTATATAGGGCACGACTGGAGAGATGAAGAGACAAGAAATCCAACAGTGACTGTCCAATTATGGCTTTAAGTCACTGTTTTCATATAGTCTCAACGACCTGTCCGGTCATCGTGTAATTTAAAAGCAATGCAAGTTCTTGACTGTAAAAGGGTCAATTGCAAGCAATGCAGTACATCGAAGTATTCCCGGGTTGTAACCGTCTGCAATACATTTTCTGATAAGTTTTGTAAAGTGGTCAGAAAAGTTATTGAGACCCTTGAAACAAACATGCTTAACTCTTTAAAGATCAAGGAAACTTAAATTATAGAAAATAAAGAAATTAAAAAAGATGGATGAAAAATAAAACAAAAACAAAACAAACATCATAACCAATGAAACAAATCTAAAGTGCAGATAATTTTCTATCCTCATTATTTCAAGAACTTGAACGTTTCAAGACCAGCAGTTATTGGCGAAGCGCTGGAGCAAGCCGCCTATATATGGAATGCTGAAAAAAAATGCACATGCGAGCGGATGTCCTCGGACATTCTCGTTCTAGCTAGAGAATGATCGAGGAAAAATGGACAAGGCGTTCCGAATTCCGGAAGTTTCGCGATTTACACATTCCCAACGTACGGGTCCTATTTCGGTAAATGACATTCTTCTTATATATAACTATAGCGAGTATGCAGTATTATTATATGTTAAGTTGTTCTTTGTATTAATATGTTTATAAATCTTATGAACAGTATTAGTTATTCGTTCAAAATTTACTATTTTCGCTATTTCTAAAAATAGATCGATAGCGTCTGTAGTGGCACATTATATAAACTATCAATTTTACTCTCACACAGACGACAATCGTGGAATAAAGCAGTGGTTATGGACTTGTTCTGATGTTAACGGTCTCGTGAGATCGAATCCCGTCGCAGTCAAAATACATTTTTTCTGTGGCTTTCTTCTTTTTTGTTTTTCGTTACAATAAATGTAACAAACGAAACATTTAAACAGACGAAAAATATTGATCAATAACAAATTTTTATTATTTTTATTATGTATTAGGATCATTGGCGACGCGCTGGAGAGCAAATGAAATTTGCACATGGAGAAAAGTTTGTTTTGCGGACTTTCTAAACCTGATAAAATACGGGTCCGAATTCTGTAAACGGCGTTCTATTTTAGGTATTTATTTTTATGTCTATTTATTTTTGTGTGTCTGTAATTTTCAAAGTAACTTTGAAAATAAACAATAAGATACTGATAAGATACTGTCTGTTCTATTTCACCCGGACAATAGGAAGTAGTAAGTGAGCATGTACTAGAGGATGTGTGAAATTGATAAACAACAAGTTATACAGTACTCAACCGTCTTCTATAAATAACACTTGATATACATCAAAACAATGGGAGCCCAAATCTCGAAAGTCTTGTATTGTTCTTATTATAATAATAAGTAGCACAAGACAGCGTGACTCGTAAATTGCGTAAACCAAATGATGACACAAAGCCCATTGATTTTACAAGAAAGAGCACGGATGCGAGATATCCAAGGAGTAGTAGAGAACATGTACTGTAAACAAGAAGATGGCTATCCTTCCGACTAAACACTCTACTTGTACTGTCGATTAATTACATAAATATTTTAGAGTAACGAACCGTAACTCTGATGGAAACTAGACAACCTGCTACTTTGGTTTCTTCCTTGTTGTCTACTACATCTGTAATTACAATCTGCATTTCTTACATCGGCATACTCGGTTTCTTTTATTAACCAAGACCTCGCAAAACGGCTACGAATTACTATCAAAGCCTGCTACTTTTTATAATCGCAAGCTAAAGACACGTGTATTTTTGTCTCTGAAAAGTGCCTCACAGAACAACTGCGACATCGGGATATTGATTGCTACACTATCGTCCCCATTCAAATGCATTCAATAAGAGGCACCGCTATCAAGAGCGGCGCCAATAAGTTTGCATGCTTTAAGCTATACCACTGGATATCAAATAATACTCACATATTACAGAACATATGGTTCTTATTTGCTTTTGAGAAACCCTTGTATCAACCGGATATGTAATAACCACCGGATGTGTAATAAGGTTATATATTGCGTTATATATTTCACGTTGTTACACTTCCTGGCGACGATGCTAACCAGATATGTAATTAAACCGAGATATGTAATACAATTTCACTAAACTGAAAACGTGTGTCAAATGATAAACTATTAATTAATCTTGGCATATGCCAATCAATTACAACGAAAAAAAAAATTCCGGTTATGTATTAAATATGTTCACCTTTAAATATGTAGGTCCGGATCATGTTTTACCTTATTTGATCTGAGAGGTTTAGATTATCAGTTTCAAGCCACGATTAACCCATATCTATAATTTGATATATATTTCGATTTGGGTGAACTTGTATTATTTATCTCGGTTTTATTACATATCTGGTTGTCTTGATCGCCAGGTAATGTAATAACTTTATTACATAATATGTTGTTACAAACCTGTCTTACATAGAAGGGAGAGATAATCATTGATTGAACAAATAATATACAAGGGATATATGTTTAATTATAATGAAACACACCGGTCTTAAAACAAACAATTTCAGTTAATGACACTTTCCTTTGATTTGTTACACTGATGAACACGATATATATAGCGGGAATGGACTGTGAGCTTAGCACACATTGACATTTGTTAATTCCGAATCTCCGGAAATATTCCATACTTACAGTATTCTCATCCAATATTTCGCGAAGTTGTCCTGTTGTTGCTGAAAATATACAAAAGCCATGCATATTACTATAACAGAGTTTGTATATAAACTTCTCGGAACGGATCGTGCCTGTATTCCATAGAGCTGTATAGAGTTGTTTGTATGTATAACAAAACAAATCCATACATCTCTATGGAATACAGCTACGATCCGTTTGTGCTCTGGAGTTGTCGCAAAGACCCGTTTGTCATCTCGCTGCAACTGATTGTCATTTCTGTGAACATCGTTTCTCCATTGAGATCGAACACTTGATGTTAGTGCTCTTACAGCAAACATGTACGAAAGAGACAAATCTGTGTACGAACAATGTATGAGAACAGACACTTTTACGTAATCGTCAGTTTGTTCTATTGCGTAGATTTTTGTACTCTATCCTTTGTGGAATAGACGATACTATTGTATCCATATTGGACGTTTATACCTATGCCACTTCTTGATCAAATGTGCTATGTATTAAACATCTTCAGTTGAAGAAACAGGCAAATATATATGTCTTTTATTAAGGAACAACAGAGCATATGAATTATTGTCTTAAAACAGGAGAACACCTGAGAGAGTAAAGTCGACAGTGACATCGATGTCCCAGTCATAGTGGTTTAGAAGGGCAATGGCGTCTTGTTGAGTAAATCTTCCATGATATAGTTCCTGCAGCCTTCGAGCCTGAAAAGATTAAGATAATCATCATCGTCATCATCGTGATTCCCCTTCAACAACAAATACAACAACAACAACACAACAACATCAACAACGGCGACAACAGCATCAGCATCAGTATCGGCATCATCACCATCATCATCAACATCATCATCATCACCACCACCACACCATCATCATCATTATCATCATCATCATTATCATCATCATCATCATAATTATAATCAAAAACATCATCATAAACAGCATCAGCAAATTAAAAACTCACTTTTCGCATTTTTTCCCAAGGTTCGTTCTCTTCGCCCTCTCCATCTTCTGCCATTTTTAATTCTGAAATGTTTTACTGGCTGTTACTAAGGCTATTGTGTTAGTCGAAAGGTGACATTAATTTGTTGAAAATTGTACTGACATTATTGTGAGACAGACGATTTCCCTGTTTAACAGCCAGCTCGGAGTTGGCGTGGTCTCAGTCAAGTGCTATTTTACCATGACTTACAGTTAGCTCTGAATTTTATTAGCCAGGTGGAAATTTTGCAGCTGATTGCTTAAGTATTTTGGTTGCTGTGCTTGCAATTTCGTGTGTGTTGAAATCAGGTGATAGCTTATGGACACCTTTTACCGCGACATGGAAATGGTCTGTGGAGGGGATACAATGTTCTTGTTAGTGAATATCGATGAAATCTTACTCAGTATATCTGCCTTCATTTTGTTGTCACAGTAGATGATGATATCTAATACCGAACAAGAAATCAAGGATGATGTTTTATGTCATAGATCAACAGCCGGGCTGAGGTCTTAAGCAGGATTAAAAAAAAAGATTTTTTGCTATTTTTATCCATATTTTGCTCATTCAATCTTAATGCATAATTGGCTAGAAGGCTGCTTATTACTAACCATGACATTAAAGAATCAATTTTATATTGTTCCTTAAATGAAGGCTATCACTAATGTTAGATTTGTTATTATTAATTATGCAAATTAGCCAACAAGAATATTCATTTATCTAAATGAGAATCTATAAACAGACTTTAATTTTGAAAAGTTTATTAGAATTTAGTTCACTTAAAAGCCGTATTCAAACAAACTAAACAATTGTAAAAGTTAAGTAGACACCTCTCTTACCCTGACACAAGATGATGCAAGTTGCGTATAAACTGATATGAACTGATATATTTTTTTATATTTTACAATTTTATTTAATTTCTATGGAATTTTCATTGTTGAGTTTACTATGTGAAGTTGATAAGAAACCTGCTTGTAAACAGGTGTATTGTACTGTACTGCTTATAATTTACTGGTTAAATCCGTTTCAGACTATGATTATATTGAAGAATATCACTTAGCCAAGATTTGAAATTCATAGGTATGCAAGTTAGCCCTAATAAATTTTCATGAATCTTAAGTAAGAGGTAAAATGAAAATATTTTTTTAAATTGCTTTATTTTTATTCAGAGTCACATTCTTATAACATAAAAAAGTCTATTGTTGACTAGTACCAGTTAATTTTTTTATTACTCCTTATAATTAATTCATTATATTTTAACCATATATGTTACAGAGGGTTTTAAAATGACTCCTTAGAAATGGAAAACAATCTAACCATATATGTTACAGAGGGTTTTAAAATGACTCCTTAGAAATGAAAAACAATCTAACCATATATGTTACAGTGGGTTTTAAAATGACTCCTTAGAAATGGAAAACAATCTAACCATATATGTTACAGCGGGTTTTAAAATGACTCCTTAGAAATGAAAAGCAATCTAACCATATATGTTACAGCAGGTTTTAAAATGACTCCTTAGAAATGAAAAAAAATTTAACCATATATGTTACAGAGGGTTTTAAAATGACTCCTTAGAAATGAAAAACAATCTAACCATATATGTAACAGAGGGTTTTAAAATGACTCCTTAGAATTTCTTCTATTATAAAATGCTTGAATGTCTTTTCAGATCGCAAATAAACGTTTTTGGTAATAATTTTTCAGTTGTGATGCTTAGTTTTTACATTATAATCTAGTTAACTTAACCAAAGCGATGAATAATAAAATTATATGACCAAGTTGATGTGATAAAACAATACCTTTCTTCTGGTGTCTACATGTAATATCTTATTTTTTCAGTAATTAGTACTATTAACTTACCATCATTATCAAGGCTCAGCCAGAGAACACATTTAGTCTTTTGGATTAAAGAAAATACAATTTCTTCATACAAGCTTAAAGTAAAAAATACTTAAGAAAGAAATCTTGTTCATTGGGGGCAACATATACAAATTGAATTTAAAAGGTAGATCTGGATAAGCACATTAACTGAGATTAAATTTCCTTGTGGGTTATAATCAAAGAATTTTCTGATACGTTTACATATACGTTTAAGGCATTTTAAAATTAATTTAACGTATATATCACAAGTGACTTTGGTGACTTGACTTTTAAGGCATATTTGAAAACATACTGTACATGTATTGACACAAGTTAAAAGAAAATTCACTAGAAAATTACCTGACATTTGCTTCATAAAAATTGAAATTTACACTGTAGACAGTATCTGGTATCAGTACTGTAGACAGTATCTGCTATGAGTACTGTAGACAGTATCTGGTATCAGTACTATAGACAGTATCTGGTATCAGTACTGTAGACAGTATCTGGTATGAGTACTGTAGACAGTATCTGGTATCAGTATTGTAGACAGTATCTGGTATCAGTACTGTAAACAGTATCTGGTATCAGTACTGTAGACAGTATCTGGTATCAATACTGTAGACAGTATCTGGTATCAGTGATGTAAACAGTATCTGGTATCAGTACCGTAGAAGTATCTGGTATCAGTAATGTAGACAGTATCTGGTATCAGTAATGTAGACAGTATCTGGTATCAGTATTGTAGACAGTATCTGGTATTAGTACTGCAGACAGTATCTGGTATCAGTAATGTAGACAGTATCTGGTATCAGTAATGTAGACAGTATCTGTTATTAGTGCTGTAGACAGTATCTGGTATCATTAATGTAGACAGTATCTGGTATCAGTACTGTAGACAGTATCTGGTATCAGTAATGTAGACAGTATCTGGTATCAGTAATATAGACAGTATCTAGTATTAGTGCATGATGCATTTATTATAGGTAGTTTATCGAGTACAATTTTAGGCCGAAAGGCCCGTCAGTACAAGTTATATAAAAACAACAATAAAATATTTGGTCAATGACAAAGGTACAAATTATAGGCATACAAACTTCGATGCATATTGTACATGTGTATTACAATAAATTTGAGCATATTATAGACATAACACAACAGTTTTGCTAATCAAAATATTTTAAAGCTTCTGATCTTCGTTTAAAACATCTGTAAGCGTATATTGGTATATTTTTATTAGACAAACGTTTTTCGTTTGCAAAAGTTCTTTCAGTTTAATTATATTTGGATATTTAGAGAAAAAGAGGGTATAAACTTTGATCAAAATTCATTATGCATGGAACATTTATTAATAAAATGAAATTCGTCTTCAAGTGCATTGCAGAATGGACATTTCCTTTCATGTACTGGTTGCATTTGGTCTGCTCTACCTGCCGGTCTCTATTCGTAACTGATGTGATGATACTCTATGACGTGCAAGTGCGACTCTTAACTTTCTTACCTCTATTGCATTTAAGTACAGTTGACAATGAAAAGTATGCAATACGTGTGTAAAATGTTGCACGTGAGGAATTATGCAGTTGCACATGCCATATTTGTACACAGCAATCTTTGACTCTTTGTTAGAACACGTTTAAAAACATATTTACATTTTGCACACATTGGTTGAGCCAAACGTAATTAAAACCTAAGCTTTCTAATATACATATCATATTGTTCGCCCAAGACGTTGTGTTTGATTTAAGTTGTAAATCATTGATCCTGACTTTATATATATATAGTTAGTATGCATTTTATTTGTTCTCTTCTAACTACTTTAAACCAGAACTTATTAACAGCTGATAGTCTTCTATAATGTAGAGGTTATCGCCCTAACTCTCTCCTTACACGAAATTATTTTATGTTTGTGATTTGACACCTAACTGTTGTTTACGGTGGATTCCCTCAAGCTGTTAGACTGACTTATAACCCCAGACTTCCAGTCCATAGTTTAGAATTGGACATATTAATTTGTCAAAAATACTTAATGTGTGACCTACTGAGATATCTGTAAACTTGTAGACATAGCTTTTCATTTTAAATAGTGCCTTAGGAGCTAGTTCTTGTAGCCTTTTTGTCCTTGTGTATATGATCTGCCTGATGTAAATAAAATACCTACAGTAGGTAACAACAGCTGTTAACAATTTCAAGTTCTTTTCAATAATATTTAAAACAAGTACCACGTCTTATTTGACCAGACGTTTTAAATATGATTACTTTAGTTTTTCGCACATAAACCATTAATTCCCAGCGACCAAAGTTATCTTCCAGAATATCTAGTCCATTAGGCAAGCCAGTTTCACAATCAGACAACAAAACAACATCGTCTGCATATAATAATGAATACATTTATTATATTATAATTTAATTTATTTAATATACTGGCAGTCTGTCCGAGCATATCACAGTGTCAACCAGAACATAAAGCCCTCTAATGGTTCCCATAAATGACGTGAATTTTAAATGTTTAGCAAAAGTTTGTTTCTATTCGCTGGGGGTTTTTAAGTCCAATGTTGGACAGGAAGTCAGTATTGCTATAAGTGAGCACACGAAACTGCCTGACAACCACTGGTTAAAACTCAGCTGTTCATTATAAATATAAAGTGTGACGTAAAGTTTAATTTATGCAGCCGATATTGCAGAAGTTTGGTAGGAATACAGTAGTCCAAAAGTGTTCATTTTAATCCTGCCATTTTGCATGTGATATAATTGTCAATAAAACTAAAGAAAAAAAACAACGCAATTGTCACGTTATATTGATTCGAGTATATTATAAAATTATATATTATATGTAATGATATTATTAGAGGGGTAAGATAAAAATGAAGCCATAACTGATTTTGAACATCACAAAGAAAAACCATTTTAACATTAAAATTGACATTCAGCTAAGAATTGTATTCTGATAGAACGAATCCCTACCGTCTCATAGCAGAAAACAGTATTAGATAGCACCCATTGTTGTTAAATGTGACATGATGTGGCCATGTGGCAAAGATTTTGAATAAGTAAGAAAGTTAAAGCAGAACAAGGCAAATTTAGTGCTTCATATAACAAGGTATAAGCATCAAATAATCTGTTCAGGCTATAAACTCTGATTTCCTGTTGCAGTTTGAGCTTATTAAATGTAAAAGTTTCGTCTCCTTAGTCAAAGGATAAGATGATGAATGGTGGTCAATGTAACAACATTGTTCCAAAATAAAATGAAATGTTTGTTGCGTTAATAGATATGGTTTTGCCTATCTACTAAGAAATATCTCGGAAATATTCCCCCAAACAGGCAAAGGAGTTGTCCACAAATGTTTTGAGGTGTTTGACATATCAATGTATTATAATATTGGTGAAAGAGAATATACCACATTGGATAGTAACAAACTACAGATTTAAATATTTCAGACTTGCTTATACATAGAAGCGACATTTACAAGAGAAAATATGTCATGTTGTATAAAAATATACATATGTCAAGTCTTCCTGCTGTAAGTAGTACTGAAAAGCTCTGAACAGTTTTATTTAATATGTTTCAACTAGTAGTATACTATGCTATACAGTAAAAAGGGGAAATAAATATCTTAAAAAAGAATAATACACTATCTAATGTCAATATAAAGTGAATTTGAAAACGCTAGGAATTGATAAAACTAAAAAAAAGTTTAGCAGTTCTCAAAATCTTAAACTGAAAATAAAGGCAAGGCAATTATGTACCTCATTTATTAAGAAAATTGGAGAAATAATTAATTCACTTAACAAAAACAATTTTAAGCGTTAAACCCTATTCCTTTTCAATAAATCAATATTTCTTAGTTTGTAAGGATATGAAGGTGTAACGTAAAATCACTAATAGAATAATTGCTAGAAAATTTCAATTACATGCAGAAAGATTTGTCAGTTAAATGCTTATGTAAAAGTATGAAAAGGGAAGAAAGAATGACCAAAAGTTTATATAGTATACCTGCTTTAGTGTTGAAGTGCTCAGTGTAAGCCCACAATTAAGGGTTTTGAATAGTCGAGAGGACTAATTTGCATAATTAGTAAGTTCAAATCTTAGTTAAATGATTGTATTTACTAAAGGACCAGTTCTTAAAATCGCTTTTCCATGGTATGAATGGTTATAAACAGGCTTTTAACATAGATTTGTGTTAATGAGGAAAACTCAGACAAAATTAATTTTTAAAAGAGTTAAAAAATGGACCAATTCATACAAAACTTAAACAAACACATACCAGACTACGAGGGGTGCCTACTAAACTTTTAAAACAGTACAGCTGTTTAAGTATGGCTTTTAAATGAACTTAATTTTTATTAACTTGTCAAAATTGACACCTATCTTTAGATTCTTTAGATTAATATGTTTGAATATTCATGTTGGCTTATTTGCATAATTAATCATTTCAAATCTAAGTTTAATGATAACCTCCACTTATGGAACGATATAAAATTTATTCTTTAATGTTATAGTCAGTTATAAGCAGCCTTATACTTAAATTATGCATTAAGATTGAATAAGCAAAATGATTGCACCATTCTTTTACGAACGTGTGCGTTATCTTTATAGAATCAGATGCTGAGAGCTAGCGACCACAAGACTACCATGTACGGATCATAGATAATCTCTCTCATAGCCTGGTATAGTGCCGCTGTAGGCAGCGAGACCTCGGGCGGAATATCGCCAATATTTCGGCCTAGTATATAATTCAGTCAGTTTAATATTCGTTGTAACACTTGCTCCCTCCATTTATTTATCCTTTCATATAGTCACTGTGATATAATTATGCGCATAAGTGTTCATTCGTGAATCTTAATTTTAAGTTTATCTGATTTACATGCATTGCACAATAGAATAACTTGAATAATATGGATTGTATGAACTGTTGAAGCATGCTTGACCAAAACTTATGCGGATATCGACATGGGTATTTGTTTCTGTTCTCGCACTTTTTTACCAGGCACTAAGGCTGATCGCATGTAATAAAGGTAATGCAGTGTCAATACTTCCTGCCACTCAGCATTCTCACAAGTCTTTAGCAGATCATTACATGAAAACCCAGCAGAATGCCATTTGTAATGCCTGTAAAGAAATTGAAATGTGGCTTTATCTGGCTTCACACTGTGATCTCAAAGGGTTAATGAGATAGAGAAATGAAGTGGGGGTGGGGTGGGGCTATCCAGCTGGACACAGTCTCAGGATGCAGTGGCACTAGGAAAGGATTGCAATGAGTCTTACTGACCAATCAATGGTAGTTCAATAAGCCCACGTGCTTCAAGTGTGAATACCTGTTTTAAGACCTCTTCCCCGATAACATCTTTGTGAATAATAAAAAAAACTATTGCCCATATGTCCTATCAGAGCATTGTGCCATCTTTGGGGCGGGGATAAGGAACGGGGACTCTTGAAAAGACAATTCCCAACGCCTTTGAATAACAAATTTCCAACAATGACTGTTGAAAACTATAGCTTTAAATCATGGTAGTGTTGGAAACCTGTCCAGACACATTTCATTAAAGAATGCTGGTTGTATTCTTTCATCTGGATAAATTTTCATTAGCGGAGATTACTATCATGCTTATTTATAGATTTGGAAAGAATGGACATTTAGAGCGATGTTATTTGTCGCCATATGTACTGTCTAACAATATAGGTGACTCAATCACCCCCCTCCACACACATACACATAAAACAGTCGGAAAATATTGTTACATGCATCTGATAAAGGCAAACTGTCAAAAATATGATAGCACCAAATGACTCCGTAATTAGGACAAAACCTGTTAAAAATATACAACATAAATAATAACAAACAATAAGTCTGAAAAACACTCATATATATTGCGTTTGGGTCAGAAGGCTCTGGATATAAGTTCTTCTGAAGGGTTGTTTTACTGCATTGCAAGCAAGGTCGGTACTACCAGAATACTGGTTTTACCAATAACGAGGGCAATGGATTTATATATTTATTTAACAGAGGCCAAAATTATTGTTTTCCAAATTGCCAATAAAAACCCCCCAAAAACATTGACTTATCGTA
Source organism: Sinonovacula constricta (assembly GCA_007844125.1). Lineage (NCBI taxonomy): Eukaryota > Metazoa > Mollusca > Bivalvia > Cardiida > Solecurtidae > Sinonovacula > Sinonovacula constricta. The sequence continues at coordinate 64,559,539 of CM017559.1, read as the reverse complement.
ATAAGCATTACATTTAGCCTGAGGAAAAACTTGGTCAAAACATAAATACAAGTAATACTAACAGGTTAGTGCTGATATAGATAATTGTTATCATGCGAGGCTATGAAAATCAGAAAGCACGAAGCTCATAGCATCATATGATAACATTTATCTATATCAACACTTACCTGGTATTCTCTATAATCGGCTTATTTTCGCAACGTGCAATCAACCATCTCCCATGTCATATACATGTAAACACTACAGATTCTAACTTTATCAAACTAGGTCGATTTTTTGTTCTACCACCTGTGTATCCAACGGTGTATAAAGATTTTTACATGTAAGCGTCGCCTGGATAACGTGCCATTCTGACATATTAACCACTAGACACAGAACAAACGACAAGATCGATTCAGAATGACATTGGCCTGTAAAACCCGCAATAGAATTCATTTATAAATTGAATAATACGAAAAAAATCTTTACTTTCTCCAAATAATGACCGTTTAAACTACTGTCATTCAACTGTATAATACATATCAAGAAATGTGCATCAAAATCAGAATATATAGGATATATATCATATATATGAAAGAGAAAAAAAATCTTATGAAAGATTCAGTAGAGAGTTTCTTACCTGTCTTTAGATCACTCTAGGATTATTTATGCCATTCTACCTTTTATACCAACGACCGAGTAGAAAGATTGTACACTAACCAATCGGATTTCGCCTTCTTTCGTTTTCGCTGTACACTTTGTAATCGTGACAAATATTTCCTATATAAATGTAAAAGGTGAAAATAATTTACTCAGGATTTTTGCTATCGACAATTCTCAAGAAAGCAGTTGAAAATAATTAAATAGTTTAGATAAAATGCCTTTATTGTAAATTAATATATTTATTATCATTAACGTTTAGTTAAATTGTAAGCATGTCAATCAATAATTTTTGAGTTCAAGATGCCAATTTTCAGTGATGAAAGCGGACAATAACTCTTGTTATTTCGATTATATTTTTACATATTAACTATAAATCCAATGTCATTGGCATAAGTCAATATATGGAAAGTTAAAGGAAGTGCCAAGGTTCGCACCTTCCTTTTATTAGCTTAATTGCTTATGGTAGAGAGTATTATACAAGAATGCTCTGTTCAACTGGTATGCAGATGGGGGTACACTTGAGCAGTGGAATAGTCCAGTGGTAGGCCGCACGACTCCGGATCACGGGGTCCGTGTTTCAAATCCCGATCAGGTCGCCGTTAATGTCCTTGAGCAAGACATTTATCTCAGATTGTTCCACTCAGGTGTATAAATGGGTACCTGCGAGGGTATTTGGGTCAATAATATGACTTCCAACGCCATGCTTAGGCTGTCATAGTATGAAAATGACAAATATACCCAATGACCAGGGGATAAACTGAACTAGCAGTAGCTTGAAAGTCGACTCTAATTCGGTATTACTTATACAGGATGTGCTAAACATAGGGCTGTCGTCAATCGACATCGATGTGTCGTCGATCTTTTTGTCGCTTGATTATGGATACGCTTACAAAAATCTATATTTTTGATGAAAAGTTTGATAAAAAATGTTTTCCTTATGTTATAATTTATTAATAATATTATTAACACAAATGCAGTCCTGTGTTTTGTGTCTTTTTTAGGTTTTAATGTTGTGGTAGACAGCATATTGCACAAGCCAGTACAGCTAAAGTGTTTGCACTATGTACAGTTGTTAAGATACAGCATTTAATGCTGCTACTATCTCCATCATCAGGTGGGTGCCATATTCATCGGACGTTTCGGCACTAACCCACAACGTCCTCCTATTGGGAGGTAAAACTATTATTTAAAGGGCCCTTGTCTTAAAGGAAAAATTAAGCATGAAATGGTAATTTAGATTCAGAATTAGTATTCTCCAACGTTTTAGAAGAATCTAATGTCTACGTCAGGGTTAAATCGCAGGTAAAACTACATTTTTATTTGAGTACAGCTTTCCTCCGCCCTCTCCGGATAATTTCGTTCTTAAACCCCTGTGATTTCACTGCCTGTATAGTCATCTTCAGCTTCAATCGGAACACCTCGAATAATTCACGGATGTATGTAGGTAGTCGAATTACCTCGGCCATTTCCCTAAACGGGACTTCTTTTTTCAATCGGAACACCTCGGATAATTCACGGATGTATGTAGGTTGTCGAATTACCTCGGCCATTTCCCTCAACGGGACTTCTTTTGTGACAGACGTCAAAACAAAGATAGCAGCTCAGTTGACAGCTCACTATATTATGATGCCTGTAACACTTAACTTTGTGGCTGCTTCAAATGTAACTCATCCAACTTTAATTAACCCGCGCAGCAAAGACACTGCTGTCAAACGACTCCATTGTTAATGTCTTGTGTGAACTACATTTTAACCATATTCTGTTGCTCGCGGCGAACAAAACTGTACCAGATACATGATTGTCCCGAGGACGGAAATACACGAGGAGTTCCGATTGTCTCAGCTTGTTGGTAGTTGGTGACGAAACTAGTGTGACAGTTTTACTCAGTTGATACCATTCCGCTAATTTCACGTAGTTCGGCTAGATACATAATACATTGTCTAAGTTTACTTACGTTTCGCCAACATTGCCAAGAGGCGTGGGAAATAGTTAGAATTTAAAAGACAGTAATGTAAGTTGTTAAAACAGTTTTATTGTTACAAAACATTTGCAAATAATGCAATAGTGTAGTATGTTTGTCTAGTTGTTATGTCGCTGGTTTATATGATTCAATGTAAAGCACGGTATTGAGAGTTGATGGTTGCAGCATTATTAAATATGACGCTGATGATGGAACCAGTAGAGTTTATGGAACGGTATTACTGGAGACTGTCGGAATGGTGCTGACCGTCAAGGTGATCACATCAAAAGCGAAAACTGCTTATATATTGATTGCTTTCTGGGACTTTGGTTAGTATAGGGCTATTTTGAGAAACTCAAACGGGCACATTGGATTCAGACATACATGCAATCCTCGTTCAGACATGCAGCTTCTCCGAACCTCCATTACATATTCATAGTACCGGGTCGCAGTAGTAATAAATAATAAGAAGCCAGTTGATATAACCTATTGACGTTGTACTAGGTCATAGTAGGACTGAGTGTTGATTCGGGTGTGGGCCCGTATTAGTCCAACGGTAGTTTTTACAGACTGGTCTGTTCGAGTGTTGGACCGGGTCTGTATTTTTAAGCCATACCGCGTTATAGGGGCTGGTATGATTACCCGAACGTTAAAGCCCGGTCTAGACGGTATGTTTCTCCTCCAGGTTTTTCCTATAGGTTTTTCCTATAGGTCATGTGTCCTAAAGGATGTGCCTGTCCACACATTAGGATTATCTGATAGGTTTTTATGGTTTATGCCTGGGGAATGGCCTTGCCCTTGACCTATATCTTTAAGTTGGGAAGAAAGGGAAAACATGGTGAGAGTCAAGAAAAAAGTAAAGCTTGCTGCTTATTCTAGCAAAGTAATGTTGGCTTGTGGGCTTAAAAGAAAAAGGCAGAGCTTCAAAAGAAAGAGGTCCTGTAGGTTGAGACCATGGCTCTCACTTGAGAGAAGGCAAAGGCTTGGTGCCTATCATGCTCCTATGACAGAGCTTGAAAAAGAAGATCCAAATAGTTTGAGAAATTTTATCAGAATGGACAAAGCTAGTTTTCATGAGCTCTTGGAGAAGGTTTCACCTTTAATTTCCAAACAGGACACCATTATGCGTCAGGCCATTTCTGCTGGTGAGAGACTCGCATTGACCCTACGCTATTTAGCATCAGGTATGTGTTTATAATTTTCATTTTGGTAATCTTTAATCTTCAGTGTAATTATGTGCCAATATAATTATTTAGTAAATACTTATCTACATTTTATATCTTATGATACAGGCCTCATGTTATTGAATGTTATTCCTGTTTTTGTTATTGTTTGATAAATCTTGAGGTAAAATTGATTTGGCTTTTTCACCTTCAATAATCATTACCAATGTGTACAGAAAGAAATAAAGAACCATATCACTTAAACAGATGTATTTTATTTTTACTGGACAGGAAACAACTACAGTGATCTTCAGTACCTGTACAGAGTCCCAAAGTCAACTTTGGCAGAAATTAGACCAGAGCCATGTTCTGTCATATATGAAGCTCTTAAGGACGAATACATGAAGGTACCAGTCTTATAATTAAGAAAAGTTACATGTAGTTACATGTTGTAAGTTGTAAGATTTTTGGAATACATATAAAAACATCAAAAAATATTATTAGATGGCATAAAGCATGTGTAAACATATTGATAACCCGAGTTGAAACACACATGAATGAAATAGAAACTGAGTGATATGTCAACTTCTGCTTATATCGGTTAGCTACAAAAGTGACATTAAGCTAAATCAGGGCTGGGTGTACTGGCAAGAGAACATGAACTTGAGGTGGGTCCAGGAGGCCCTCTGCCTGCAATGGGATGTCCAGGGACTGGGGTTGAACATGAAGGCCTTTGCATAGAAACAAATCCATGGCGCTCGGACCAATGATGTCATTGTGTAGGTTGATTCTGATGAAATGGCATCATCTGGGGATATTGATGATGGCTCTGTAGGTAGGGCTGTTGTAGTGGTGCCGGAGGCGGGCTAAACTGAGCCTCAAACAATGCATTTTGGATGCGCAACTTAACATACTGGCGAGCCCTAAAATCCTGTATTAATCTTAGCTCATTTGCCACATGTTGACCGAATACGTCAAACTCATCCATTGGTGCTTTTGTAGGGCTTTTATGGGGAAAGGACATGGCAGAAATTGATCTGAGAGCATCTGTTGCTTGTTGGATCAGCTCATCTTCAGGCTTTCCTTTTTTTCTTGTTCCTTCTAAACAAGGAAGCAGCTAACCTCTTATTCGGCTGTGGCTGCTCTGTGTCATCAGGCTGCATGCTGTCGTTTGCATCTGATACACCTACCTCCAAATCATCCTCACCCTCATTTTCACCTGCATCCTGAAAGTAAATAGAATATATGGCCTATAGAGGTTATTTGAACTGATGACTACTAATTATTTATGTGTTTTTCTTCTATTTCAGACACCAACAGATGCCACAGAATGGGAAAAATTGCCACTGAATTTGATAACAAGTGGAACTTTCCTCAGTGTCTGGGAGCAATGGATGGGAAACATATAAGTCTACAAAACCACAGGAACAGTGGTTCTCTATACTACAATTACAAACAATCCTACAGAGTAGTACTACTTGCACATGTTGATGCAGATTACAAGTTCACGTATGTTGATGTGGGGTGCAATGGAAGGGTTAGCGATGGAGGTGTCTTCAAGAATTTAACTCTGCTCTGAGCAAAGCCATAAATGAGGGTACTCTGAATTTGCCACCACCACGCCCGCTACCAGGTTCGGAAGATGATATCTCCTTTGTTATTGTTGAAGATGAAGCCTTTCCCCTGAAACCATATCTTATGAAGGCCTACCCAGCTCATGCCCTTGATGACAGCACAAGAATCTTCAATTACAGGCTTTCTAGAGCTAGGCGCATTGTGGAGAACGCCTTTGGAATCCTTGTAAGTCGCTTTGAAGTGTTCAGAAAACAAATCCCACTAGCCCCAGAGAAAGCTGAGCTTGTGACCCTGGCAGCCTGTTCTCTACACAACTTTATGAGAACTGAAGTCAGTGCAAGAGACATTTATACTCCCTCTGGCAGCTTTGACACTGAAGATTCTGAAACTCTGGAAGTTATTCCAGGAGAGTGGAGACAAGAAGCAAATTCACATCTTAGGCCTGTGAGATCAGAAAGTGCCAACAGTTCTTCCAGTGATGCCAGAATAGTTCGTGAAAAGTATTGCACTTATTTCTACACAAATGGTCAAGTTGACTGGCAGTGGAAAATAGTAAATGCTTGAATACCTAAAAGCCTAAACAATCGCTGTGTATGTTAAATAACTCTTCCAAGTTCTCAGCTATCATGTTATATTGAAAATGTTCTGTGTTTCATTGATATTTTAAAGTTTAAACTTTGTATTACAATCCCTTGACTCACAGCAGAATGCTGTACTGAATATGTTTATTATAACTTTTTTGAAGAACTGAATAAAAACTAGGCTGAGAATACATTAATGCAACTGTATTAGTGTATGTGTGGTATCATAAATAAAGTGTAAATACACCTACCAAGTTTGATGTTGTCTTCCTTGACACCACCTGAGATCTCAAGAATCTGTCCAGGTTGTCAAAGTGTGGCCATTTAAATCAGTAAATATCATCTGACCCTGTCCCACTTTTTCTCGAATCCTTAACTTTGGCCAGCTCTTTGTTATAATAGGACCAGAGATTGTCAATTTTCTTTTTGACAATCTCCACTGAAACCACAAAATGGTATTCATGCACTTATTACTAGAATGACAGGCTACATGTGTTGCTATGTGTGGCTGTTGCTACTGGCAGCCCAGCAACCCACACAAAGGCTATTAAATTTAACCTGTTTTACAACACAGACATTAAAAAGTGAGTGAGGGCTTCTCTTTAGACCAAATTGATTTATAAATACACAGGGAGAAAACATTAACACACACTGCTAGTGTCAAAGAACAACCACATGTATGTTGAATATTCACTAACCTGGCTTATTTATCTTGTCTGAAATTCTTTTCAGGGCATTCTGTCTCTTCTGTTTATTTCTGTAATCTGTTGCGCTTATGCGCCACAAACATTATTCATCCTCATATGCGTCGATTAAGATATATTCCCATTCCTTTTCAGAGGAAACACACTGGACTTGCTCTGCTTAAAACTCTATGCTTGTGTACAACTTTGGGAAAATCACATGACTTAACCTTTGTCACATGGCAAAAATATTGGCAGTGATTGGCCAGAGATTTTATTGCCGATATGTTTGACCTAGGGAAATAGAACAAGTTCTATTCCGTAGGAGAAAACTTCCAGCCCATTAATTTTGTCTTACCACATGTACACACGCTAGGTTTTCTTATAAGTCAGACCTATAGGTCATGACCTATAGGTAAAATCCTATCGTCTAGACCGGGCTTTACGCGGTTTGACCAAAACACTTAGACTCGCTCCAACACTCGGTACAACCCAGTCTATAAACTATCATGTAACAAACCCGGTCCCACACCCGATCCAACAATCAGTCCTTCTATGACCCAGTACAACATCAATGGGTTAAATCAACTGGCTTCGCGGCCCTGCCGGTAGGGGCCTTAGAATTCTCCGGCTGCCGCTACCTGTAGCGGGGTAAGAACCCTCCAAAGGTAGCCCACCAAAGTGTTTGCCGTGGGTGGCGACCCTGTATCTCTACGACGAGGGGATCCTGGTGGTTGAGGTCATTGATGGCTTGTCAGGATATTTACTATAAATCGACCCTGACCAACACACTACTTTGGCCCTAAGTTGTGGGGTAGACGGGCGGGGTGCTGGTCCTGTATCCCCAATCGGCTAACCCCTCGGCCGGTGCTGGGTTATTTTTTACTCCCTTTCGTCCTACTTTCTTGCCTCCGACTTTCCACTCCATTTCTCCTCTTTCTTTCTTCAAATATACCGTGTTCCGTAAACTCATTCTCTCATGTTTTCCCTTATTAACTATAACCCAGCTGCCGGTCGACACCCCCTTAACGGATCAATCTGGCATGTTGTATGCTTTATTGTATATTTTATGTCAGAGTATCGCATCCTGGTATCACTGGCGTTAGGAGGTCGGAGATCCACTCCCATAAGACGCCGCCTTGTTGGGCTCCGCGGTGGGTGGTGAGCCAGGATGCTGAATTACTATATTAAACTCTCATGGAACGAAAACGTAAATGCAAAGACCCTATCCCTACTTTTTTGTCAGAAGATTCCGATGTAGAAACACCTACAAGCACGTGCTTTCCTCACTTCATTGTTGTGGAATCGACCGAAAAAAACGATCACCAAAGTATCCCCTTTTGTCATAGAAAAATCAATCAAAGGTCTTATTGGCAGTGTTGTATCTGTCAAAAAACTAAAAAATGACTGCTTACTAATTGAAACTGATCGTAAAACCTACTCAGATAAACTTCTAAAACTCACAGAATTTTGTTCTTTAAAAGTTAAAACTTTCCCCCACTCTTCTCTGAACTCGTCGATAGACGTAATTCGATGCCCTGACCTTGCTGGTGTCTCTGAGGAAGATATGCTCGGAGAACTCACGCCACAGCAGGTATGTGGTGTCCGCAGGATATCATTCCTGAGGGACGGCCGGCGAGTTCCGACAAACACTTTTGTTCTAACTTTCGCAAACCCATCACTCCCTACTTCGATTAAGGTCGGTTACCTCAACGTGAAAGTGCAGGTGTACATTCCAAATCCACTTAGGTGTTTTCATTGTCAGAAGTTTGGCCACCACGAGTCCCAGTGCAAGGCCGACGACCATTGCCCACGTTGCGGTGAAGTGTCCGCCCAGCACAGTGAAGACGTATGTCCCAACCCACTTAAATGTGTCAATTGTTCTGGACCACATGAGAATAAATCCAGGGATTGCCCTGCCTGGAAACTGGAAAAGGAAGTACTAAAAATAAAGTACACAAACAACATCTCCTTTCCAGAAGCCAGGAAGTTGGCAAGAGACAAGTCAACTCCTGCTAGAAGCGCAACATATGCCTCAGCAACAAAACAAAGCATCTCAGAGCACAAGGACATTTTTACCCAGTATGAGGTTCCGACTGGTGACCAAACTACTGACAAAATAATAATTTCTTCAAAATACAAGGTATCGGAATCTTCTCAGACTCAAACTTCTTCCTCAATCAAAACCACTGCCCCTTCAAGTGATTCTGTAAAGAATAATGCAAAGGCCCAAAACAAGCCTGCAGCCAAGGACCAGGTCTCCTCTAAGGAGACACCTGGTCCTTCGGGGCGGAGGAGAGGACATAGTCCTCCCACTGCTCCAAACACACGGGTAATAAACACACATCAAAACAAATTTGAGTGTCTAATGGAGGCTCCATCGGACACCAAAAAACCACCAAGGTCACCTGTAAAAGCACCGAAAATATAGTCTACAAGAACTAAGTTTAGCAATCCCATGAATAATAGAATCATTCAGTGGAACTGTCGAGGTCTTAAGGCCAATTACAATGAAATACTCATTCTGTTATCTACACTAAATCCTGCTGTGCTTTGTCTTCAGGAAACCTTTCTTAAAGACTCTGATAAATTTTAAGGGTTATACTTGTTATAATCATATACATACAGCTTGCGAGAAGGCATCTGGAGGATCGACAATAATTGTCAACTCCAAATTGCCACACTCTCAAGTCGAACTTGACACGAACATACAGGCCGTTGCTATCCGTGTAACCCTACATAAAGTTGTAACTATTTGCTCTGTTTATCTTCCACCGAACTCAAATGTTTCTAAAGATGATTTAGATAATCTTATTAACCAGCTGCCTACTCCATATATACTCGTTGGAGACTTCAATGGTCATAACACGCTATGGGGATGTTGTGACTTCAATAATATGGGCAAGACGATAGAAAACATTATTGCCCATAATGACATATGTCTCTTAATCTAGATAAAGGTAATTATGTTGGTATGATACTTTTGGACTTGCAAAAAGCCTTTGATACCGTCGATCATCAGATCCTTTTATCAAAGCTTGAAATGTGTGGTTTAGGTTCTGATATTGTCAGATGGATTCGATCCTACTTGTCTGATCGCCAACAGTGTGTTAATGTGTCAGGTGTACTTTCATCATCAGCCAAAATTACATGTGGGGTACCCCAGGGGTCTATCCTAGGACCTTTATTATTCGTAATGTATGTAAATGACATGTCCGGTGCTGTAAAAAATAAACTTTTACTATATGCAGATGATTCAGCCATACTTGTATCTGGTAAGAATAAAGCAGAAATTGAAAGATTACTTTCTGAAGATCTTAATGTGGTGAAGCATTGGCTGATTGACAATAAACTATCTTTACATTTAGGAAAAACCGAAAGTATCATGTTTGGCTCTCAGGCAAGTTTAAGGAAAGTTTCTGCCCTCGACATATATTGTAATGGTTGCCAGATAAAACAGTCCAATTCAGTAAAGTATTTGGGAGCATTATTAGATCAATCACTCAGTTTCGAATCGATGGTAACCTCTTTTATACAAAAAGCCAATGCCCGTCTTAAATTTTTGTTTAGAAAGAAAAGCTTTTTGTCTTTTTATACCAAAAAAGTATTAATCACTACTTTAATTCAATGTCATTTTGACTATGCTTGTACGGTCTGGTACTTTGGTCTTTCGAAGAATCTAAAAGATAGGCTTCAGACAACTCAAAATAAACTTGTAAGGTTTGCTTTGAATCTAGACCAACGTTCCCACCTAGATGCAGATCATTTTGTTAAACTAGGTTGGCTACCAATTGAACTTAGGGTTCACCAAATTTTACTTAACCATGTGTTTTCCATTCACAATGAAACTGCTCCTAAATACTTAAGTGAAAATTTTATTTTAGCTCGTTCAATTCATAACCATAACACTCGTTTTAGTGCAGAATCTTGCTATGTTCTTCCAAAAGTTAAAGGTTTTGGCAAGAAATCTTTCTCTTACAATGGCTGCCTAATCTGGAATAGCTTGCCGACCAATATCAAGTCATGCACCAATAAAGTAAAGTTTAAATCCGCTGTAAAAACACATCTATTTGCAAGCATGCAATGAACTCGAAAATTGTGATGAACATCTCCATTATTTTGTTAAATATTTAGACTGCAATACCTACCTTCACATTCTTTGTTGTAAAGCCACGTGTTTGCAGTCATGTAAATCATGTTAATCCATAAACTAAATGTGATAAACATTTTTATACATTACTTACAATATTTAGATTGTAAAGTTTACTTTTAGGTATTTTGCTAAAAGTCCCCATCTACTTGAAATTATGTAGTGACCTCAAACAATTATGTATATGTGATATACATCTGTGATATTGAGTGTTAATAATAGTATTTATTTAGACTACAATACTATTCTGTACTGTAAAATCTTATCTTATGTGCAATCATACAATGACTATTAACAGAACAAATACCAGTGATATATTATTTATAACATTTACACTGTAATATTTACCTTTAATCTTTTGTAATAAATGTCCGTATTTTTGCAATCATGTGATGACCACTATATGTGAAAATATCTGTGATACATTATTTATAATGTTAGATTAGAGAACCTACCTTTTAAATTTTTATTTATTTATTGCTGCAAATCATACTGCTTTCAATCATGTAATGACTACTAAAATATATAATAATCTTAAGGAATGTGTTATGAATATCAATAGTTACCTTTGATTTCGTTGCTTGTAAGACTTTCGTTATGCTTTGCCAGAACACGCCATCATGAACAGGACCACAACGGAAATAAGAGGATATGTATCCACTTTTTTGTGTCATCCTTAGTAATGACAACATGTAATTTGGTCTTTTTAAAATTATTACTAGCAAATTCTTACCTTAACATTTTTACATCATATTCACTTATTTAATTATTTATGTTATATTTTTAGCTATTTATGCATTATAGAATGACTTTTGTCACAATTTGTGTTTTATAGCATGTCATGTATGTCTTACTGAAATAAACTATATATATATATGTCTGGCCAATACTAAAATGCCAACATACTTGCACCCCGCAACTGGGCATTATTCATCGTTAGACTTAACATTGTATCACCCCTCTGTGTATTTAGATTACACTTGGGATGTACACAATGACCTTTGTGGAAGTGATTACTTTCCTATAATACTTACAAACTGTACTTCGCCTGTATCCTCGTTGGAAGATGGACAGAGCAAACTGGGACCTGTTCTCAGCACTTTGTTCTGCAGAACTTGTCCCAACTTCAGTAGAAAATGTAGATGACAAAATTGTCGCATTTTCAAACACTTTGCACAGTATTGCAGAAAGGTGTATACCTCAGACCTCTACTAAATCAAAACGTAATAAGCCTTGGTTTAATGAAGAGTGTAAAAAATCTATTCGTTAACGTAGGGCGGCATTAAAGCAATTTGATGTTCGACCTACCGATACAAATCTTAATAACCTTAAAAAAGAACGGGCTCAAAGTCGCCGGACTATTAAACATGCCAAAAGGCATCTTGGCAAAAGTATGTTTCAAAAATAAATGGCAAGACTTCCATCATCAAAAACGTTTGGTCTGCTATTAAAAAGATTAGCGGTAAACCATCATATTCAACTGTTAACCACCTAAAAGCAAATTGCACCGTACTAACAGATAAACAAAACATTTCGAACACACTGGCTGAAAATTTTGCCCAAAATTCCTCATCGGCTAACTACACGCCTCAATTTCAAACCTTTAAACACTCTGCCGAAAGGGAAAAGGTTAATTTTAAATCTAATAATAACGAAACTTACAATCAATCCTTTTCCTTGAAAGAGCTTAAAGATGCTCTAAATAAATCGCATGATACCGCTGCTGGTCCAGACGACATACCGTATCAATTCTTAAAACATTTACCAATTCGATCTCTAAACTTACTTCTGTCAATCTTTAATGAAATTTGGATATCCGGTAAAGTACCCAATTCTTGGAAAAATGCCTTCATTATTCCACTTCATAAACAAGGTAAAGACCCAACAGATCCTCAAAGCTATAGACCTATTGCTTTGACGAGCTGTATTTGTAAAACCTTAGAACGAATGATCAATAATAGACTTGTCTGGTATCTTGAGTCCAACAACTTAATTTCAGAATATCAAAGTGGATTCAGACACCAACGTAGCACATCGATCATCTTGTTCGTTTAGAAACACTCATTCGTGATGCCTTCATCAAGAAGGAACACCTTGTAGCTGTGTTTTTCGATCTTGAAAAGGCTTATGACACGGCTTGGAAACATGGGATTTTAAAGGATTTAGGTGACCTTGGTCTCAGGGGTCGTTTACCAATTTTCATTGACAGCTTCCTTTCTGACAGACATTTTCAGGTCAAGATTGGGTCCACCCTGTCATCTGTTTATAAACAGGAACAGGGTGTCCCCCAGGGTAGTATTCTATCTGTTACCCTTTTTAACATTAAAATAAATAATATTGTTAAAACCCTTCACGAAGGGGTTGACTGTTCACTTTTTGTGGACGATTTCGTTATTTGTTACCGCTCTAAAAATATGAGCACAATTGAAAGCGATTACAACAATGTCTTAATTAGTTGCAAAAATGGAGCAACACCAACGGTTTTAAATTTTCTCCAACCAAAACCAACTGTATACATTTCTGTCAGAAACGTGATCTTCATGTTGACCCCGAATTGTTTTTAAATAACGTTCGCATTCCCGTCGTCCAGGAAACTAAGTTTCTTGGAGTCATTTTTGACAGGAAACTGACTTTTCTTCCACATATCAATTACATCAAGAAAAAATGTCTCAAGGCTCTTAACTTGCTTAAATACTTATCCCATACAGACTGGGGAGCCGATAGGAAAACATTGTTACTTCTGTACCGTTCCCTAATTCGATCTAAATTAGATTACGGAAGCATAGTGTATGGTTCTGCCAGGAGGTCCTATCTCCAGATGCTGGACCTCGTTCACAACCAGGGACTTCGTCTAGCTCTAGGAGCGTTTAGGACCTCACCAGTGCAGAGCCTTTACGTTGAAGCCAATGAACCATCTTTATTCTTGCGTCGCGAGAAACTTTCTTTGCAGTATATAATTAAACTGGGGTCTAACCCCAATAACCCAACGTTTAATTGTGTTTTCAACCCTAAACATGAGGAGCTTTATGATCGATCACCTAAAGCCTTCAGGCCTCTTGGTTTAAGGCTTAAGGATAGCATAAACACATCAGGTATAAAACTCGAAAACATTTCTGAAAACCCCACAATTGAACATCCACCATGGCAACTCCGTTCTCCTAATGTGAATTTAGAACTCTGTAAAAATAAAAAGTCGAACACAGATCCTTTGATTTTACGATCTGAATTTCTCGAACTCCTTGACAAGAACTCTGATCACCTTCATATATATACTGATGGTTCAAAGACGGACACTCATGTTGGCTGTGCTTCCGTAAGTAATAGCCACTGCATTAAACAAAGACTTCCTAACAACTCGTCTATCTTCACCGCTGAAATCCAGGCTATAAATCTAAGCCTTGATTTCATTTCAGAACATTCCGGTGAAAATATGTTATATTTTCAGACTCATTATCTGTATTGCAAAGCATAAATTCACTGAATTATTCAAATCCACAAGTTCGCACTGTTCTTGTGTAACTTCAAAGTTTATACGACACTAACGAAATCTCCTTCTGTTGGCTTCCTAGTCATGTAGGCATCCGAGGAAACGAAGATGCTGACAGGGGTGCAAAATCTGCCTCAGCCCTCACTGAGACAGATCTTTGCATCCCACACACTGATTTTAAACCACTTATTTACCGACATATTTTAACCAAGTGGCAAACAAGTTGGGACAGTATTGTTTGTAACAAATTACACGTAATTAAACCTAACGTCGGTGCCAATTTCTCTGCTTGCAGAGAAAGTCGACGAGAAGACGTTGCTCTTACCCGCTGTCGCATTGGACATACTAGATTGACTCATTCATATCTCTTGAAAAGAGAACCACTGACAGTCACCTATATTTTATTACAGTGTATCGACACAGACCACATTCGGTCGAAATATTTTAATGTCCATAACATGTTCGAACTATTTAGGACAGTGTCGGATTCTAAACTTGTTTGCTTCTTGAACGAGATTGGTATTCTTAGTAAGTTATAATTTTTTAAACTGTTTATTTACCAATCGTCATACTTTTTAAACCGTTTTATGTGTTGACCTGTTTTCAATTATTACTTATTTTTTACCTGATAGTTTTTATATTTTTTTATATTTTACATGCGTAGTTTGGTTTTAAACTGATTACGCTTTATTCACATTTAACTTTGTATTCGGCGCCGTATGACCTGTTAAGTGTCGGTGTGCCGTAAAACCCACATAAATAAATAAATCAATCAACTGGCTTCGTTTTATTTATTACTACTGCGACCCGGTACTATGTATATATAATGGGGGTTTAGAGAAGCTGCATGTCTGAACGAGGATTACATGTATGTCTGAATCCAAGTTGCACGTTTGAGTTCCTCCTAATAGCCCTATACTAACCAAAGCCCCAGTAAGCAACCAATATATAAGCAGTTTTCGCTTTTGATGTGATCACCTTGACGGTCAGCACCATTCTACCACTCTCCAGGAATGTAGGCTCTTTTATACCCAGCCGTTGGTAACCGTTCTACAAAATCTACTGGTTCCATCACGAACATCATATTTAATTATGCAGCAAGAGTCAACTCTCAATACGGTACTTTACATTGAATCATGTAAACCAGCGACATAACAACAAGACAAACATACTAACTATTACATTATTTGGCAATTAAAGAACTGTTTTAATAACTTACATTACTGTCATTTAAATTCTGTCTATTTTCCACGTCTATGTTTCGTAGTGATGTTGGAGAAACGAAAGTAAACCTTGACAATGTATTATTTATCTAGCCGAACTACAAGAAATTAGCGGAATGGCGTCAAATTAGTAAAACTGTCATTTATGCACACACGTTTCGTCACACTACCCACACCTCCGTTGTAAGCGTCCCGCTTAACTAAAAAGCATACAGAAACAACAACAGAAACAAACGAAACGAATCAACTATATTACAGGTAAACATAGACACAATAATAATAAACATATGAACACAACAAGTATTCTTACCAACACAATTTCACACTAAATCTCAGTCCGTACATCTCAAATAACAGACAATCAAAACATGAGAAACAAATGCAAAAACTTAAAACATCAATGTTAGTTCAACTGTTCATGTCACAATCACACTCTTATCTAATGGTGTCCCCTAGTAATGTGGATCAGAAACCTCAGTTTGTCCTTGCACTTGGAGCTTACACACAGCACAAACTATAGACCTAGGCGTATATCGAGAGTTGTCTTTAAGCCATGCAGGTTTACGCCTGATTCGTTTATCACACTGAACATTTACATCTGGTTCATCTTCTAAGAGTTCGGGTGTTTGATCTTCACGAAACGTTATATCTGGTGTGGGTTCGGGTTCATTCGGGACACATTCATCGGCAAGTTTCTGCTCTTTCACTTATCTCAACCTGTCAATGTGAATAACCTGAATTGAACCTGATCCACCACAATTGACTTTGTACAAAACATCAGATATCTTTTCCATAACTTGAAATAGTCCCTTCCAGAACGATGTCAACTTAGACGTAGTTCCAACCTTCCGCACTGGAAAGTATACGTACACTCGACTGCCTCTACTTGGTCTTTCATAACTAAGTTTACTGTCATGATATCTCTTCTGCCTGCGTATTGACCTGCATGTGTATTCTCTCACAAACGATTGTGTATCCTCTAATGTTTCTTGCAATTCCCACACCCATTGGCTGGTTGGTACAGGTTTTACTTCTGTCGGCGTATAAAACATCAAGCGGTGTTGATGTCTTTCGTCCTAACATCAGCATGTTTGGACTCATTCCAGTCGTCTTATGTTCTGCAGATCGATATGCCATCATCATGTAAGGCAAGTGTTTGTCCCAGTCCTTTTGATTTTCACTTACGTAAGCACTCAACATGGAACACAGTGTTCGGTTAAACCGTTCAACCATTCCATCGGTTTCGGGGTGGTATGATGTGGTTCTTGTCTTTTTCAATTTGAAGTAGTCGGCTGTTAGTAAACAGCTTGCTCTCAAACTGTCTACTCTGGTCCGAGTGAATCCTCTGAGGCACACCAAAGCGACACACCAACTCCTCCACAATAAGTTTTGCTACTGTAGCTGCTTCCATGTTTGGCATTGGGTAACTTTCTGTTCATTTCGTGAAGTAATCCGCGACTACTAAGATATACCTGTTGCCATTCTCCGTTTCAGGCAACTCACCCAGCATATCTACAGCTATTCGTTCCATCGGAAAACCACTTTTTATCACTTGCATCGGTGCTTTCTTGGTCTTTGTTGGCCCTTTTCTCTTTGCACAGGCCTCGCACCCATTCACGTAGTTTTTCACATCATTCTGTAGACCAGGCCAGAAGTATCTCTGCCTGATCTTGCTCAATGTCGTCTTGATTCCTAAGTGACCTGAAGCCTTTATGTCATGAGCATACCTCAGTACTGTCCGTCTTTGTGAAAGATGAACTATGGCTTGCCAAAACACAGTATCAGTACCGAGTACATCCCATCTTCTCGCAAGCAACTGATCCTGTAAGGCTAATCTGTCAAACTGGGACCGAAGGGACTTTAGAAAGTAGATCCATCCATGACTTCTTTCTTATCCGGTCGGATTCCCTTTTCAACCCAGCTTTTGACTAAGCTGATGTCTTTGTCATGGCCTTGGGTGGTTGTCAGCACATCAATCTTTGTGTGTGTAACATCTTCTGAATCTTGTATAGTGATCTGTCTTGCACAAGGTACGAATTCTGTTCTATCTCGTACCAAACAATCAAGTCCACATTGTTTGCACATTCGCCTACTGAGTCCATCTGCATTTTTATGGAGCCTCCCTGGTCTATGTTCAATCTTCATATCAAATGAAAACAGGACATCGAGCCAGCTGGCGACTTGTCCTTCTGGGTTCTTAAACTTAAGTAACCATTTCAATGATCCATGGTCAGTTCTTATCAGAAACAGTTTACCATACAAGTAGTGTTTGAAATATTTGACAAAGTGAACTAATGCCAGTAGTTCTTTTCTTGTAACACAGTATCTTCGTTCGGACTTAGTCAGTGTTCTGCTTGCATACGCAATGACATGCTCATCACCATTTATCTTTTGCGACAAGACAGCTGCTATTGATACGTCACTAGCATCTGTGTCCAGTATGAATGGTTGGTTAAAGTCGGGATGAGCCAGAATCGGCGCTTCTGTGAGCTTTTATTTAAGCATTTTAAATGCCTCTGAGCATAAATTGGTCCATTCAAACTTTTGGCCCTTCTCTGTCAGTTTATGAAGTGGCTTGGCTATCTCTGCAAATTAAAATATGAATCTTCTGTAGTAACGACACAAACCCAGAAATAATCTAACATCAGTGGCGCATTTGGGTTCGGGCCAAGATAGATTCTGTCTTCTTTGGGTCTGTACTAACGCCGTCACGTAAAATTATATGACCTAGGAACTCTACCTCTTTGGCGAACAGATGACATTAAGTTTCAACCCAGCATTACGGAATCGGTCAAAAACTTTGGACAGGTTTTCAGTCATTTGATCAAATGTTTTGCCAGCCACAATTATGTCATCAAGGTATATCAAACATGTCTCCCACTGTAACCCTACTAACACAGTTTCCATCAGTCTTTCGAATGTCGCAGGGGCATTGCATAGTCTAAATGGCATAACTTTGAATTCAAACAACCCTTTCCTGCTGTCTTTTCTCTGTCGGCCTCTTCAATCTCAACCTGCCAATAACCAGAGTTAAGGTCGAGACTAGAAAACCAATTATTCCCTGCAAGCTGGTCGAGACAGTCGTCAATCCTTGGGAATGGGTAGGCATATTTGATGGTCAGATTATTCAGTCGCCTGTACAAAAACGCACAGTACCATCTTTCTTCTTCACCAGTACAATACCACTGGCCCAAGGACTTTTTGAAGGTTGTATCACATCCGTCTCAAGCATTTGGTCAATTTGTGTATCAGCATCTTGTTCCATATGCCTTGGTACTCGACGCATGGGTTGTTTAACTGGATGAGCCATCTCTGTATCAATCTTGTGCTTGATTATCCCGGTCCGTCCGATATCATGTTCAGTCACTGAGAACACATCTGAGTATTTGCTGGGCGTGATACCTACATCTCGTTTCTGTTTCGGGTCGAGCCGCCCTTCAGCGGTTCGGTCATACAAGTCTTGCAAATGTGTCGGAATAGAACACAACTTTGTTTGCGACTTGGTGTCATTGTGTGCCTTGTGAACTTCAGACACCTGGCTGGCCGTGGCTACATTTGTTCCTGGATACAGTACGTGAGTCTCATTGGTTGCATTCATCATTCGAATCGGTACTGTGCTTTTCCCTTTTACTAATGACTTGGCAACGATATTACACCCGGCCTTACTTTCTCTGGGCAATGGCTCTATCAGGCATAGATCTTCACTACCGAGAGTGTTTGTTAAAATATTGCCTTTTACGATCATCTCAGACCTGGCTGGGATCTCTGTTCGCTCGGATACCACTACTCGGTAACAACCAAGGGTTCCAGCACAACTAAGTTGCAGAGTCTGGTCTCTAAGCTTTAGTGTTCTGGTACGCATATCGAGCTGTCCACCTTCATTTATTAAGAAGTCAAGTCCCAGTATAACATCTCCCTCGATGTCTCCCACTACAACGTCGCATTTGTACTGATTGTCTATAATCTTCAACACAATCGATGTTTTACCCCGAATGTTGATAAGTTCACCTGATGCTGAAAATAAGTCTCGGTTAAAACGAGACAACACCTTGTCATTGTCTGGGATGGTATTCCATACTCTAGTTGAGATTAGAGTCAAAGTTGCCCTAGTATCGACTAGGCAATCGACGCTTCGGCCAGCAATCACGCCATATACGTACAACCCTGATCCTGTGTATCCAGTTAAACTCACCCCTCTTTTCTGTTTAGACTCTGTGGGTGTGTTACTCTGTCGTGTATTTTGCGACCCACTCCTATCATCCAGTCTCTTATGTCCTACATTAGTGTTTGGTCTCAATCTTGGGCTGTTGGTCCTGATGTGGTTTTCAGACCCACACTCATAACATCTCTGCTGTCTTCTTGGCGTACTGCTTTGCTGACTTGCACTCCGTCTGTATTCATTTGTCTTATGCATTGAGTTAAAACCATCTTGTATGTAGTCTATATAGTCAGATATTCTACGTACAGTTCACTTTATTTTAAATTATTTAACCTAGTTTATAGACAGAAGCTAGTCAGGTAAGCTTCAGTGTAATGCAGTGAACATCTCATTGTGTGAAATATGGAATTGTGAGGTTTATGACTGAAATATTTATCACTGTATTAAGAGACGCTGTAATGTGTTTTCGCGATTTGTTCTAGCGACTTAAATTGGCAGCATAAATTGTATGGACAGTTCTCCCTTATCTTTCTTTTAACCAAACCCTGCATGTCCTATTCACAGCTTCTAACCATCACAGTAGAACAGACAGGTGTGAGTGAGACCGTGTTGTGTCTTGTGTATTTGGCAGAGATAACCTAAGATAACCTATATTTTTATTACTGTGTGTACCATAGAGACCACTGATTATCATCTTATAAATGGTATAATACTTGGTTAAATTCTATAGCACAAGTTACCTACAATGCATACTTAAAATGGCTTTGTTATAAGGATACCTTTTAGAGTAAAACCTTTTGATTTGTTAAGATGGTCTCAGAACAAGTCTGCAACACTTGTTTTATCATACTTTTCCATTATTGATTTGCTGTAAAGTTGTGTTAAGTTACTTTTATACAAGTTTATGTAAAGTAAATGTAAATAATTATCAACCTTTAGATTGCTTTTATGGATGCTTGTGGTTTTATTAATCCACAGACTGGAGCCTTGTGAGAGCTGGTTGTTGTGAACAGACTGTTGCCCAGCTGTCAGATCATTGCCAACGACAGTGTAAGGAAGCTCCACTTATTTGACGTTTGGCATATTCAGCATTTGTGTTTGTTTTTTATTTACGTTTGTTTTTTATTTACACATCTGTGAGAGCC
Organism: Sinonovacula constricta; assembly: GCA_007844125.1. NCBI lineage: Eukaryota > Metazoa > Mollusca > Bivalvia > Cardiida > Solecurtidae > Sinonovacula > Sinonovacula constricta. The sequence goes on along the minus strand of CM017559.1, from coordinate 64,538,771 downwards.
TTCTAGCTCAACGAAAACACTCTTTGTAACAGTGACTACTTGTGTTAATTTAATTATATAAGTAAACGCTCAGATTTCCTTGTCTTTTTATTGCTACCCACACCTAAGACAAGGTACAAAATGGCGCCCAATGAAAAGTGTATTATTTAATTTTGATACATAACCTGAGGTCAGCACAAAGTACAGGACTATATTTTAATCATACATTGATCATTCAGTTGTGTCTGTGCCTCATCAAATCAGTAAACTATTATTTTATACTGTGAACAGGTGAACAGTTTGTCTGATATTTACTTACCATATATTTGATATATATATAGAGAGAGACTACTTAGATGTACCTGCTGTAGTTGCTTTGTCTGTTATTAATTTCATATAATTCTTTTAATAACTTCAAGATCAACTTCTTGCCTCTTTAGCAATGCATTGCTTGTTTATATTTGTCTGCCTTACTACCTTGTATCATTTTGTCATTATATTGTTTTAATTTCCAACTTTTTTTTGTTTCTGTATATGTTACTCTTGGCAGATCAGCATTTTATTTGTAGTCTTTGTCATTCTTAGTGTTCTTTAACCAATATTATATTTTTTTTATTTGTACTGTGACAATTATAACAATTATTTAATAAGATTAAATTCATATTTTTGCCTTTGTGAAAGATTTTGATAATTCTTTTCTTTTCAGTAGTGTATTAAAATATCAGTAAATATTTTAAGTGAAAAAAAAAGACTCAGCACATATTTAAGTGAAAATTACTGTCTTTAAATGGTGTAATAAAACACTATTAGCTTATTTTAAATAACACATTATAAAAATAAATATTGTTTGTGCTGTATTGAAAATATAGTCCAGATTTGTTAATTCAACCTATTTTAAAATTGAGTTCTTTATTTCTGAGAGAAAAATAGTTATATTGCAGAACCTAAATTTTCTTAAGGAATAATTCTGTTATTTGCTTTGCTATGTGTATATAAGCTTAGTTTGTTTAAGTATTGAGTGAGCAACAGATTAAGGAGTGATCAGTAAGAAAATATCTTCACTACTGCATGATCAATGAATTGGTGGTTAGTATTTCACTGGTTAAGGTATTCACACTAATTACACTGTTTATTACAGATGTCCATCCCAATCTCTTATTAATATCAGCATTGAATTGATTAGAATTATATGCTGCTAGTTTGAGATGTACAGTGATAACCAATCTGCTTTCAACTTGTAAATCTCACACTTCATAAGTTCATACTTGTTTAAGTGTTTATTAATTCTGTGCATTATTTAATTACCATTTACTACTGTCTTGCTTGATCTTTTATTTCATTGATCTTTTAGTAGAACTATTTTATAATCTAAGTTTATTTCTGCTTTAAAATTATTAAAGTGTTAATATCTTTCATTACATCAGTTGATAAAAGTTTATCAGTTGATAAAAGTTTATTTCAAAATTCATACCCAGGTTTACCCCCCTTTGCTCTAAGTGACATTTTGACTTTACAGCTTACAGGTGACCTACTAAACTGCAACCTACTCATTTTAGAAGTACAGTATTAAGATTTTAGTGTAGCATCTAGCTAATTATTTTAGTTATAATTGCCAATTATCTAAACTGTTGTAGTATAGGGAAGTTAGAAATTTAGATATTAAGTTGCAACTCTTGTGTATTGTAAGTATTGTGATCTGTGTCTACACTGTCCTACCAGAGTTTATTTTTCAGCGCACCCTCCCCATTACCGTATAATCCCATACAGAAACCCTTTTTTAGAATTGTATGCCTTCCAATCAATTTGACTTTGTTTGTTGACATAGTTGTTTTATTAAGCATGTATCTTAGCCCATATAATTACCGTACAACTTCATATGAGCGCGCCTCCATGCTTTCAATAAAAATATATTGTCTATTCCTAGATTCCTAATTGTCAGAAATATACTTAACCGATTCTATACCCTTTCTTTTAGAAAAAAAAAGAGTTTGCCATTCTCTTAATTCAATGCTGGCATTCCTTATATATAATACTGATTCATTAACTTGTCAATTATACTTAGTAAGGTAGTAAAAAGTTTTAGTCTGGTTTTGTTTTCATCATTGATGTGGACAGCTTGTAGAACTAAGCAAACAAACATGGAGGATTTGCATGATACTACACCAGAGGAACCACAAGAGGCTGGTGCAACTTCTATAACTGAAGAAGAACTCTCAAGATCTTAGGGGCACTACATACTTTAGGAATCTAGCCAAAAGTTGCATCACCTCAAGACATTGTGACATTGATGAAAGCATTTGTTGGAGTAAATTTATTTTGCTTTCTGAAATCTTGTCTGATTTATTTGTTATTGTTTTATTACGCCATAGATTTAATTGTTTATTAAAATAAAACATCATTGTACTAGCTTGTTGCTGGCTTGTTCTTTCTATTCCACCATTTCGTCGTTTAGTAAACGTGCCATTTTATAAATAAAACTTATATAGCGACACCCGATCGTAACATTTCCGCACATACAATTTACAAGTTACAAATCGCGGGTCGAAAATCGCAAAAACATTTACACACACACACACACACACACACACACACACACACACACACACACACACACACACACACACACACACACACACACACACACACACACACACACACACACACACACACACACACACACACACACACACACACACACACACACACACACACACACACACACACACACAACCACCTGGTTTACCTGGGTAGAGAGCTTTTAACTTTCCTTATTTTACTACCAGTAACTAGGCTGTTCCTGCTTAACAGGGTGTTTTTGGAGAAGCCTTTTTGACGCCACTAAAAGATGCTGGAGAAATCCCATTACCGAGGGCGGGGGTCGAACCCAAGACCCCTGCTCTTGAGGTAGGTACTCTTGCAATTGAGCTACATGGGCACCTGACTCTAGGGAAAGCTTACTTACTACATCACGTACCCCTGTTGATGTAGTTCAATTCCAATGCATTGTAAACAAATCCGAATGCGATTGAGATAGTTCGTTCTTCTGGAAACGTCCCGTAAGTATTTATTAAATTGGATTGAACGACGTAGTTTTGAGAAAACAAAGACTTATATGATAAAATTATTTGCATAGTTTTAATATAAACATTTGTTAACTTCTTTTGGCAAAAGATAACGTGTTCAATTTGACGCCAAATAACGTTGGCTGTTTTCTATTGCATCTCCTTTGGAGAATCATTTATGAGTTTTCGTTCTATTTTCAACTTATGATGTTCCGTTCTATCTTTAGCTTAGTATTTATGTGATACCTTCACCTAGCGTCTGAATGTTGTAAATTCTTATCTTGTACAATAGTAATTTGTGACTTGAGAACTGTGACTTTGAGATTTGTAACTTGTAAATTGTAAGCGAACATAAAATGTGTGACTTGATAATTGTGACTTGAGATTTGTATTTTCAAATTGTATACGAGAAATGTGAATAAGATACATGTAAAACCAAACGTGTCTGTGCAAACAAATAGCAAATGCAGTGTTGCAATTTGCAAGTAAGAAATTGAATATTGGCGGATATCCCCTTCCATAGCTGTCTATACTGGTAGTACGCTGTTTCATGTAGACAGGGGCCTAAGCACACAGAAACAAATTCAGGGTGGTTGAAAATGCACGTAAGGTCGAAGGCATGTTCATCCTTGTAGGTGTTTAGCTTGTCATACACCTTTTCTATCTCCTGACAACAGAGGCATTCCAGCTGGGTGTCCATCACAATACAGTGACGACATGTGAATTATACAAAAAGAAGAATCTATAACATCTTAAAAATTAAGTCATAAGGAAATCACAGAAATATTACTGTACGATCCACTATTTAGTCATCATTGACTAAATACATAGTGGCTCAGCAATATAAAACAATTTTAAACTAAGGTGAATTGTTTTTCTATCACGGAAATTGTTATACAATACACTTACAAAAGCTAGCATACTGTTACTATACATGCCCGACCAACTGAGCAGCTTTAACCTTATCTTGGGCAGATATGTATATATTTATTAGGGATAACTTTTAATAACACAATGACTGACCGAAATAAATCATAAAAACTGCTTAAAGTTCGTCAAAAGAATTGTCCATTCAGGCGACACAAACGGTTCAGAAGGACACGGCCAGGTATATCCGTCACTTCTGTCTGCATTTTCGTCTTCTAAATATCATGCTGAAGACGATGAGCAATAAAGTTCAACTTCTAAATCAGTATCTTCGCAGTCAGCCATCGTTGAGATATCGCGTGTGTACTGTCGACATTACGTCACTACGAGATTTCGATCTCCGGAAATTTTCGGAATTTCGCTCGGATACTTACGTTAAAGTTTTGTTGTATGGAACGCCGTGACTGTCTTATGTAATCGAATTGTATGATGTCGTCTTGTTTATATTGTATGCTTTCTTGTTCACAGTATATGCTGTCCTGTCTGATGACTATGTTATCTTGTCAAGCATAATGTAATCATATCGAACCAGCCAGCTGTCCTGTAGAATCATTATGGTAACCTGCGAATCTAATATGTTGTCTTGTCAAATATATGTGTTATCATGTACCTAGCATAAGCTTTTCTGTTCCGAGAACGTGATTTTATGTCAAAGGATCATTAGATTATACCGACTCCAATGTGACATACTGTTTTATCAAAAAGACTTATCAAATAGGCATCATATCTTGTCAAAACGGCATGTTGTCTTGTCAGTACGACATGATATCTTGTCAAAATACAAAAGTGCCCTCTCAAAGCGGCATGTTGTCTTGTCAATACAACATGGCATCTTGTCAAAATACAAAAGTGCCCTCTCAAAGCGGCATGTTGTCTTGTTAGTACGACATGATATCTTGTCAAAATACAAAGGTGCCCTCTCAAAGCGGCATGTTGTCTTGTCAGTACGACATGATATCTTGTCAAAATACAAAGGTGCCCTCTCAAAACGGCATGTTGTCTTGTCAGTACGACATGATATCTTGTCAAAATACAAAGGTGCCCTCTCAAAACGGCATGTTGTCTTGTCAGTACGACATGGCATCTTGTCAAAATACAAAGGTGCCCTCTCAAAGCGGCAGGTTGTCTTGTCAACAGATCATGATATCTTGTCATAATAGCATGGTTTCTCTCCTCTTGAAACGGCGTGTTGTCTTGGCAACAGATCATGATATCTTGTCTGAATAGCATGCTGTCATCTCAAAATGGTATGTTCTCTTGTCAACAGATCATGCTATCTTTTCAAAGCCGCAAGTTGTCCTCTCGGAACTGCATGTAGCCTTGTCAGCAGATCATGACCGGATAGCATACAATTTGGACAAAACAGCATGACGTTTTGACAGAATATCATGCCGCTTTGACACGTCTACAAGGCTTTTTGACAAGTCAACATGTCGATTTGATAAGTCAGCAATGCATTTTGACAAGAAATCGTGTCGTTTTGACATGGCAGCAAGGCGAATTGACCAGACAGAATGTTGTTTTGACAAGTCAGCAAGGTGCTGTGACAAGACAGTATGTTGTCTGACAGGTCAGTAGGGCGTTTTGACAAGACATTAAGTCGTATTGACAAGTCAGCAGTGCATTTTAACAAGACAGTATGTCGTTTTGGCAAGTCAACCAGGCGATTTGACAAGATTCATGTCGTTTTGACAAGTTATGATGTTGATTTGATAAGTCCGCATACCGTTTTGACAAGATCACACAATGATTCGACAAAACAACAAGCCGAATCGGCAGAATACCATTGTGCTTTGACATGATAACATAACCATTAGACAAGATAGCTTGTCTTGTGTAGGAGACAGCATGGTGTATCAACAAGACATCATGCAATTCGGTTACACCAGACAGCCATGGCATTCCATAGTGTTGTATATAACTTTTCATATTGAATTCGTCCGGTAATGTTCATATTTTAAGGAAATTTATGGTTAGGTAAAGTCTCTAGACGAATACATATCAACATACATTGTCATAAGTGGTCATGATAGGGGCCTTTTAACAAAGTTGCTGTCAAGTGAAAGGTAGTATGTCATTCAGCATAGGACCAAATTACTACAAAATAGCAAATGATTATTATGAAAAGCAATATTTTAATAGCATCCAAGAGAGAAACTGCTATTTAGTTTATTATTGACTAACGTGTGGCCAATGTTCCCAAGACGTTGTGGCATGTACATCAACGTATCACAAAGCTTAAGCTAAACCATAGATTGATGGGGCACAAGACGGAAGCAGATGTTCTTAGGACCGTGTCTCAAATTTTCATGTTCTCCTCGACAAAAATCGTACTAGAACGCTTAAAGATTGCATTTGTGTATTTTTTTTTTGTCGAAACTAAGATAAACCAGTGAAGAAATAAAGTCTTAGTAGGAATAAAGAAAATAATAGCCAGCCTATAGCTCCGCTCCTGAAGGCGATTTCTTGTTCGATTTTTTGTGTATAAATCAGAGACCATTTAAAACTGTTAATTAGCGATATAAAGAATATTCAAATATCACGTCCGTATTTGAATAGACATCTGGGATTCGAATATTTTATCACTGTTATTCACTTTTGTTAAGTTTGAAGTCAAATTGAAAGGGTATTTCTTTATATGATCGTATTGACTCCAAACGACTCAACTTAAAAAGCTTGCAATATGTGATTTCTTTCCCTCGCTCTAGTATAGAGGGATTGGGGCCATGTCTACTGATAAGAAATTGCCAACTGGTTAACAGCATGAAATCACTTCACCGCGCAGTCCCTTTCCCAGCTAGACCCAGTCACATCACGCGTACAGCTGTGAATACAGTTGCCAATGTCCAATAAACACTACATGGTGACATGTCGTGGTGATTTCTGTCCCTATTAGAGAAGGCCTCGACAGTTCTATGTGACATGTTGTGGTGACATCCGTCCACTTTTAGAGAAGGCCTCAACACTTTCATGTGAGACATGTTGTGGCGACATCCGTTCCTGTTTAGAAAACGCATAGACATTTTTATGTGAGACATGATGTGGCGACATCCGTTCCTGTTTAGAAAAGGCCTCGACACTTCCATGTGAGACATGTTGTGGCGACATCCGTCCCCTTTAAGAGAAGGCCTCGATACTTCTATGTGAGACATGCTGTGGCGACATCCGTCCCCTTTTAGAGAAGGCCTCGATACTTCTATGTGAGACATGATGCGACGACACCCGTCCCTATTAGAGAAGGCCTCGACACGTCTCTGTGAGACATGTTGTGGCGACATCCGTCCCCTTTCAAAGAAGGCCTGGACACGTCTATGTCAGACATGCTGTGGCGACATCCCTCCCCTTTTAGAGAATGCCTGGACACGTCTATGTGATACATGCTGTGGCGACATCCGTCCCCTTTTAGAGAAGGCCTCGACACTTGTATGCGAGACATGTTGTGGCGACATCCGTTCCTATTTAGGGAAGGCCTCGACACTCCTATGTGTGAGACATGTTGTGGCGACATGCGTCCCTGTTTAGAGAAGGCCTCGATACTTCTGTGTCAGACATGCTGTGGCGACATCCGTTCCTGTTTAGAGAAGGCCTCGACACGTCTATGTGAGACATGTTGTGGCGGCATCTACTTATGTTTAGAGGTCTTGACTCGTCTTTGTGAGACATACTGTGCGACATCCGCCTTGTTTAAAAAAAGGCCTCGATACTTCTATATGAGACACGTTTTGGCGACATCCGTCCCTGTTTAGAAAAGGCATTGACACTTCTATGTGAGACGTGATGTGGTGACATCAGTCCTTGTTTATAGAAGGCATCGAACCGTCTGAGTGAGACATGTTTTTGCGGCATCCACCTATGTTTAGAGAAGGCCTCGACACGTCTGTGTGAGACATGTTGGGGCGGCATCCACCTATGTTTAGATAAGGCCTCGACACGCCTGTATGAGACATGTTGTTGCGGCATGCACCTATGTTTAGAGGTATCGACTCGTGTATGTGAGACATGTTGTGGCGGCATCCACCTATGTTTAGAGGTCTTGACTCGTCTATGTGAGACATGTTGTAGCGGCGTCCGCCGTTGTTTATAAAAGGCATTGACGCGTCTGTGTGAGACATGCTTTGGCGACGTCCGCCCATGTTTAGAAAAGGCCTCGATACTTCTATGTGAGACATGCTGTGGCGACATCCCCCCTTGTTTAGAGAAGGCCTCGACACTTCTATGTGAGTCATGCTGTGGCGACATCCGTTCCTTTTTAGAAAAGGCATCGACACTTTTATGTGGGTCATATTGTGGCGGCATCCTGTTTCTGTTTAGAAAAGGCATCGACACTTTTATGTGAGACATGCTGTGGCGACATCCGTTCCTGTTTAGAAAAGGCATCGACATTTTTATGTGAGGCATGATGTGGCGACATCCGTTCCTGATTAGAAAAGGCATTGACACTTCTATGTGAGACGTGATGTGGTGACATCAGTCCTTGTTTAGAGAAGGCATCAAACCGTCTGAGTGAGACCTGTTTTTGCGGCATCCACCTATGTTTAGAGAAGGCATCGACATGTCTGTGTGAGACATGTTGTGGCGGCATCCACCTATGTTTAGAGAAGGCCTCTACACGTCAATGTGAGACATATTGTGGCGGCATCCGTCCTTGTTTAGAGAAGGCCTCGACACGTCTATGTGAGACCCTTTTTGGCTGCATCCGTCCTTGTTTAGAGAAGGCCTCGACACGTCTATGTGAGACATGTTGTGGCGGCATCTACTTATGTTTAGAGGTCTTTACTCGTCTTTGTGAGACATGCTTTGGCGACATCCGCCCTTGTTTAGAAAAGGTCTCGATACTTCTATGTGAGACACGTTTTGGCGACATCCGTCCCTGTTTAGAGAAGGCGTCGATACTTCTGTGTGAGACATGTTGTGGCGACATCCGTCCTTGTTAAGAGAAGGCCTCGATACTTCTGTGTGAGACATGCTGTGGCGACATCCGTCCCTGTTTATAGAAGGCCTCGATACTTCTATGTGGGACATGCTGGGGCGACTTCCGTCCTTGTTTAGAGAAGTCCTCGATACTTATGTGTGAGACATGTTGTGGCGACATGCGTCCCTGTTTAGAGAAGGCGTCGATACTTCTGTGTGAGACATGTTGTGGCGACATCCGTCCTTGTTAAGAGAAGGCCTCGATACTTCTATGTGGGACATGCTGGGGCGACTTCCGTCCTTGTTTAGAGAAGTCCTCGATACTTATGTGTGAGACATGTTGTGGCGACATGCGTCCCTGTTTAGAGAAGGCCTCGATACTTCTGTGTGAGACATGCTGTGGCGACATCCGTTCCTGTTTAGAGAAGGCCTCGACACTTCTATGTGAGACATGATGTGGCGACATGCGTTCCTGTTTAGAAAAGGCATCGACATTTTTTGTGAGACATGTCTTGGCGGCATACGCCTTTGTTAAGAGAAGGCCTCGAAACGCCTGCGTGAGACATGTTTTTGCGGCATCCACCTATGTTTAGAGAAGGACTCGACACGTTTGTGTGAGACATGTTGTGGCGGCATCCGGCCTTGTTTATAGAAGGCATCGCCGCGTCTGTGTGAGACATGATGCAGCGGCATCTGCCCTTGTTTATAGAAGGCATCGACGCGTCAGTGTGAGACATGTTGTGGCGACATCCGTTCCTGTTTAGAGAAGGCCTCGACACTTCTATGTGACTCATACTGTGGCGACATCCGTTCCTTTTTAGAAAAGGCATCGACACTTTTATGTGAGTCATATTGTGGCGGCATCCGTTTCTGTTTAGAAAAGGCATCGACACTTTTATGTGAGACATGCTGTGGCGACATCCGTTCCTGTTTAGAAAAGGCATCGACATTTTTATGTGAGACATGATGTAGCGACATCCGTTCCTGATTAGAAAAGGCATTGACACTTCTATGTGAGACGTGATGTAGTGACATCAGTCCTTGTTTAGAGAAGGCGTCGACCCGTCTGAGTGAGACCTGTTTTGCGGCATCGACCTATGCTTAGAGAAGGCATTGACACGTCTGTGTGAGACATGTTGTGGCGGCATCCACCTATGTTTAGAGAAGGCCTCTACACGTCTATGTGAGACATATTGTGGCGGCATCCGTCCTTGTTTAGAGAAGGCGTCGACACGTCTATGTGAGACCTTTTTTGGCGGCATCCGTCCTTGTTTAGAGAATGCCTGGACACGTCTGTGAGAGACATGTTGTGGCGGCATCTACCTATGTTTAGAGGTCTTGACTCGTCTTTGTGAGACATGCTGTGGCGACATCCGCCCTTGTTTAGAAAAGGCCTCGATACTTCTATGTGAGACTCGTTTTGGCGACATCCGTCCCTGTTTAGAGAAGTCCTCGATACTTCTGTGTGAGACATGTTGTGGCGACATCCGTCCTTGTTAAGAGAAGGCCTCGATACTTCTGTGTGAGACATGCTGTGGCGACATCCGTCCCTGTTTATAGAAGGCCTCGATACTTCTATGTGGGACATGCTGGGGCGACATCCTTCCCTGTTTAGAGAAGGCCTCGATACTTCTGTGTGAGACATGCTGTGGCGACATCCGTTCCTGTTTAGAGAAGGCCTCGACACTTCTATGTGAGACATGATGTGGCGACATCCGTTCCTGTTTAGAAAAGGCATCGACATTTTTTGTGAGACATGTCTTGGCGCCAAACGCCTTTGTTAAGAGAAGGCCTCGACACGCCTGTGTGAGACATGTTTTTGCGGCATCCACCTATGTTTAGAAAAGGCCTCGACACGTCTGTGTGAGACATGTTGTGGCGGCATCCACCTATGTTTAGATAAGGCCTCGACACGCCTGTATGAGACATGTTGTGTCGGCATCCACCTATGTTTAGAGGTATCGACTCGTCTATGTGAGACATGTTGTGGCGGCATCCACCTATGTTTAGAGGTCTTAACTCGTCTATGTGAGACATGTTGTAGCGAGGTCCGCCGTTGTTTATAAAAGGCATTGACACGTCTGTGTCATACATGCTGTGGCGACATCCGCCCTTGTTTAGAAAAGACCTCGATACTTCTATGTGAGACATGCTGTGGCGACATCAGCCCGTGTTTAGAGAAGGCCTCGACACGTCTATGTGAGACATGTGGCGGCATCCGGCCTTGAATATAGAAGTCCTCGACACTTCTATGTGAGACATGCTGTGGCGACATCCGTCCTTGTTTAGCGAAGGCCTCGACACGTCTACTTGAGACATGTTGTGGCCGCTTCCACCTATGTTTAGAGGTCTTGACTTGTCTATGTGAGACATCTTGTAGCAGCATCCGCCCTTGTTTATAGAAGGCATCGACGCGTCTGTGTGAGACATGCTGTGGCGACATCCGCCCTTGTTTAGAGAAGGCCTCGATACTTCTGTGTGAGACATGCTGTGACGACATCCGTTCCTGTTTAGAGAAGGCCTCGACACTTCTATGTGAGACATGATGTGGCTACATCCGTTCCTGTTTAGAAAAGGCATCGATATTTTTTGTGAGACATGTCTTGGCGGCATACGCCTTTGTTAAGAGAAGGCCTCGACACGCCTGCGTGAGACATGTTTTTGCGGCATCCACCTATGTTTAGAGAAGGACTCGACACGTTTGTGTGAGACATGTTGTGGCGGCATCCGGCCTTGTTTATAGAAGGCATCGCCGCGTCTGTGTGAGACATGATGCAGCGGCATCTGCCCTTGTTTATAGAAGGCATCGACGCGTCAGTGTGAGACATGTTGTGGCGACATCCGTTCCTGTTTAGAGAAGGCCTCGACACTTCTATGTGACTCATACTGTGGCGACATCCGTTCCTTTTTAGAAAAGGCATCGACACTTTTATGTGAGTCATATTGTGGCGGCATCCGTTTCTGTTTAGAAAAGGCATCGACACTTTTATGTGAGACATGCTGTGGCGACATCCGTTCCTGTTTAGAAAAGGCATCGACATTTTTATGTGAGACATGATGTGGCGACATCCGTTCCTGATTAGAAAAGGCATTGACACTTCTATGTGAGATGTGATGTGGTGAAATCAGTCCTTGTTTAGAGAAGGCATCGACCCGTCTGAGTGAGACCTGTTTTTGCGGCATCCACCTATGTTTAGAGAAGGCATCGACACGTCTTCGTGAGACACGTTGTGGCGGCATCCACCTATGTTTAGAGAAGGCCTCTACACGTCTATGTGAGACATATTGTGGCGGCATCCGTCCATGTTTAGAGAAGGCCTCGACACGTCTATGAGAGACCTTTTTTGGCGGCATCCGTCCTTGTTTAGAGAAGGCCTCGACACGTCTATCTGAGACATGTTGTGGCGGCATCTACCTATGTTTAGAGGTCTTGACTCGTCTTTGTGAGACATGCTGGGGCGACATCCGCCCTTGTTTAGACAAGGCCTCGATACTTCTTTGTGAGACACGTTTTGGCGACATCCGTCCCTGTTTAGAGAAGGCCTCGATACTTCTGTGTGAGACATGTTGTGGCGACATCCGTCCTTGTTAAGAGAAGGCCTCGATACTTCTGTGTGAGACATGCTGTGGCGACATCCGTCCCTGTTTATAGAAGGCCTCGATACTTCTATGTGGGACATGCTGTGGCGACATCCGTCCTGGTTTAGAGAAGGCCTCGATACTTCTGTGTGAGACATGTTGAGGCGACATCCGTGGCCTGTTTAGAGAAGGCCTCGATACTTTTGTGAGAGACATGCTGTGGCGACATCCGTTCCTGTTTAGAGAAGGCCTCGACACTTCTATGTGAGACATGATGTGGCTACATCCGTTCCTGTTTAGAAAAGGCATCGATATTTTTTGTGAGACATGTCTTGGCGGCATACGCCTTTGTTAAGAGAAGGCCTCGACACGCCTGCGTGAGACATGTTTTTGCGGCATCCACCTATGTTTAGAGAAGGCCTCGACACGTCTGTGTGAGACATGTTGTGGCGGCATCCACCTATGTTTAGATAAGGCCTCGACACGCCTGTATGAGACATGTTTTTGCGGCATTCACCTATGTTTAGAGGTATCGACTCGTCTATGTGAGACATGTTGTGGCGGCATCCACCTATGTTTAGAGGTCTTGACTCGTCTATGTGAGACATGTTGTAGCGGCGTCCGCCGTTGTTTATAAAAGGCATTGACGCGTCTGTGTGAGACATGCTGTGGCGACATCCGCCCTTGTTTAGAAAAGACCTCGATACTTCTATGTGAGACATGCTTTGGCGACATCCGCCCTTGTTTAGAGAAGGCCTCGACACGTCTCTGTGAGACATGTGGCGGCATCCGGCCTTGTATATAGATGTCCTCGACACGTCTATGTGAGACATGCTGTGGCGACATTCGTCCTTGTTTAGCGAAGGCCTCGACACGTCTATGTGAGACATGTTGTGGCGGCATCCACCTATGTTTAGAGGTCTTGACTCGTCTATGTGAGACATGTTGTAGCGACATCCGGCCTTTTATATAAAGAAGGCCTCGACACGTCTATGTGAGACATTCTGTGGCGACATCCGTCCTTGTTTAGCGAAGGCCTCGACACGTCTATGTGAGACATGTTGTGGCGGCATCCACCTATGTTTAGAGGTCTTGACTCGTCTATGCGAGACATGTTGTAGCGGCATCCGGCCTTGTTTATAGAAGGCATCGATCCGTCTGTGTGAGACATGATGCAGCGGCATCTGCCCTTGTTTATAGAAGGCATCGACGCGTCAGTGTAAGACATGTTGTGGCGGCATCCACATACGTTTAGAGAAGGCCTCTACACGTCTATGTGAGACATATTGTGGCGGCATCCGTCCTTGTTTAGAGAAGGCCTCGACACGTCTATGTGAGACATGTTGTGGCGGCATCTACCTATATTTAGAGGTCTTGACTCGTCTTTGTGATACATGCTGTGGCGACATCCGCCCTTGTTTAGAAAAGGCCTCGATACTTCTATGTGAGAAACGTTTTGGCGACATCCGTCCCTGTTTAGAGAAGGCCTCGATACTTCTGTGTGAGACATGTTGTGGCGACATCCGTCCTTGTTTAGAGAAGGCCTCGATACTTCTGTGTGAGACATGCTGTGGCGACATCTGTCCCTGTTTATAGAAGGCCTCGATACTTCTATGTGGGACATAGAAGGCCTCGACACGTCTGTTTGATACATGTTGTGGCGGCATCCACCTATGTTTAAAGGTCTTGACGCGTCTGTGTGAGACATGCTGTGGCGACATCCGCCCTTGTTTAGAAAAGACCTCGATACTTCTATGTGAGACATGCTGTGGCGACATCCGCCCTTGTTTAGAGAAGGCCTCGACACG